>SWBF01000015.1:0-381184 GCA_023848595.1 Aureobasidium sp. EXF-10727 | reverse complement strand
GCTTGTGGAAGAAGCAGAGGAGCTTGTGGAAGAAGCAGAGGAGCTTGTGGAAGAAGCAGAGGAGCTTGTGGAAGAAGCAGAGGAGCTTGGTGAGACAGAGCTGCTCTGGACTGCAGTGGAAGAGCTGACGAGGCTCGAAGACGAGCTGGAGGAAGATTGAGTGGAAGAAACGATCGAGCTGCTCGAAGCAGAAGAAGACGAGGCAACAACCGAGGAGCTCGAGGAAGACTTGACGGCCGAAGAGCTGGAAACCTTGGAGGCCGAGGAGCTGGACAACACAGCAGACGAAGAAGGAGTGTGAGATGTCGAAGGCGAAGAAGATGAAGAGGCAACAGCCTTTGAGGACGAAGAAGACTTGTGAGCAACGGCTCCGGTTGCGATAGAGGCCAGCCTGGAAGAAACCTTGGACTCGACGCTGGCGATCTTGGATGAGACCTTGGATTCGACGCTCGAAACCTTGGACTGGATGCTAGAGACCTTTGCGGGGATCTGGGTGGTGGCAGGAACGACCTTTGAGGAAGAGCTAGCCTTGGATGAGCTTGAAGATGAGGATGTCTTCTTTGCCGAGCTGGCGGTCTTCACGGAAGAGGAAGTTGCCTTTGAGGAGCTGGACTTGATTGAGGAAGAACTGCTCTTGGAAGACGAAGAAGTCTTCTTAGCCGAGCTTGTGGACGAATTCTTGACCGATGAAGACGACTTGGTCGAGCTCTTGCTGGAAGAGGTTGTCTTGACACTTGTCTTGCTGGAAGAAGAAGACTTCATGGACATGGAAGTGGCCAGGAACTCGGGAAGAATGATGACAGCTCCACCAACACGAGTGGTGGGAGCCACCAAGAGGGCAGTACTGGCAGGGGCACGCTCAACAATGTCAGCCTCGACAGCGTTGACATCGCGAGGGGCAGCAACAGCTGCGCCAGCGAGAAGGGAGACGAGAGCCACCTGGCTGATGGGAGTGTCGAAACGCATGATTGACGATATTAAATGGTGGGAGATATTAAAGTAGATAAGAAGATAGTATGGTCAAGCGAAAGTGACAAGTCGAGGCGATGACACTCACAGATCTGCGAGGAGGGATTGTACTGAGCTGCTGCTGAGATGCAAAGAAACAAGCAGGATATCAATGTTATATCTCCATCCTGAGAGGAGTCCTTCAACAGGGTCTACAGAGCTGCTAGAGCGCACAGCGCCATGCACCGTTGCCAGATCGATAGACAAAGTCAACGACTATAACGTATACGGCTCTCTTTCGGTAGCCGGGACTTGGTATGGGCCATCCTGAATGCGATTCTGGCCAGACTCGAGTGAACAGAGACGACTCCACTCCGTTCTAGCTAGAAAAAAGATATTCAGTGACGGCGAGGCTTCCTATCTGTAAAACCGTTGTGCTGATAGGAGCGTTGGTTGAACTAAACGGCGTCGGCTGTGAAGCTTCGCGTGGCAGCGCTGTTTAGGAAGGAAGGGCCGTTTAAGGACGAATTCCAAACATGCCCTCTCACATAAGGACAACGATTCGTACTTCTTGCGAGATATTGTTCATGGTGGAGAGGGCGTCGCGTCTGTGGCTTTTGTTCAGTGACATAGGTGGTTGCAAAAATATCCCAACTTGTCGTCAATTATTCGTAAACCTGCGCGACCCTGGACGGGTGAAAGACTCGACATAGCCATGCCTCGACAAGAAGTTCAGGCAAAGGCCCGGGGTTGTGAGACTTGCAACGGGTGTTTGTGCATCATACTGAGGGCCTCGACCAAAACATGTCCTGTTCACGATCGAAGGCAATAACGGTGACAGTGCTCAGAGCACAGTCTTGCCTTATGTAACTGCTGCCCCTCGTTCGTTCTTGGGTGGAAGCACTATGGGCGGCATTCGTGTACTCCATTAAGGCATTTCGGCATTTGTACTTGCGATTAGAACACGCGTTTGCGAGTCAATCGATTGAAGAGGTCGAAATTTGCAATGCGCCTTCGAGGATGCTCTCGAGAAACGAAGTGGGTATCAGATTGTGAATATAACGAGAAATCTAGACGGCGCTCATCTTCTCTTCGACTTGGGTTTGCTTTTAGCATTGTTGTCCCACAGAGCTTGCAGTTTTGCTTCTGCCTTCCTCTCTCTCTTGTTGAAGGGTCCGTTGTAAAAGTCCCAGAGAACGCGCTTGGAATCTATGTGCTGTCAGAACCAGCCAAGTTTATGATGCACATCAAAGCACTTACTTGCGTGGTCGGGCGCAAATGAGATGCTATCGGCATCCTTCTTTTTTGCCAAGTTGACGGCTTCTTGCAGCAGGGCTACGCCTTCGCCCTTGCCGCGGTATCGTAGTCTTACTGCCCAGCCCTTGATCTCGGCTCTCGACTTGCGTCTCTTGCCCTTTGTCTCTGCGTCTGTCCAACCCATGATAGCTGTCCCAATCACCTCGTCGCCAAACTTTGTGACCAGAACATCGGCATCTTCCAGCATGCTGATGTGGGTTTCTTCGGCGATGGCGATGTAGGGGTTGGTGTAGCGACGGACGGTGACCATGGCAGCCATTATAAGTCCAGAAGATGTGGTGAGCACAATGCCATAGTCGCCACGGGTCTTGTAGAGATACTGGCAGACATAGGCCAAAAAGGCAATGAAGACGGCCAAGTTCAAGGGGTGGAACATCAGGATACGGTTGGCTGTCTGGCGCATCTGGGCGACTCCATCAGCAACCAGCTTCAATGCAGCCAATTTATCCTCTTCCGTCTCTGCGACATATGTTTTGAGATCTGGAATTCCTGCAAGAGGTCCCTCGGGCACTTCGGAGACATCGTCGACTGCATTTTGCAGAGGGGAGGGTGGGCCAATCAGCGAAGCGCTTGCGCTCATACTCGGGGGTGTCGACATTGGCGAAGGTGAGGGCGATGCGCCCAGGTGGAGATTGCTTCGAAGAGACGTGAAAAATACTACCAACCACGAAAACATCAGAACCAAGCACAATTGGGAAGCTTGAGACGTTGCACAGGTACAAGTACAACAGCCTCGGGTAGATTGAGCTTTATGCATACCGGCAGAAGTCCTGAAGCCCGGGATCTTGTCTCCTACACTAGCAGTCTGGCAATCAGTAGTCGCAAAGTCGCAATTGTCGTCGGTCTCGACACGAAAAGTCCCTTTCCAAGAGTCCTTGACAGCGAGCGAAGACGGCCGAGGAGGTGTAGAGACGGCGACGAGCTGGAGCTCTCTTCTTAAACTTTCCAGACAGACGCGTTGCCTCAGGCGAGGCACCATTTTCTTTTCTATTGGGTCTCGGCGAGAGCACGTGGGCTTTTACTCAAATGACTAGGTCTATATCACCCTCTCACGGGCCTTTGCTGGGGGTCTTTTTCATGAACAAAACCATCCTCTTTACGACAACGTGCGAGGAGCTGTTCTTATGACTGGTTCATCACTCCGCCAAGACGTTCGAGAACAGAGATAACGGTTGGTGTCTGTGTTAGCGCAATCCTATCCACAAACTCCACCATATCCTGTCGAGCTTGTTGCTATCTTCAACTTGCTACTCCCTGATTGGTGCACCTCGAATCTTTGAGGAATGCATCGTCAGACGGACGAGTCTCCCCCGACACTACTTCTCGTCAACTGCATGTTCAAGCAGATATGCACCGAAAGCACACCATGTCAAAGATAAGTACGTGAGAGCTCAATGGCCGCGCCCGTCCACATACCAAGATTGGTTTGACTCACATGAATGGCTTGGTGATACAACATCAAGTGTACAGTACAGTACGAGAAACAAACGCGATAACAGCCTGTAGGCAGGGATATGTAAAGTATTACTCGAGTGTACTGGTCTCATCCAATTCGTCCATCATCATCTGTCGCTTGCGCCCCAAAACATCTTACATCTAGTACCAGAAACCCAGAACGCCAATCGTATCCACCACATCCAACTCTTTTCTAGAACTTTGCCTCAAACACTGCAAAGAATCACCGCGATCACCCAAGTCAGAAAATCTAGGCGACTTCTACTTCTTAGGCGGTGCTTGAGCCGCACCGCCAGGCTCCAAGACGTGAGTGTGACCAGGGGCATGATAGCACTCTCCTCCCTCTTCTTGTCTACACACGTAGGCATTTTGAACCCAAGGATCGGCAAGAATCTCATCCATGGTGGCACGGCGGCGCGGGTCGAGGTCGAGCATACGGCCAATGATATGTCTAGTATCGCGTGGTAGTAGGCGCAGCAAACGCAATGGACCCTTGATTTGTTGGCTTGGTTGATCGCCCGAAGTCGAAGCACCGTTCTCTGTCTTTCCAGGGCCGTTGCTGATAGACTGTCGAGATTGGGCAAGAAGCTGATCCTGACCAGGATCCGGAGGTGACACGAAGAGCCTGTAAGAGTTGTCCGAAATCCTTGGCGCCTTCCAGGGGAATCGACGTAAACACATGCAACAGAAAATGATTGCTATTGACCAGATGTCTGCTGGTTGCGGGTCGTATCGCGAATTGTCGTAGACCTCAGGAGCAAGGTAGGGATCTGAACCAACGACGCCTAGAGAAGATTAGCTTGCTTGCTTTTTCGAGTTGCTCAAAATGACATACCAGTAGACAGCACGATGTCGTTCTCGAAAGGATATCTAAAGACGACAGCACTACCAAAGTCGATGATCTTCATAATGCCGTGGTCATTAACCACAACGTTATCAAGCTTCAAGTCTCGATGAGCAAGACCCATGCTGTGCAAGTACAAGACGCCACTGAGGATCTGCAAGGTGCAGCAGGTAATCTCGTCGCGCGACATCTTGCCGGTCATGACGATCGCGAAGAGGTCGAAAGGAGCATACTCCATAACCTCAAACCAGTTGCCCTTTTCGTGGATGATGTCAATCGTCTCAATGATGTTGCCATGATGGAGTGTCGAACCGATACAGAACTCGGCCGTGACCTTTTTGTTGTACTCCCTCTCGCTTTCGTATGTATGACGGGCACGGAATTGCTTGACTGCGAAAGTTTTGCCGTCGGCGGTTCTCTTCATGAGTCTGACAGATCCACCGGCTCCTGAGCCGAGCACTCTGCCAAATTTGCCATACTTGGAAGCCAATCCGTGATCATCGGCAAATGGCATGCTCTGAGATTGGCCGGATGGTGTAGAACTTCCGCTCCTGACAGGCGAGTTTGCGCGACTCTTGTCTTTCTTGTCGCCAATCTTGAAGAAGCGCTTCAAGCTGACCTTGGAAGCCGACTTGTCCTTATCTTTTACTGTATCATCATGATGATTATCGTGTTTCTTGCCGCCAAAGAAGCTTGTTCTTTTGTCGGCATCCGATGGCTTGAGACTTGCTGAACTCGAGCTAGTAGCAGCTGCAGGAAGGGAAACCAGCGAAGTACCGGAAGTGCTGTGTCCCTTGCGGGGGTCTCTGTTGCCAAAGCGGAAACGGGCGTCGATGGAGTCTACGTTGCGAGTGGGTGGAGCCCTTTTGCTGCGGGCGTATGGGTCGTCCTTGTCACCCTGTGGCCATGGCTTCGTGTACGTAGCAGAAGGCGTTACACTTCCTGAACCAGTCGGGGTGCTTGCGCCTGAATGAACGGGGCTTTGGTCGCGCGAGGGGGGTACGGAGTCGCCAGCAGGACCGAGAGAGAAGCGAGGCTGTTGTTTGGGGTGTGCGGATACACCGGTCTCATCGGTTGAAGTGACTCGTGAGCCAGGTTGCGATGCCGAAAGTTGGGGAGTCATGATGTCTCCGCCAGCTCTTGCTTTGGCCAGCTGAGACACAGAGGCCGCGGTGCTGGCAGCGGGCTTGCCTTCGCGGGAGCGAGACGCCGATGGAGTTAGAGGTGGGGAGTGGAAGGTTGAAGCAGGGGGTGACGGGCGAGGAGAGGGATGGGCGGAGCCTACTGGCATCACGGGTCGTCTGTTGGACTGACCCGAGGGCACCTGTTCATGGCACGTCAGTAAGTGAAGTTGTACGAGCCACGTTGGATCGAGTCATACCCTGGAGACTGGCTGCGAGCCTGGCAACGACACAGGCTCGAATGAGTAGTGCTCCATGCGCTTGGATTGCAGGCCATTCTGGAGCGTCGTCTTGAGCTGTCTCAGCTCCTCTTCTGCCTCGGGAGTCAGAGTCTCCCTCTGCTGTCCATCATGACCGGTCAAGGAGCGAACGGGCGACAAGTTGGGCTCGGGCTCAATCTCTTGGTTCTGAGAGCTAAATCGAACCGAATTCTCAACCTGCGACGGCGAGTCTGTTCCGCGCTGAGAAGCCATGCTTCAGCGTGTTGTAGAGTGGTGCCGTTCCAGCGAAGCGGTGACGTTTTAGACGTAAAGAGGCAGTAGCCCTAGCGTTGATGACGATTATTGGATTGGATAATAGTAATAGTTGAGATGCGCTCGTCGAGATGGTCTCTACAGACTCGATCAAGAGGATGATGCGAGTATGCGTATGAGAGATGCAATGAGGAAACGCGTGCTGCTGCTGTTGGCTGCTGCGTTGCTAAACGAGACGCCGCTTTGGGTCAAACGGGTCCACACGGGGTCGTTCTAGTCGATGTACCGCTCACGGCAAGCCCGCGCGAAGATATACAGGTATTGAATGATTGGGAGATGCAGTAACGGAGATGTCTTGATCAATGCCCTGCTGACCAGTGCACTTATCTGTGAGGAGGGAGAGGAGAGCAGAACGAAAGCTTGCATCTTGTTCACGTCATATTTTGACTCAGTACCATACGCGGCTGCCAACGGCCAAGGCAAAATTTTAGCAGTTTCTTCTTCAACCTGTGGCAGGCAAGAGGAGTGTTCGGCAAGATACGGGACTCATTCTTGGGCGTGAACGCCAACAATGTATCAGACAAGCATCTGTGAAGAAAATTTCTGCCACACAACAATCTTGTTAGTCAGGGTGGGAGCTGCAAAGCGCAGAGAGGTGTCTGCCCCTCATTTCCGCAGCCAGGTGGCCGACGAAGCCTTGATCGCATCCTCTACAAGGCTTGGCCGAGGCATCGACAGAGACAAGATCTTGATCGCGGCGGCCACATGCGCCTACCCGCCGCTGGCGCTCACCGGTCTTGATGGCGAATGGCTGCGGCTCTTTTTCGTCGTGGCTTGCACGCCTTGCAGCTGCTCAGGAGTCTTCGATTGTTAGCTTGTGTTTATGCGCAGGGTCCTGAGGAAGCCTGAAGGTGCTGCAAGTCAGCTACTCTAGCTAAAGCTCACTATTGCTTGTCATGGGGCGGTCTGGTAGGCTAGAACTAGCACGCAGACAAGGCAATCAAAACATGGACATGTCATATAGATGCCGCTCCACTCTTGCCTATTAGCTGCCGTGGCCTGTAGATGTTATATGGTCCGAGATGGTACCAGCTGGCAGCGACATGGCAGATAGCAAAGGATACGACTGTCGAGCGTGAAGTTGTGTAGTTAGGGCTAGAGTCAAGCTCAAAGCACCCCGATGGGCTTGATGATGCACGTTGTAAACACGCGCCGACTTGTCACACCATTCCCAAGGCACCCTCGCGATAGACGTCGAGAACAGCATCAATGTGTAGCAGCAGCTTGTAGGCATGTAAACGATGAAAAGCTGGTAGGGAGTGTTTTCACAAAGTCTCGCCATGCAATCTCTCGCGGCGGTACGTCATTCTGCAAATTGGGCTGTAGCGCAGTCTGCAAAGACTGTAATCTTGGGATTAGACGCCCGAGGGGCAGAGAGCTGCTGCTCGATCAATATTCTCTCAACACCCTCAAACCCTCCGATCAGCACCTAATTGCATAGCATCAGCACCATCTGCATACGCATAGCCCTTTGTCGATCACGACCCTCTCTATACACCTACCGCCAAGATGATGAACTGGGCGAAACAACAGTACGCTGCGCAACAATAAAGACTGCATGCCCACCACTGACTGTAGCGCAGGCTGGCCAACGTCGCCGGCACCCAAGAGCCCATCTACGGACCCTCGGCCATCCAGGCCGTCAGCGAGCAGGCAAAGACCAAGCCCTACACGGAGCTGACCAAGAATGACATGAAGTGGATCACAATCGACTCGACCTGCGTCGAGACTCAGACCTGGTACTTCATGACCGACAGCGGTCACATCTGCATGGTCCAGGTCATCTACAGCAACGTTGCGTAAGCTGCCGCCTGTCGTCTAGCCCCTGCACCATCTGACAAGTCGCAGCGGCATCAAAATCACAACCCAGTTCAACACAAAGATCTTCTACGCCGACGGCAAGACCCCTAACCTCTGGTCCTCGGACGCTCTCGAGAACTACAGCTTCGACGAGGCCAAGTTCAACTTCCGCGCAAAGGGTTGCTCCACCGAGCTCAACGAAGAGGGCAACAGCTACCACATCAAGTCAAACACCAACAAGCAGAGCATCGTCGATCTCAAGTTCACCCAGACCGCTCCCGGTTTCGTTGTTGGAAACAACGGCACTTCCAATTTCGGCACCGACCCCAACAAGCCATGGGGCTCAATGAGACACGCCTTCTGGCCCCGCTGCCAGGTCGAGGGCAACATCATCACTCCCTCCGGTCCTCTCGATGTCAAGGGCAGAGGTTTCTTTGTCCACGCTCTCCAGGGCATGAAGCCCCACCATGCTGGTAAGTCGACTGACTCGTCCACAAGCCTTGCATCCGACTGACCAAATATTGCAGCTGCCAAGTGGAACTTTGTCAACTACCAATCTCCTACCTACTCTGCCGTCATGATGGAGTACACCACTCCCCCTTCGTACGGCTCGACTGTCGTCAACGTCGGTGGTATCGCTGTCGATGGCAAGATCCTCTGCGCAGGCTCCTCAAATAGCGCAAAGCACAGCGAGATCAAGGGTGATCCTGAAAACAGCTGGCCCGAGCCCGGCGCTGTATCTTTCTCGTGGAACGGCACCGATGCCAGCGGTCAGCCTGTCGAGGCTCTTGTCGAGGGTTCGCTGGGTGAGAGACTCGACCGTGTCGACGTCATGGCCGAAGTCCCCAAGTTCGTCAAGCAGATTGTCGCTGGTGCAGCCGGTACCAAGCCCTATATCTACCAGGTAAGTCTTTTGGGTTCAATCTCGTTCAAAATAGCTGCTAACCATGAGTGCAGTACGGTCCCAAGCTCCCCATCAAGATCAAGATTGGCGGCGAGGAGAAGACCGAGGAAGGTACTCTTTTCACCGAGGCCACCTTCATCTCATGATTGTGAATTCTACGACCTGTATGTATCTGTCACCAATTCACCTATGGAGTTTCTGGGACGGTTCGGGAGCATTCTTTGTTTGGGCTAAATATCATTGTAATAACCACGCTTGGAGAAGCGTACGTAAATGCCACTTGAAACTCAACACAGACGCACGCACAAGTCTATGCGCTGATGATCAGATTCTCATAATGCACAATCAATTCACCTCCATCACTGGCCGGTCTCGCTGCTGAGACACCGACCTTGCACTGTGCGTCCTTGGGCAAGGCGTTCCACCAAGTGATCTCTCTCATCGGGTGACGTTCGCCATCGTCGCCGAGTAGATAGACCCACAGATGGTCATGCTCGACTACCATCTCGATGGTGGCAGATACCTTGTCAGCCGCGACGACCGGATGCAAACTCCAATCAGACCAGGTGTCAGTACCAACGACACTAACGCGAGGCTTGCCGTTCAACATCTCGATTCCGGTCTTGACCCATTTGTTCTGCTGGGCGCCGGGTACATCGATGATCATGCAGAGGCCGCCTTGATCGTACAGTTTGGTCCATGGACCGGAGACGGTGACTTTTGCTGATTTGAAGGCCGAGGCCGCCACGGTACGGTAGATGTGAGGTGTATTGCCGCGATCTGTTGATGGAGGAACACGCCAGAGGTCTGTGTTGTCGGGGCATCTCAAGTCGAATGGCTTGCTTACGTCGGGGATGGGATAATCGTAATGAGATGATTGGAAAGATTCGGCCATGATGAGCGTTGAATGGTAAGCAGACCGATACTTGATACAATAATGGACGATGTGAGTGTGCTAAAGAACCAGATGTAAGGCAGCCTTCAGAGTCACTGGACTACTTATGGACTGTGTGTAGAGGCCAGCTGGCCGACCAGTTCTTGGTACTAGCTGAAAGCCATACTCACCGTATTCGTGCGGGCGATGAGTCAATGGATGCTCTTGGTATGCTAAGGAAACACGGTCCGTCTTGCCGAGATGTACAATACTCCGCCCTTCCCCCCGTGTGCTCCGACTTGTGGGCAACTGAGTTCTGGGGTCGTCGGACCGAAGTCCGTACCACTCGTGACTGTCGCTCTTGAAGAGATAAAGATGATCCTTCTTCCATGGCACTTTCTATGTGATCAGGAACAATGACAACTTATCAAGCTCCACCGACACATCTCTGACAAACCTCAAGAGAAACGCTTGGTGTTCTGATGCATTGAACTCTCGGTGGACATCTTCTTTACTCGGACAATATCAAATCCACGATTCCGAACATGTCACCTGCAAGACCATCTAGTCATCAAGGCTCTGCTACGGCTGTCATGGAACTTGAGCCCATCCACTCTCCCTCAGGAGCACCTGAAAAACACTTTCCGGTAGAGTCTGGACGAAGACTCGGCCATGGTGATCTTGATGATCATGACCGACGTGACCAAAATGAAACACTACCCTCTCCCACCGTCGCTTCCCACGAAGCACTGGAAAGATGGAATCTACCAAGATCAAACCTCTATCGGACATTCGCTGCCTTCTGGGGTTTTGCAATTATGGTAACCTAGGAGATATCGTTCGCAAAGTATTGGCTTCCCGCAGTAACTTACGCTTTACAGGGCATGAATGATGCTACCTACGGCGCAATCATCCCATATGTAAGGCTCAACACTCTCTTTGGATTCTATGACCGACACTGACTTGCACTAGTTGGAAATACACTACAAGCTTTCATACACTATCGTTTCACTTATCTTTCTCAGTCCTCTCATCGGATACAATCTGTCAGCCTTACTCAACAACACCATCCATCTTCGATTTGGTCAGCGAGGCGTAGCTTTCATCGGCCCATTCTGCCATCTCTTGGCATACATTGTTATTGCTGTGCACCCTCCATATCCAGTATTGGTCATTGTCTTTGCGATTGCTGGTTTCGGGAATGGACTGGAGGATGCAGCTTGGAATGCCTGGATGGGTGCAATGTCAAACGCGAATGAAGTGCTCGGCTTTCTTCATGGAGTCTACGGTCTAGGAGCAACAATTGCCCCTCTTATTGCCACTTCGCTAATCACCAAAGCCGACAAGCCTTGGTGGACGTGGTACTACTTCATGGTATGCTCAAAATCCCGAACTATCATCATAACCGTGCCTTAACAGCTGTGCTAGATTGCTTTTGCGGCAGTCGAGCTTGCTACAAGCTTATGGGCTTTCTGGGGCCAGACTGGAGAAGTGTTTCGTCTTGCACATCCCAGGACCACCGATCAGACGGGTAACAGAATGAAAGAGGCCTTGCTGACCATGCCTAGTGCTCGCGTCACATGGTTGTGTGCCTTGTTTCTACTAGGATATGTCGGCATCGAAGTAGCTCTCGGTGGCTGGATCACCACATTCATGCTTCGAGAACGTCACGGCGGTGCATTCGCCTCTGGAATGACTGCAACTGGCTTCTGGCTCGGTATCACAATCGGAAGACTGGTACTCGGTTTCGTAACACCGCGGATCGGGGAGAAGCTGTCCATTGCCATTTACCTCCCGATCGCTACTGGCCTCGAACTTCTCTTCTGGCTCGTTCCGCAATTCTATGTTTCTGCTGTTACTGTTGCACTGCAAGGCTTTTTCCTCGGACCACTGTTTCCAGCTGCTGTGGTTGCGACAACCAAGCTTTTGCCCAAGCACTTGCATGTCAGTGGTATTGGATTTGCTGCTGCCTTTGGTGGATCAGGCGCTGCCATTTTTCCATTCGTGACTGTAAGCCACAATGTTCTTTGCTTTTAAACGTGTGCGATTATGCTGATTGTGCTCTCGCTCTAGGGTGTCATTGCACAAGCAAAGGGCGTGCAAGTCCTTCAACCCATCATTCTGGCACTCTTGGTGGTCATATGGCTGTTCTGGCTCTCACTTCCTAGGATCGAAAAGAAGAGGGATTGAGAATTGAGAGGCGGCGAAACTGCCCGTGAAGTGGCAGGAAAACATGCAGATTTAATTTCAATTATGCCATCAGTAACCATCAAAGCATTGTAATTTGCGACATCCAAGTATACGTTGATATGATGGACTTTGAGTGCAGATGGTGAAGAACGACAGAGAATCAATGAGACGTGGACTTGGGCGAGTCGACGTTGGACACTTTCGTAAATGATGCTCAAAAGATGCTAGCCGTATCACCCTGGTCATACCTTTTAATGTCCTTTTATCTGCCGTGGGCTGCGAGGTTTCAAGCGTTTTGTATTTGGGACTGTATCGTAGGTCGCGGGTATTGATTTGGCAGTCTTGGTGGCCATATATTCATTGATTCTTCTTGAATGGATGAATCTTTGTATCGATATTAAAGCTCCACTAGGCAAATGCTCAAGTCTGGAGGATATCAGTGATTCAGTAGACTTCAAGCCTCTACAAGTAACCCATTCAGAGGATCCAAGAGGGTGCCATGTACACAACATGTATCAGTTCCATCCAAGTCTAGAACCCCTTTATCCATCTTCTGCTCGACCGAGTACAATACTCGAGTATCTCAAATGCTCGGATCTGCGGAAGCCATATACTGGCGAGTTTTCTCCGACCCCACAGCCGCCCCAAAACCTGGGGGAGAAAGCATCGAGTCCCCCTCCGGTCTCGGGGTCGTCAATGCCGAGGTCTTAGCACCCACTCTCTCGATACAAGCGTGCAAGTTGACGTAGGTGACTTTTTGTATTCTTCTTATATTGGTGTTTGCCGCTGTGCGAGTTGAAACAGTACTCTTTATCTCACTTTCATCTTTGGTGTTTCATATATCGTTATACTTATTTTTTGAATATCAGCAAAGATGTCGGAACGATTGCCTCATGATTTGAATTGCTTGACCATCTCGGAGCTGCAGAAGCATGCTGCGGTCATGATGGACAAGCAGACTCGTGACTATTACAACGAGGTAAGTGCAACATCTGTAACAGTTAGATGGTAGACAGAGAGGAGAACTAAGTCAAAATAACAGGGCGCCGATTCTGGCAGCACGCTCCAGGAAAACTTGGACGCATATGCCAAATACCGCATCAGACCCAGAGTCCTGCGGGATGTATCCAAGATCGACACCAGTGTAAACATCTTTGGCCACAAGAACAGCATTCCCCTGGGGGTGGCACCAACAGCGATGCAAAGACTGGCTCACTCAGACGGAGAACTGGCAACAGCGAGGGCGTGCAAGAAGATGGGGATCGCCATGGGACTGTCTTCGTTCGCAACGACAACACTGGAAGATGTGGCCGAGGCCAGTGGCGACAACCCGCATGTGCTGCAATTGTACCTGTTCGAGGAGCGTGACCACAGTGTCAAGTTGTTGAAGAGGGCAAAGGCGGCGGGCTACAAGGCCGTCTTCCTCACTGTCGACACACCCATCCTCGGCCGCCGCAACCTCGAAATCAGAAATCAGTTCAAGCTGCCGGCACACTTCAAGATCCCCAATTTTGAGGGTCAGGGCGATACCCAACCGGAGGCCGAGGCCGAACAGAGAGGCAAGGTCGAGACTAGAAGAGGCAGTGAAGCTGGATACACGGATGGCGAGGGCAACAGAGTGGTGCCAAAGGGGCCCATCACCTTCCATTCGCACGCAGCCAACCCGACGCTCTGTTGGGAGCGAGATATCGAGTGGCTCAAGAAGGAGTGTGGAGACGAGATGCAGGTATGGGTTAAGGGCATTGCGACAGCCGAAGATGCCCTGTTGGCCGTCCACCACGGCGTCGACGGCATTGTCGTGTCCAACCACGGCGGAAGACAGCTGAGTAAGATCAAATCTCAAAACACACGAAGTTGCAAATGCTAACTGATATCAACAGATGGCGCATTGGCAACATTGGACGCGCTGCCCGAGGTGGTGGCAGCGGTGCAGGGCAAGATCCCTGTGCACGTAGACGGCGGCATCAGACACGGAACAGACGTGTTCAAGGCCCTGGCACTGGGAGCAGATTTTGTGTGGATTGGCAGACCGGTGCTTTGGGGGCTGGCATACAAGGGCCAAGCAGGAGTCGAGCTGTGCTTGCGCCTGCTCTCGGACGAGATCAGGCTGGCCATGGGTCTTGCTGGCGTCACAAAGGTCGACGAGATTACCAAGGAGTACCTGGTCAAGATTGACAAGAGTGGGTTTGTCGCAAGGTTGTAGATGTCTGTCTCGATAGGTAGTGTAAATAGTGTATTTACCTTTTGACGTGCAGCGACCACCAAGCTTGACGGTGCAAGACAAAGCGAACTTGGACAATTTCAAGCTCCCAAAAAAAAGTCGACTCGATCTTTCTCTCGCCATTTACTCGCGACTTGGTTGATAGGCACTCTGCACCCATCTCGATTCTCACCTACGCCTAATCAGACAACAAACGACCGAAGCCGACTGCAGCCGTCTTCTGTCCGCAAGCGCATCGACGCGCATCACGCACTCCGAGTCCTCACGACCATGCCGGCGCCCGCGCGCAGTCGCCCGCTCAAGAAGGACTTCTTCGCCCAAACCTTCAAGGGTCAAAAGCCCGTCCTCTTCAGCGAGAATGCGCGACCGAGCAGCATCCCCCCACACATCCGCCATCTCGCCTGGTCATCGACGGGCGCCGCCCTAGCCACCACCTCTGGCTCCAAAGTCCGCATCTGGAACCCCGATCGCCCCAATGTTAAGAGCAGTCAGGAGCTGGTGGGCCATGTCGGCAGCGTCGAAAAGATTGTCTGGAACCCTGTGCGCGAGGGCGAGGTTGCGACGACGGGGAGCGATGGAACGGTGAAGCTCTGGGATGTGCGCGTAGGACCTGGTGCCCACAACAAGGCTGTGCCTGTCAAGGAGATTGCTTTGGGAGACGGTGGTCTGTTTCTGGCTTGGAGCCCGACTGGTCAACATCTGGTAGCTGGACGAAGGGACGATGTCATTGTGCCCATCGATGTGCGCATGGGAGCCATGGCCAACACCGAGGATCTGATCATGCAAGAGGGCCGCAAGCTGGGTAGTGCCCAGACGAACCAAATGGCCTTTTCCAACTCGGGCAACGAGGTCTTTGCTACCACTGGCGAGGGCACTGTCAAGGTCTTGGATTGGCCAAGCATGGTACGTCGATCATCACCATCTAACACAACACATGACTAACAAATTACACCAGACGCTCCTTCACACCCTAAACGCCCACACCAGCGCTGCCTACTCGGTCCAACACAGTCCTAACGGCGACTTTGTGGCAGTCGGCGGCGGCGACTCTCTCGTCACCCTCTGGGACACGACCGACTGGGTCTGCAAACACACTCTATCTAACATGGCTGGCGGCATCCACTGTCTGTCCTTCAGTTTTGACGGCACATACATCTGCGGCGCTCACGGCATGGACAAGGACGGCGACAAGGGCATTCACGTCGCCTGTGCTCAGACTGGCGAGACTGTGCATACCTTTGAGACCTCACACATTGTCAACGTGCTCGCATGGCATCCGCTTAGGTACTGGCTGGCATATGCTGGTGATCTGGGTGGTGTCAGAGTCATTGGTCTTGGAGGCAATCTTTGATTTTGTTCCAAAAGCTCTGTTACTTTTTATGTTCCATGTATTTGCTGTCTGGAACTAGCGAGGCGTTATCTGGCGTTTTCCTCGAGCTCGGTCGATGTCTTTGTCCCAGTTTCCTTCACTCAATATGTCATTCTTGACTGATCTGTGTTCGCCTTTGCAGCACGTCAACCTTTATCGGAAGTGTCCTAATCGGAAGACATTTCTGAGATCGAAATGTCATCACTCTCCTTCTGATCGTCTTCTTGTGCCTCTGCTACCTTTCCCTCTGATTGCTCAGTCGATATCGGAATCGGCATGATCGGGAATAGGAATCTTGTGTTTGAGCAGTATTTCCTTGAAGGCTGTATTCCAGGTCTTGAGGTCCTCGAGTTCTTGCTCAAGTCTCAGCTTATCTTGCTCAAGTTTCAGCTTCTCTTGCTCAAGGTCCAGCTTGTCTTGCTTGAGCTTCAGTCGCTGCTGCTGAGCGGCCAGACTGGAGTCATCTCTCTGCTTGAGCAGCTCCTTGATTCTCATTTCGAGTTTTTTGAGCGTCGACACATATTTTGAATAGGGGTTCCATGCTGAAGTGTGTCAGTTTCACCATTCCCAGGAGGTGATTACAACACACTTGCCCAATCTTCCGCTAAGCTTCATTCCGACACGACGATTGAGCGAGATGACCTTCTTGCGCATTTCCTCGAGCTCTCTGGCCGGGTCTTCGTTGTTTCCGCTCATCTTGACTAGAGACGATCGTGTTAAAAGGAGAGATGTAAGATGCAGAAGATCGCTTACCTCGTGGACGGTTTCGATCGCTGATGGGGATGGAGAGAAGAGGATCGAGTAACGAAAGAGTTCTTTTTGGCTTGAAACCAAAAAGGTGCCACAAAAGATGCGAACAAGAAGTGAAAGCGAAGTGACGGACCAAACTCTTGTTCGAAGCGTCACTTCCGACGTTGTTTTCGGTGGTCAACAATAGTCGACTTCCATTGAATACAAACTTCCGCGTGAGGAAACTTCACCAATTTTTTAGCACAACATCAGACATCCGGTTTCTTGATGTGTTGATGCCAATCACTCGGTAGCTATAGCATGTAATACTCTCTCGAGAAGAGTAGTATGCATGGTGAGAACATTTGCTAAATTGATAGTTTCATGGCCAGACTTTTGAGCAGACAGCGATCGTGAACCACAGTATCGCTGCATATGACTACAAGCAGAGGTCGAGAACGAGATTGTGACAGTCTTCAGCATGTGAAGAGAAGAAGGAGAGTTGGAGGAAGAAGTCATGTCCAAGGGCTCGGAATTTACCGAACATACCATCCCCATCTCAACGCAAACTGCGGCTCAAATTCCGTTGTGCCTCTTGTATGGACATACCAATATCAATCTATCTCCCAGACCAATGGAGCAGGTTAACGAAGACCAATCTCTGCCTCGAAAAGCACCGAGGCTAGTGTATCCTCCAGTCTTGGAGAAGAAACCTTCAAAGCCAAAGCCGGTCCTGGAATATCATCTGATTGAACAAAAGATTACCAGCGCCATAACTGATTTCAAGGCCGGCAAATTTACAAGTCTGGCCGAAGCTGGCAGAGCAAATGGAATTACCGAAAGATCTGGATATTTTCGACTTCGTGCTCGTGCAGCTGGAAGAGCCTCGAAGTCTGACCGCATCAAGAACGGAAGCCAACGTCTCAGCCCAGAGCAAGAGATTATCCTGTGTCAATATGTCGACAGTCTAGAGGACGTCCGCGCGCTCCACCGCAAGATAAATGACAAAGCATACAGCATGTTATGCGAAGATCTTGCTGCAGACGACCCGCTGCCGCGTCCGCTGGGAAAACAATGGCCCGCTCGGTTCTTGGAACGTCACCCAGGTATCATGGCTCGTCGTCCGCAACCTCTTGCCTCGCAGAAGTCCAGGGAGTTAGAGGATGAGACTAGTCCGTCTATACCTAGAGAGGAAGCTCATACAGTTGAGACAAGCAACGAAGAGCCGCAGCTTCTTCTCGACTGTCAGAGATTCCTTGTCCGCTCCACTGAGACGCATGGGACGTCCAGCCAGATCGAATCTATCTGCACAGGCCCGGTGGCCCCTTCTAACGTCTTGATTGTCACGAGCGGCACGAGCAGTGTCGACAGGAACGTGTCTTCCCCCACCGCAACTCCACCTAGTCGACCAGCAGAAAGGAGCGCCACAACAGCTTCCTTTTTATCGGCAATCAAGAACAGCCTTGCCGAACATAGAATGACCTTCTCAAGCCGTCTTACGTGATGGTCTTGCTGATACATGGGCAGAGATCGTCATCCTGTGCCACGACTTGCAGAGCATCCTCAGAGCCACAAGTCACAATTTCTGACCAAGGCAAGCAACTCATGCGACCAACGATTCGCTCCTGGAGTCAGAATGTCTTTGACAAACACGGCACTCGCCTGAGCAATTGCAAAAAGACCCACATTGTGTGCACCTAGGCCAAAACAGCATGGACACAATGTACACATGCTCAGTCTGATGCGCCCTGTCGCGACGGCTAATGTAAAATCTCTGGGCTGTAGAGTCGTTGCGGTGTTCATTATTGAAACACGGTGATTTTTTCAGGCGGTCTTTGGCCACTTCGCTACCGCTATCCTTCTTCGTGGAGTTTGCTGCGCCTCAGAGGGTCACAGTAATGATGTCTTGAGGGATTTTCTGGCAACGAAGGAAAATACCCCAGCCGAAGGCTTCAAAGTTCACACTCACCGCAAAGTCCGACACACAAAGGCGGCCTGGGGTAGGACTTCTCTACTGTGAGTCCCAACCTGTTGATCAGTGAACACTTGCGCCATGTGTGCAACACTCTGCACGACACATTAATCTCATGCGAAGAATAGTGTTTACACCCTCTCCAAACATCCTGATTAAAGCCAGCCAAGCACTTTGACGAACCACGCTAGCCTCTTGGCGAAGCTTGTCTTGTAGACTTGGTTGGGGGATTGGGAAAACAATCGCAAAACACTTCCTTTTACTCGGAACTTTGATCTCAATTCGTGACCGTTAATACGATGTATGCAGGGGAGAGTTTTATTATGCTCCGCACCCGGCCGTCGAGATTTGAGGTCACCGATTGCCCGGCGAATTGGGGATTGGTCAGACAGAAAATACCGCAAGCTGCCCAACGGTAGAGGCATGTGTAGATTTGTGGAAATCCAGAATGGTCCAGCACGAGGCACGTAAATGCCTCACACAAAGTCCTTACCAATGTGGCGTCGCATCACAACCACGACAACAGGAGAAACACACAGCCGTAATGGATCTGAAGCATCTTGCAGTCCGCGCGGCGCGGTACGGTACGTCTTGCTCTTCTAAGGTCAGCACTCAGCACTCCTTCAATTTCAGTTACCAAACGTTGCAATTGGATACGACCGAGACCACGGCAGTGGATATCAGTTTCTTTTGCCTGCGCCTGGGAGCATCTAGGGACGTCCTTTAGCATTTCATCTTTTTCTTGATCAAATTATCCGTGTCTTTATATAATATCATTGCTGCTTATTCTTCTCCTTCCCTCCATCCGACCAACACACACAACGTCTCTTCAAGATGTCTTCGTCTTTTGAGCAAGAGTCGTCAATTGAGAAGGGAGAGTTGGATCCTGTCGTCACAATGAATGAACGCTCCCGAATCACCTTCGAGCCCGAGGATCGCCTCGAACGTCGACGCCGTCACAGTCGCCAACGATCTATGAGTCGCGACTCCATCAGCAGTATCAGATCACGAGCACAGTCGACTTCTGCCGCCGCCGGTCTACCAATTGAGTTCCGCACCCTCTCCTTTAACGTTGCTCATTCACAGACGGTCAACGATGTCGTCTCAGAATCAAAGTGGAGATCCAAGAAATCCACCAAGAAGACCAAGACAACCAGCGAGAAGATCAAGACACCATTCACGAAGACACCCAAAATCGAAGACAAGCGACAAAACGACGCAGAGCACTTCGAGAAGTTAGATTTCCACATTCTCGATTCCGATTCAGTGATACATGGATTGTCATCATCCTCTGAGTTGGGTTTGACATCCGAGTATGCTTCGACTCGTCTCGCCACCGACGGCAAGAACATGCTGCCTCGAAGACGACAGAACTATGCCAAGAAGCTCTTTGAGTATGTCTTTGGTGGCTTCTGCTCGGTGCTTTGGGTTGGTGTAATTATCTTCTTCATTTGCTGGTATGTGTATCTTGACTGCATCATTTCATAGCCTTTCTAACTTGATGATTCAGGAAACCATTGGGAAACCCCGACCCCCAAGCATACAACCTTGGTCTTGCTATCCTGGTCCTCATCGTTATCTTCCTCCAAGCATGTTTCTCCGCCTTCCAAGATTGGTCTACTGGCCGCACTATGAACGCCATTCTCGATCTCCTACCAGCTGACGCGCTTGTCATTCGTGGTGGCCAAACTACAAAGGTGCCTTCGACTGATCTCGTCATTGGTGACATCGTCAAGATCAGTATCGGAAACAAAGTCCCTGCCGACATTCGCCTGTTGGCAACATCTGGAGATGTTCGCTTCGACAGATCGATGCTTACAGGAGAGTCTGATGAGATCGAGGGTGCTGTCGACTCTACTGACAAGAACTTCCTTGAGAGTCGCAACATCGGTCTCATGGGTACCATGGTCACCAACGGCTCTGCTACCGGCATCGTTGTGTTGACTGGAAAGAACACCTGTATGGGTCGCATCTCCAGTGCCATGGCTGGTGCTAAAGAACAGACGACTCTGATCCAGATGGAGATCAACCATTTCGTCAAGATCATCGTCTGCCTGACTATCGTTCTTGCCTTGGCTATTCTGTTGACCTGGGTTGGTTGGTTGCATCGTGACCACCCAACTTACATGAGTGTAGTGGCAATGCTGAACAACGTCATGGGTAAGCGATACTTCTGATCAATGTTTCCTCCACTATTCATCGCTAACTAGAACTATAGGATGCGTTGTTGCATTCATTCCAGAAGGTATGCCAGTCGCGGTTGCCTTGACGTTGATGATGGTCGCCCGCCGTATGAAGAACAGCAACATTCTACCCAAGGGTCTCTCAACTGTCGAGACATTGGGTTGCGTCAACGTCATTTGCTCCGACAAGACCGGTACCTTGACTGAGAACAAGATGGTTGTTACAACCGTCGGCTTTGTCGACGAGCAGCTTACTGTCGCCGAAGCTCTTTCGAAGATGGAGGCTGGTCAAAACACTGTGCTCACCGAGCTTCACCGCGCTGCTGCATTGTGTAACGATGCCACATTCGACCCTCTATCGATGGATCTTCCTGTCCTGGACCGTGAGGTTCAAGGCAACGCCACCGATGGAGCTGTACTCAAGTTCGCAGAGATCGCCCATGCCGACTCCACCAAAACACTCCCTGACGCCCACCCTCGCAAATACCAGATTCCTTTCAACAGCAAGAACAAGTGGATGCTTACGCTCCATGACGAAGTTGGTGCCAACTACGAAGTCACTCCTGAGAAGACGAAGTACCTCGTCTACGTCAAGGGTGCGCCTGACAAGCTTCTTCCATTTGCAACTTCATATTGGTCTGCTAAGAGCGGCTCTGTGATGCCTCTTGACGCCGAGGCCAAGGCACAGTTCAGCGCTCTTCAGGAACGCCTGTCTCGCAATGCAGAACGTGTCATCCTTCTTTGTCAACGTCACTACCGCCCCAGCGAAACTCTCGGCACCAACGCTTTCGGAGACGAGGTCCTGGAAAACGGTATCGCTGATTTGACCATTATCGGAGTTCTTGGTATCACCGACCCGCCGCGCAAGGAAACTGCCCCAACCATCGCCTCTTGTCGCCGTGCCGGTGCACGCTTCTTCATGGTCACTGGTGACTTTGGACTTACCGGCGCTGCTATTGCTCGCAATGTCGGCATCTTCACCCACAGCGGTGAGCCCGATACCTACGAAACCATCGCCGAGGGCCAGACATTTGTCAACGACGACGAGAAGGGTGCTCGTGTGAACAGCAGTTTGCTGCTTGAAGGTCCCTCCATCAACAAGCTTACCGACGAAGACTGGGACATTGTTTGCAGCTACGAGGAGATTGTCTTTGCTCGCACCACCCCCGAGCAGAAGTTGCGCATTGTAAACGAGCTCAAGGCCCGCGACAACGTTGTTGCAGTTACTGGCGATGGTGTCAACGATGCACCTGCTCTCAAGGCCGCTGACGTTGGTATCGCTATTGCTGCTGGTTCGGACGTTGCGCTGGAGGCATCCGACTTGGTGCTCCTCGACAAGTTTGACTCCATCGTCGAAGCCATCCGTCTTGGTCGTCTGGTCTTCCAGAACCTCCAGAAGGGTATCGCCTATCTCTTGCCTGCCGGCTCTTTCTCCGAAATTTGGCCCGTCATTCTCAACGTCTTTTTCGGTGTGCCTTCTCCTCTGTCTTCATTCCTGATGATCATCATTTGTGTCTTTACCGATCTGTTCCTCAGTCTGTCGCTTATCATGGAGAAGGAAGAGTTTGATCTGCTCACCCTGCCTCCTCGCAACCACAAGAAGGACCATCTGATCAACTTCAAGATCTACGGTCAGTCCTACCTCTTCATCGGAGTCATGGAAACCCTCTGCGCACACGCAATGTTCTTCCTCTACTACTGGCGCCACGCGAGAATCCCTCTCAACGACCTCTTCTTCGCTTTCGAAGGCTATTCAGACGGTTTCCACGGATACACCCAAGACGAGCTGAACCACTTCAACGTCGTCGGTCAGGGCGTCTACTTTGTCACCCTGGTCATCCTGCAGTTTGGCAACTTGCTCAGCGTGCGCAGCAAGCGCATGTCCATCCTCCAAGCTGACCCTTTCCGCGCCGAACGCCGCAACCCGTGGCTTTTGGCTGGTATGGCCGTCTCTCTTGCCATTGCCATCTTTGTCACCATGGAACCTGGTATCCAGAGGATCTTTGGCACTGCCACCGTGCCCATTGAGTTTTGGCTGATTCCTATTCCTTTGGCGCTGGGTATTTTGGTGATGGATGAGGTTAGAAAGGTGTTTGTGAGGGCTTTCCCCAATGGTCCTTTGGCCAAGATTGCTTGGTAGGGACGTGGACTCGATGAGATGGAGAGGATTGTTTTTACCTGCTTTTTTGTTGATATTTTGTACTTTTACGACTTTGATGACATTGTCCTTTTTTTTTTGTATATAAGCAGATGAATATTGCAACAAGTATTCTGTACATGACAAAATTGCTTTTGATAGTTTGCTTGGTCACTTCTCTATCCCAAATGACTTTGGAACTCTGGCAATGTATTTGTTGAAATGATCCCTTCATCTCTCGCGCTATATTTGTCACTCACACACTTCTTACATACAATCGCAACAGGTGCTCGTCCCCTGAAATAAAGTATTGGCATGTGTTGTGTAATTAACATAAAATATTGTCGACCACCATGTAGATCCAGTCCTTATCAACGCCTCGAATATTACTTGACAATAGGGCCACCAGACCCACCAGCCTCAACATCAACATCAACATCCCTACCCCTCTGCACCCTTTCCCTCATCACAATCCCATCACCAATCCACCCATTCGTCCCACTCGAAACAGCAAAAGCACGGTCTCGTGACCTCGGACTCCACGTCCAAGGCTGTCCCCTAGTCAAACTGCCATGATACCAACGGAACCCCACCCAAGAAGTCATAATCCCCAACACGGCGCCAGAAAAGATATCAATGCCCTGGTGTTTAAAATCCACGTAGCGGGTTGAGCAGATGAAAAAGGCGAGACAGATGGGGATGAGCACGATGATGGCGCCAAAGACTGGGGGCGCGGCGGCGCGGTCTCTGGATTCTTGGTCGATGTCGTGTTCATCGTTGCGAGAGGGAGCACCGTGTCCGAGGTAAGGGATCAGCATGTTGAATTTCGAAGCCAGCCAGAGGGACAGGTACAGCAATCCAGACCAACTCATCGACGAATGCCCGCTCAGAAAACTGCGGAAGCCCTCATTCAAGACTTTGCGATCTGGTTGCGTGCAAATGGACGAGCTGACCAATGTCCACTTTTGCGAAATGTCTTGGCCGTAGCCACCAACCACGTGTGCTGCAATGTCGTTTAGATCTGGTTGACATCTAGCCAACAGATCTGGCCTTGGTTTGCCAATCAGATTCTTGATACCCGTGGTGATGAAAAAGGCGAGTGCGAAACTGAGGCCCAAGCCCATCCACCCGGCGTTAAACTCCCAGAGTTTGCGCTTCCAGTATCGTTGGTCGCGCAGACGGGAAAGTGAAAAGGCGGGCACGAATAGTAAGGTGACGACTGCTATGACAATGGCTGGTAGCACCAAGGAAAGGACTACTAGTAATGCTGTGGAGATTTCATCGTGTTCCACGTAAGGGTAACTGATGGCGAGGTCGATGAGAGAGAAGGGGCGATGGTATGGCGTGGCGAAACTTATTCCTCCGCCGACTGCTACGATGGCACTGATGGTGGTCAGATTTGTGTAGATTCTCCAGTGGATTTTGTCTCTTACATGAGCAGGACCCAATCGAGCACGTATGCTATTATCAATTTGGTCGGTGGCATATCCAATGCCATGTCGATGTCTCAGGAAAAATGAAGGATATGCTGTTAAACCAGGTATAGGAAAAGTTACAAGTAAACAAGAACAAAGTACAATGTGTTTGCTACCAAACAATGGGTCGCGTGCAAACATGCGAACGAGAGAAATAAAGGGACTGGCACAGCTATGATTATACGTTCACGCAACAACAAACTTTTGTCAAGGCAAGCAACTTACAGCTAACCGTTCTCTCGACGGCGACGAATGAGATGAGGACGAAGACAGGCCATCGTACGTTTGCCATGAGCTGCGCCCTGCCGCCAAGGTTTGGTCGCGTGCCCCTCCACGCAATGGCTATACGAATACGACACCGCCATCACGTCATATTTTTTTGTTGTCACAGTGGTGGATAAACAAATAAATAATATTGTTTTAGTGGCAAAATAGATGAGAAATTCGAAAGTTTTGGGGATGGTATTGGTATCGTCTGCGAGGTGGTGCATCAAAGAGGTATCTACAAACTAAAAAAGGTCATGGCTTGCCAGCAAGCTGAAGAGAGATCGTTTTACTCGTCGTCGCCGAAGAAGACCTTGACGGGCAACCAGGCATCGCCGCAGACCTTGAAGCGGTCGGGGCGGCTGCTGAGCTGCTTCATCTCGTCGTCGGTCAATGACCAGCCGTCGAGCTGGAAGTTGCCCTCGATTCTGGAGGCGGTGACGGACTTGGGAATGACAGAGGTTCCGCGCTGGAGACCCCACATGAGACTGTTTTCGTAATGTTAGCTTGTGTCCAAGTGTGACAGACAGCTGGAGAAACTTACAGGACCTGGGCAGTGGACTTGCCCTTGCTCTCGGCAATCTTCTTCAGCACCTCGTCATGAGCAAGAGGAGAGTTGGTGGAGCCGAGGCAGGAGTAGGCAGTGCAGTGGATGCCCTTCTCCTTGCAGTAGTCGATGAGCTTGGGGGAGGGGTTGTTGGGGTGGAGCTCGACCTGGTTGACGGCGGGGACGGTCTTGCACGATTCGTCCTTGAGGAGGATCTCGAGGTTCTTGATGGCAAAGTTGGAGACACCGATGTTCTTGACGCGGCCAGAGGCAGGCAGCTTCTGGAGTTCTCTCCTATTGTCGTGTAAGCAGTTTGCAAGTCTTATTTTTCATCCTAGTTGCTTACCAGGTGTCGACAAAGTTCCAGTCAGGGTAGTGCTTCTTGAGGTCGTCGGGGTCGGTGGACGAGGGCCAGTGCCTTGGTTGCGTCAGTTACGTATCAGATCTCGTCATTTGCGCAAACTTACATGAGATAAAGGTCAACGTAGTCGGTCTGAAGGTCCTTGAGCGAAGAGGTGATGCCCTCTTCGACGCGCTTGTGCCAGGGGTTGTCAAGCTTGGTGGTGATCCAGATCTCCTCACGAGGGACACCAGAGTCCTTGATGCCGAGACCGACCTCAGCCTCGTTGCCGTAGGCGAGGGCAGTGTCGATGTGACGGTAGCCAGCGAGAAGAGCGGCCTTGACGGCCTCGCGAACCTCGTTGGGCTTGGACTGCCATGTGCCGAGACCGACAGCGGGGATCTTAGCACCCTGTGTCTGGTTAGCACATCTTGAATCCTATGGAAAGAGTGGTGTAGCGTACGGTGTTAAGGGTGAAGGTCTTCTTGGTCCATTCGTTAGACATGATTGCGATTGATTGAGATGTGGTTTGGGAGGTGTAGAGAATTGGTGGTAGTGAGTAGAAAGAAGACAAGTTCCAACGAGACGGAAGAAACGTTTAAGAGCCACTCCAACAAACCATCTCCACCCATCTCGTGCTGCAGCGGGCCATGATGCGGCGAAGGAATTCTACACTTTCAGCCTGTTTCCACGCCTATCCACATCAGTTCGCATGTACCTGCACTGTGAACCCTTGACCCCACCAGCCCACCTGCCGTATTGGTATTTAGCCGGCGGCTCAATCTGCTCCGGAAGCTCGAGCCAGAAAACGCCGTCATAGCTTCACTTTTTGGCCGAATCAGAAACACCGACATGTTTGTTGTCCAGCTGTTCTTCTAACGTGCATTGCTCGGGACTTGTGACCATGTCGCGCTTCGTCTCGGGAGGAACTGTCGACAAGCCCACTGAGCGCGATGACGAATGGTTGAAGGCGCAAGAACAAATTGAAGCCGCACGACGGAAAAAGGAGGATGAGAGCAGGCAGCACGGAGGAAAGAGCTTGTACGAGGTCCTTCAGGCTAATAAAGGTGTGTGATTGAACATCAATCGCTGATGATAGTTGTTATACTGGCAAGTCGTTATGCTGACGGCTACCAGACGCGAAGCAGGAAGCCTTTGAAGAGGTGATTGAAACCACCGAGCATGATTCTGCGCTTGCTGACAGGAGTTCTCACAGGCAGCTAAACTCAAGAACCAATTCAGATCACTGGATCAAGATGAAGTCGAATTTCTGGACACGGTCATGGAATCGACGAGAGCCAAGGAGGAGGCCGTGAAAAGAGAGACCGCCGAACAATTGGAAGCCTTCCGGCGTCAGCAAGAGGATACCGAGAAAGCGTCTCGTGGAGATGCACCTGAAGCGAGTAACCAATCCGAAGGAGATACCTGGGCTTTCAATGCTCGCAAGCGCAAACGAACCAAGGAGAAGGAAGTGATTGCGGGTCTCAAGCTGCGCAAAAGCTCTTCGTCGACAACCCAGATGACTCCAGATGCAGGAGCGGCAGCAGGGGCACCCTCAGACGAAAAACCTCGGTCACCGTCGAGTCCTGCACCTACACCTGCCAACCAGTCGGCCAAATCTGTGCAACCGCCCGCCGCAGCGATAAACAAGGCCGTATCGGCCCAGATTGACCAGGCACCAGCGGCCGCTGCTACTTCAACAGCCCCGGTCCCCGCTGCCGCACTTGGTCTCGGGGCCTACTCATCCGACGACGATGACGATTGATCCAAGCGAAATGTCGACAAACATGCACTGAAACTGCTGGTCCCAGCAATGCCGGCGCCCGCAGTCACGCAGCGGCGCTCGGAAACCCGAAACATGTTCTGCACCAACCCGTCGCGCCTTCACGGACCATAAGATGAGCACGGATTTTGACATCGGCTGCGTGCAGCAATCCGCCTTGCCGTGTCTCTGATAACTCGTGCGGTTCGCGATATCCGAATGATTGGCTGTCAGAATACATGTATGGCGTATGTGCAGCAGATTTTCGAGCATGTCGGCCTTGACAGGCGGCTGCTTCTGGATCGCCTCGTCACATGGCCAGTGGGCTGAGCAACATCAGAAAAAAATGAGCATGTGTGATACGAAGATGGGTTTGGTTTGCCATGACGAACGCCATCACGCATGATGCGCGCTGCAAAAGCAACATGGAAAGAGAAAGCAAAACCTGTCACGGCCATCAAAAGCGACCCGGTTTCAGAGCCGGATAGACGAGAACCTGCCAAAGTGTCACCCACTATGTTTCGTATCTCTGCCTAGTGCACAAGAGACATACATTGTCGCGAGCTGAGATTTGCTAGAGGAAAAGAAACGAACATCTTCACATGCAAAAGTAGCTAGGCATATGACCCATCGACAGACAAGCGTACATATCAGCCAATCATCCTACATGAAATGCTTGCGCCTACAAGCTCAGTTTCCCCGCTTTCTTCAGGATCTCGTCGACCTCGTCTTTATGCTGCGAGAAGTTGTCGACCAGATCATCCCCTAGTTTTGTCAGTGACGTTGAAAGTATAGTTTTCATGCGGAGAATATCTTACACATGGCTGGATCGTGTTCGTGAAGCTTGTCGCTCTTCATGGCCCAATCAGTGACGGTAAAGGGTCTAGAGCTCTCAAACATGAAAGCCACTGCACCTTCAGAGATGCGCATCTCTGGAGGAGGCTGTGCGGAAGCGGCCTTGAATTCTTGATACGCCACGCCGTGGGGCACCATGCCGCATTCGAAACTGACACCTCCTGGTTGGAACTCGTCGCTACGGCCGGCATACTCGCCATAGATGAGTCCCATCAGCTCGGAAGCGACGTTGCGGTGGTAGTATGGTGGGCGGTACGTGTTTGAGGCGACATCCCAACGAGGAGAAAAGATGAGGAAGTCGGCTAGGGGAGCTGCTGGGTCGCGCGAGCGAGCCGTCAAGACGCAGAAGATGGACGGGTCAATGTGATCGACGCTGATGCTTCCAATGTTGACGAACTTGGTCAAGTCATATTTGTAAGGCCTGTGAGAGATGGAACGATCAGATTGCGGCCGTAAAGGAAGGGCAGAAAAGAAGGAAGGAACAAGACATACACATAGTTTCCGTGCCATGCGACCACATCGAAGGGGCAGTGGTTTTGTCTGCTTTCGAAATACTTGCCGCCAAGCTTGTACACAATTTTCCATGGATCGTCCTTGGTGACAGTGTAGTACGCAACTGGGGTCAAGAAGTCTCTCGCGTTGGCCAGCCCATTGGCACCAATCGCTCCAAGTTCTGGCAGTTCGAAATTGGCACCCCAAATCTCGAGGATGTAGCCTCTGGTTGGTCCTTCGACGCCGACCTTGAAGCGCTGACCTCGTTGTATAACACAAATCTCTCCTGGTTGCACGTACAATCGTCCAAACTCCGTTTGGATATCCAGTGCGCCCTGCTGAGCGACGATTAGGAAGTCGCCATCAGAGTTGACAAATGCTTTGTTCTCCATCGAGACGTTGGCTGTAAAGACGTGTGTCGCCAAACCCTCCCTCAAGGTTGGGTCGCCCGATCCGGCAATGGAGCATAGCCCCTCCACAAAGTCGTGCTTCGTCTCAGCGACATCAAAGGGCAACCAGGCAAGTTGAGTCGGCGAAACATGAACGCGCGGGTTGATTGGAAGAAAGTTGGCTTCGGTGTTCGAATTGTCAGGTAAGTTCGTCTGTTTGGTCACCGAGTTAGATCAGACTTTTGTGTTTCCCTCGTTCAGATGGGGAAGGTCTAAGAGTGGTGGGTTTCAAGCTGAGACAGACGTACAAACCCCTGGTGTGCGACTGCTGGCCGCGATCTGTAGAGCCAAGCATTTTTGTTCAGATGTCTTGGTGCAACAAATGCTGAGGCAGTCATCTGTTCTGCGTACAGACCGAATCGCACGCATCTTGGGCTGTTCTGACCGCGAGGGATGGTCCCAGGGACGGCCTCTGATTCGAAACTAGATTAAATACCTGTATCAGCAAAAGCAAGCAAAGTGACATATACGGGTCTCCTCGTTCTTCCAAGTCAATGGCAAAGCGTTCCGTGGATCGATACTGTAAGGCAGAACAGTAAGGAGGCATAAAGACTCGGACATGCAGCTCGTGAACCGGCAGCATGACTGAGGCGTTCTGTCAACATCCATCGAGTCGGAGTGGCCGCCTTGCAGCAGCCTCTTCAAGCCTCAAGGATTGTTGAGATGCAGAATGCAGTTCACCGAGCCCGCACGTTCGGAATTCATGCCTCAAAGCCGTTTCATCACACTGCATTGCAGGTTGTCTGTATGCAGTCAAGATGCCTTCTGGGATCACGCTTTGCCAATCAACCCAGAACAAGGAGATTCCTTTTCATGCAGGGTCATATCATACTGGTTGTTGAATCCGGCTTGATACTGCAATAGAGTCAGCTAATTTCACATACTGACGCGAATAGTGCTTGCCTCGTAGGGATCGTTCTTGCGGGTTGCAAAGGAAGGTACTGCACCATCCTTCTGCGTCTCTGCCCAGCTTTCATGGTGGTCAGCGGGGATGATCTAGGCTGGCGCTGGGCTAATCTGCTTACTGGAATATCTTCTGGTACTCGTCGGGACGGTCGAGCTTTTCTACCTTCTTGTTTGCGAGGGCCATTGTGATAGATTGAGACGCTGTATGTTTCTGTACAAAGGTCAAGAAAGAAAGGAGTGTGTTCTACACAAGATGCGCTTTAACAAGACAGCCGTGTGAGGATCCACTGAGCGGAGTAGTGGGGCATGATGTGGGGTCAGAGGAGCCCGAATCATCTGCCGAAAACATGGCTGGTCTCTCACTCCAACGAGAGCAGGGTCGAAAGGTCTTTCCATCGTATACAGACGTGCCCATCTTCTTGGCATTTTAACATCTGTATGAACCCAAGATATTACAAGTGAGGTCGAATTTGGCTGTTGCAAAATCTTGGTCCAGCCGTTTTAGAGCCCGCTGTCCTTCTGACCGCGTATCGCGCAAATCACTATCGCGAGCTTGATCCAAGCTGAAGCTATACTGATAGCACACACGACCCCGTCGCCAATATGATGGTCAAACCGGGGCAAATTTGGAATGTCCTCGTTAAGATAGGGGAAAAGGTCCGACCTGTTCTGTGACCTAGAAATGCGCCTGACTACTGGCCGCCTCGTAGCGACCCTTGCAGGCTGTTGCAAGGATACGGAGAATTCACGACGAGATCGAGGACATGGCGCAAACTCAATCTTGCAGCCAAAAGGCAAACCGCGCTCGGAGTCCTAACCGCCGACCCGCAAGGTATCATGCGCGGCCATGCCTTCTTCACCGCAAACCAGTCATCGATGCGACTGGCTGGATGGTGAGGAGCCTGCGGCTTGGACGTTGATGATCAAACGCCTTTTGAATATCGTCATCACTTCTCGCCAGCTTGATCGCTGCACACCACACCTTCAGCAAGCCATAGCTCGCCGAGCGCCATGGTCAAACGAGATATACAAATGCTTCTATTACAGGGATTGTGGATACGTCGAGTTGATAGTACGTGCGTCAACCGTTGCCCAGTGCTCTCTCAAACAGGGAAACGGATTGTCTCGGCATAGTACCATCAGTTTCTGGATGTTCCTTCGTCGACATGGCTGGTTCAGGAGCAGCACGCGAATAGACGGGTGCGGACCACAAGTACGCTAGAACGCCTAGTAGCCGTCAAGCCACAATTTCGGTGCATGAAAAAGTACAATAAAAATCATGGAAACGATTGGTAAGATGCTGACAGGACGCTGATTGTCTGATGGATATAGCACCAAAGTCTACAAATGCGCCGATTACTCGTTCATCCAAGCGGTTATGCGGCTACCTCCAAACCTGGCGGCGAAGCGCAGACCGGTAGAGCCCATCGGGAAATAGCTTACCAAATACCACACCAGGCAGACGAGTTGGATGACGGAGGATATCAAGGTCAGAAGAGTGTGGCCCTATGAATGGTCAGCTGGTGTGCATTGCTTCGTAATGCCGAGTCAGTCACAGAGTGACGTGACGAATAAGACAAGAGCAGGTGTATACAAGTACACAATCTGCGTGCATGACTGAGGTTTACGATAGAGTAAACAACGGAAATAAGCTTCACTTACCCCGAGAGCAAAGTACAAGGTTAATGCGATGGAACCGAAATAGGTACCCGTGAAGGGCAAACGCTCGGTCGAAAGCAGGTGCTTGACTGTACGGCCGTTAGGAGGATCTACAACTCAACGCGATCAGGCAACAAAACTCACTGTATGTGTAGGGACCCATCATGACAGCCCAGGAGGTGAGGAAGAGGACTGAGGCCATGGTCCATCTGGTGATTCGTTAGCCTTATCCGTAGCGGCCGTAAACAGAGAGCAAGTAGGCGAGGGGATTGGAGCGATCAAGAAAAGCAGCTAAATCGAGTGACAGTGCGGAGTCGAGATAAAGGTGGCCGCGCAACTGGAATGTTTGGCTTGTAAGAAGATTAAGAAAGGCGCTAGCAATCTTGTTCGTGCCCTGGAGCGGAAACTAAGGGAGGCATGGGAGCAGCCGCATGACCAGGCCTCGAAGCTGGGCGGGGTGGCGACCATCCGGCGACCCCACCGCGCGTGGCTGCAGGGAAACGCCATATCAAAAGACGATAGTGTGTTTTGCTGATATTTGACAAGGACAGGGGACAAAAAAAGAGAAGAGAGGCGATGGTGATGCGGCATATTGGGCACACACCACCTTGATAGACAGAGCAGACTTACAGGATTGCAAACTTTCTGGGCCGCAGGGTCAAGACTGGCATCAGAGTGAAACATACGACAAAAAGGGCGATTGCGGCGAGGTTGAGGGCACCAAAGACGAGCAAGCGGTCCCAACGGCTGACTGGAATGTCAAGTCAGCGGTGCGAACAAACCAAGGCAGGACAGCTCAGGAAACGCAGCATCTCTCTGGCATGGTCACTCGCGTTCCCAGACAGAGGCTCCTAGCGCGTGTGGGCGTAGATTGGCTCGGAGCTATCTAGAAGCTCGTGCACCAGATTATACGACGTAGACCATGGTGAGGGAAAGTAATGATATCAGAAAGAACGTAGGCACGTACGCGCGAACCACCCTTCTTCTTCTTCGCGGCGGGTGCGGGCAGGCAGCGGAGCACCCGGTGCCTCATTCTCGTACAGAGGCAGTCTGACATAGCCTCCTTGTCCAAAAGGATTGAGCGATTGCAGTTTGCCAAGGAACGGGGTGGACGAGTCGGACGTCGTTGCAGGCGTAGCGGCGGGCTCTCTGCGGCTCCAGCCCAGCGAGTTCATCGAGTCACGAAAGGACGAAGAGGCCATGGCGAGGGGGTGGGAGGAGCGTTGAGTCCAGAAGCGGCGAGCGGGGGATGGGTGTAGCAGAGGACAGGACTGGCCGGGTCAGGACAGACAGGACGAAACAGGACACTTGGACAGGCTACGACGATGTGTAGCGCAGCCTAACTGCTGCAGGGGCGTGCGGCAGGGAACGGGACGAGCGCGTGGGCGTCCTTGGAAAGCGCAGCCGCAACGACAGCGCTCCGCAACTACCGATTGGAGGCGGGCGGTGCAGAGTGCAGAGGGTGCAGAGGGTGGTCGAAGGCTGCAGTGCTGAAGACGACGACGGCGAGCTTCGTCCTTCTACGACTGGACTGCAGGCGCGGGATTGCGTGCAGAGTGCAGATGATCGGCGACGAGTCGGCCAAATGACTCTATGTGTCGAAATAGGCACCGCCGGACAAGCACTTGCTCCTTGTGATTTGGTCGCGCGCAATGTAAAGCTCCAACTTGGAAAGACGACACCCATCCACACCGAGCTTCCTCCCAATCATGCACGCACGCTCAAGCCAGTCGAGCGCCGGCCCGAGCTAGCGGCCTAAAGCTTGGCATTCTGTTTAATGTCGATGCTCTCTCCGCAACCTCTACTTGCGTGCAGACACTATTGACTGTGATGAGAGGCGTCGCCGGCCTCGTCATTCCGGTGTCAAGGGTGTTTTGTCTCTCTATCCGACCCGAGACCATATCAGCGCAGACGCGAAGCCGTGTTAGATTGCATGCTTGACAAGTCTGTCTCGGGGGGCGAGGATCGCTGGATCGCTGCGGTGCTTGCTGCTGCTGTTGCTATCGCCGTTTGAGCTTTGGGCAAGCCGCAACGACCTGGCAGATACGAAGCTGCCTGCGTGCGAGCGAGCACAGGAGGGTGTGTGTGTGCGTGTGTGTGGTGCGTACCGACTAAGCTATGGCTGGCCGCTGCTATCTGTGGCTCAGCAGCAGGTTTTGACGCGCTCCGGCGCCGTTTGTACATACATGAGTTTAGTCTGTGAAGGGCATTCACAAGAATACAAGGCAGGGCGCTCCGGCAATGTGGATCATGTCCTGCACACGAGTCACTCTGTCGTGCCCTAGCGTGAGACGGTATCTCGAGTGCAGTCGTCACGGTCGCCCTCCTTTACAGGCCAGAGCCTCAGGGTGAGAGGCGTCTGGACACATCCGGGGGTATATATGTATACGGAGCCCGCCTTTTCCTCGACGGCGCAACACAATCAGTCCCCTTTGGTCAGCTCCATCATCTGTCGCTCGAGAACCTGCTGCTTGTGCTCGCTTAGACCACAGCCTCTGCGACCTACTCACAAAGTCCTCTGGTAGCGCATCCTGCACGCCGCCGCCGCAACACAGTATCGGTACAGACCCTCGTACTCTACTCGGCTCGATCAAAATAAATCAACATCAGTGATTCTTTGATTATTCTCCGCGCTGATCGCCCTGGCCCAAGCCCTGCCCGCAACTCGCCCGGACATCACTTTGACCCTTGACCGCCTTGAAACGGCCAAGTCTGGAGAAAGCAGCAACAGCAAAAGACGGGGTCGTGCTAATTGACTCGACTCACCTTAGCCCTTTCCTCGCCCTTTCCCCTCCACTTCACCACCTTCCTTCTCTCGCCGTCTCACACTCGACGACGACGACGTGAAGCAGCCACCACCCCTCCTTCCTCGAGACTGTACTCGGGGGGTTTCGCTCTGACACATTCCCGGCTGACTCGGTCAACTGTCTTGGCACCTTCCCCCGGGCGTCAAAGCACCCCGCCGTCCGCCGCTTCCCTGCTCGTGCGAGTGTCCTACTCCACGTCTGCCATATTTCAGTCGCACGGCGCATTGCTGCTGCTGCTCTGCCCCGCCATCCTCCTATCGCGCCCACCTTGAAGCGCAACAAACACCTTTGTGCCATCTGCTCGCCGTCTTCTCATTGTCGCCTGCCTGGGCTGCAGACTGAGTCACATCTGCTAGGTGAGTGCCGCCCTACCTTTCCTTTCCCCTCCACTCTCCCCTCTCTTGGTATAGCTTAATGGCCAGGCTGTGTCGCCTGTATCGCGCTTGCATGCAGCCGCTCTTCTCCCTGACAGGGGACACGCCGTCGGACGGTGGTCCGGGTCGAGCCGCCTCTCTAGCATCCGTCATGCGTTCATGCGCTTGATGCCTCGCCCATATAAACCAAGACCACACCTGCTTCTACTACCGTCCTTTCCCTGGTGCTAACTCTATCTCACCGCAGACCTGCAGCCACCTCGACCGAACATCTCAGAGCCAGGAACTGCGACGTCATCTTCCGCGACATCGTCACAGCTGCTGTGCGACACGGCTAACCATTTCACAACCGCCGAGACAAGACCTGACTGGAGCGACTCGACCAACCGAACCGTTCCTCGCGACCCATCTCTTGGCCCTTGAAGCAAACCATTTCTTGTGCCTGCAGACATTGCGCCTCTCGACATCTGCCTTCGGAGCTTTGTTCAAGCGCAGCATTACTCACAGCTGCAAACCACTTGTGTCGTCACCAAACATCCAAAGTGATGCCTATAGTCTGTAAGTGTCCCATCTCTGTTCTCCAGTCACATGCTTGTTGCTGCCTCGGACCCACCCACCAACCAGGCTTGTGATGATCAAGGTTCCCAATTAGGAAAAAGAAGATGCGACTAACGTTCTTGCTTCAACAGCTCCCACATCATTGACCACCTTCCCACCCTTCGAGACGCATCAAGACAACCACAACCCACAGCACGACTCGCCGCTCGAGTTTACATTCGACGAACCCTTTGAGTTCGATTCGTTGGCAGTCAAGCCCGAAATGGCCGGTACTGGTTCTCCTTTTATTAAGTCTGAACCTACCGACTTCTCCTTCCAATCACACCAATATCACCAGCAGCCATCGGCTTTCAACATGAATTCACACCACATGCAAAACGGCATGAATGGTGGTGGCGACCACGCCATGGGTAACTCCAACTTCAACTCGGCTTTTGCTCCTCAGAACATGTCGTCGAGTTTCAACATGGGCAATTCGGGCCTCGCCGACGACGAGCTGCTCGACGGCATCAACATGGACGATGGCCATCACCACGCCAACATGCATCAAGGCCAGTTCAACAATGGCAACATGAACCAACACTTCCTTGCCCAAGGCAGCATGCCCATGTCCATGGGCCAACAGCACCTGAACGGCAACAACAACTTCTATTCATCTACGCCAGAGGGTGCCCCTATACAGTCACCCTTCGTCAACGATTTCAACTATGGCCAGTTCCGCCCTCAGTACAGCGTGCCAACCACGGGTGGTTACATGAACGGCCTGAACGCTCCACAAGTCCACCAGATGGAACGCAAGATCTCTGATTCGCGTTCACCTGCCACACCAAACACTCCTGGTATCTCCAATCTGCATCTGGGCGAACCAGAATACCCTTCTACAACCATGGCCCAACAGCCTCGCGCTATCGTGGGACACAGACACAGCTCGAGCGTCAACAACTGGGAGAATGTATCAAACCCTCACTCCTGGCAGGACGTCTCGCCATTTGGCTCGCCTTCAAATCCTATGATGCAACATCAGCAGCATCCCCAAATCACCGAGGTTCTCAAGTCCTCGAATGCAGGTGCCAATGGCAAGATAGCATCGTCATTGCCCGCAAAGATGGAGAACCCTCCTGCCTTCCAGACTCAAGAAGCCAAACGAAAGCGTAGAAGAGAATCGCATAACCTTGTCGAGCGCAGAAGACGCGACAACATCAACGAACGCATCCAGGATCTCGCTAGCCTCGTTCCTATGCACAGATTGGAGGACGAGCGAGTTCGAAAGCACCTTCAGACAAATGCTCCTCTCTCACCTTCCATTGTAGCTACTGGCATGTCTCCTTCTCAGGCCACCTCTCTGTTGGCTGGAGGCAACGGCAGAAGGGCCACCACCACAAGTGTGGGTACCGGTCTGCCCATGGATGACAAAGACAAAGGTCCTAACAAAGGCGACATCCTCAACGGCAGCGTCGCATGGACCAGGGATCTGTTGTGGTACCTGAAGCAAGTTCTCGACGAGAACGCCGAGCTGAAGGCAAGAGCTCATGCTCGAGGCGATGATTGGTCTGCCACCATGACCGAAGACGGAAGACGTATGGAGACCGAAACCCGCGAGCTCATGCAGAAGCTCATTGCTACCAACAACCTCCAGGACTACAGCAGAGGCCATGGTTCTGGACTCCGAGTCCCTGGTCACACAAATCTTGCCGGCGAACCGCTTCACGGACAAGAAGGCCAGTCCAACTACGGTCAAAGCCTTAGCCCTGGCTTCCAGAGTGGCAGCGGTGGTATCAGTCCAGTCCAAGGATACTGGCCCTCTGCCGACGAACCCGTCTTCAAGGAAGAGGACGAGTTTACCATCAACGACCTCTAAACTACACCAGCCCCAATCTACTAGGCTGACCCTATGCACACGTTGCGTTCGAATAGACAGGGGTTGCCTCGAGTAGCCCCTAAATGCTTCACGGCATCTCGACCCTTTGCTTTTATTTCTTTTCGGCATACCCCATACCCCATACCCCTAAGACCGTTGTTTTTTGCCTTTTGCTCACTTTTCGATGCGCTGCCCGCTCAGTCCCGAATGTCTGACTTCCTTTGCTTTACACGACGGCATGCACAACAGAGAGCATATACCACTACCATATCCAGGGCTACTCATTAGGCGTTCCGGATTTACATGGCGGCATCATCAGTATCAGTACTGGTCTGCATCAAACACGACGATCGAGCAGAATGAGACCAAACGATCGATGAACGAGAACGATATATGGCGACTGATTACTACATGCGAGGTTATTTTCATCTTTGGGTTCAGAAACACACACCACTCTGGGAGGCTTGTACTTGCGATACACATATTTTCCTTCTTGCGATTTTTTATTATTTTCGGACTTTACCCTGCGAGTGTTGGTTCATTGCTTGTTTTCTATCTATCACCCCGTTTGTCGAGATTTTTGTTTTTCTTAATGTGGTTAATGTTATCTCAAGCTCTCTTTCTCTCTTTCCCCTTTTGACACCTGATGAAATGTCTTGAACGAGCTTCGGAGTGTCTTGCTCATCATCAACTCCTACCTTGTTCTTCTTTTGCTTGTCTTCCCGAGTGGCTTGCTCACTGTTACTTTTGCTCTGCGTTTATTGCACCACTCTCGGCTTCCCTGCTGCTTGAGCTGTTGCTACGACTAGAGAATTTGCAGGCAGATTATCTAGTAAAACAGCTCTGCTCTCATCAACTGAACATCTTCCTCCCCCTTTAGAATCACAACTCACGTAATCCTCGACTTGAAATGACTATGCGTGCTTCAACGGAGAGAACAACATGCGTGCAAGGAGCTTCTCTAAGAAGTATATGTGGATACGTAAATGTTTGCATCTTGTGTCTGAGTGTACTAAGAGCCATCATTCTGTGTTTCTGGGGGGAGCATTGATGTAACTGTATCCTTGGAATCCTTCCGTCCGTGTCATGTCTTCTCTGGTACTCATGCTTTCTTTCTACTCATCTCTCCTGTTGTATTTGCTGGTTCTCTTGCACTGATTGCCTTGCTGTCGTTTCTTTTGCTGTGGTCGAAAGAATTTTGTGTCCTGCTGTGTCCTGGTGTTTCTTGGTCGTTTCGTCGCTGTATACGAGTCTGCGTTTGTGTCTTCTCGTAAGAGTTGACGGTCAACGGAGCTTGGCTTGGCGTTGTTGGCTTGATTTTGCTCCCGCGTGGTTGCCGCGATTGGCGCCCAGGCGCATTGGAGTCGAACTCGGTATTTCGAGGATACGGCTGGTGTGTCTTGATGAGATGTGACTGGAAGTCCGTGGCCGGGGGGATGCGGCTCTCTGTTTGAAGCCGCATCAGATGAGCCTTGCCATCATCGTACTCCATCGCAAGGGTACGAGAGACAACCAACTCACTCGACCAGATGTCGTATCAATCTCTAGAGCTTGGATCGTGTGATCATGATGACCGCAAAACCTCCTTTCAACCATTCTGAGGTCTTTGGCCGAATGCGCGCATGGTGCTGCTAATCATGTGCTGGATATCCTCCATACCGGACGTCTCCAACGAGTGCATGAGCTCGGTCTGTTGAGCATGGTCCAAGCCGGCTCCAAACTGTGACATGTCTTGTCCCCAGAAGCCAGGATTGGCCATCATGCTCTCTGCTGTCTGTTGAGCCGCACCTCCCGGGCCATAAAGCGGTGAAGAAGCTGGGTAAGAATTTGGCGGTGCCAGGCCATTACCAGCAGGAGATTGGCCATAGGGACTATAGGAATCGGAGCCTCCTCTCTGAGCTTGAGACGGGTATTGACTGCCCCAGTGGGACTGTTGCGGCAGTTCTGGGAAGTTGGCGGGAAGAGGTTGGAAGTATGATGATGAGTTGTTGGCTTGTGTTGTTTGGTACGGGCTGGGAGAGATCTCTGGACCATTGATTCTGGGAATGGACTGTGGTGCTTGAGCATTCTGATAAACAGGAGGCGTCACGACAGGATGGTCAGAAGCCTGGTAAGGCATTGGCGGAGGATGTTCAACACTCGTGCTTTGGAACGTGCCAAAAGACGGGATTCTCTCTGGAGGAGTGGCGATGGAAACAGTCGAGATGGTTCCCGGGCTTGCACCTCGCGAGTGACTCATGTTTGGTGAGTACGGGTTTCCAGCAGGAGAAGCGCTGTCAGAAGGAGTTGCCTCTTGCAGAGGAATGTCTCCATCTTTATCGTAGGCCTTCAAGATGGCCGAGATAAGATCGTGGTAGAGTTCAATAGCTGACAAGACACCTGGCCAACGCTCTGAGCCAAGACTGATGGCCTCCATTGCGGTCTGGAGATGTTTTTGGACGTCTTGTCTAGGGTTTTGCTTGCGCACCTCGGCAAACGACAGCGACCACAACAGAGCGTTGATGGCCATGAAGATTGCTTGTGTGAAGATCCATGTCAGATCAACGTTGCCCATTGTTATCTGCTCTCGCTGAAGGTAGATGTTGTAGCGGCAGGCTTCAAAGACCTTCAGGGCGGCCGAGACCGAAGGTTTAGGTACTTGCGGAGAAGGCCTGTAGAGGAAAACAATCATGGTGTTGTATCTGCCAACAAACCAGACTTTGTTCAGACCACTGCCCTCGTCCTTAGTCGGACTGGCGTCCCTCCAAGATTCGAGTTTTGCATTCATCTGCAAGAACCAAATGTCCTTGTCGTCTTTTGGAGTAGCTCTCTTCTTTTGATACAGCTTTCTTCGGATTTCAAGTTGCAACATGCGCATCTTGAAGAAATGTATGGCGATCCACTTTTTGAGGTTCGGCCTGGGGGCGCCGGGAAGAATGCCGTCAGGAGTGATGTATTCGTCACTGACGGCCTCGAAGAATTCGACATCAATGTGGTCTTGATGAGTGGCGAGGATGGACGGGCGGCCGAGAGCATGTGATAGGCCAAGTTCCATGACAAAGGTGCACCAAAAGAGGCGACGACGCATGTCAACCTCGAGACAATCGGCGGTGCCGCCAGATGCAGTGCGAGTGATGGTGCGCTCTTCGTTGATGCCCAGGGATTGAGCGAGGCGGACGGCAAGACCCATGACATAGTAGATGGCAGTGCGCGTAGGGGTAAGCAACGAGTACTCGGCAATCAAGGCGAAGGCTTGCAGGGTGCGCAAATTCATGGGCTGGATGACAGGAGTAAGGTATTGGAGGGCGGCCAGGTAGTAGCTGTCGGCAAGACCGGCGTACTGGGTGTCCATCTTTTGCAGGCTGATGGCAATGACCATCCGGACAATGTAGTTCTGATAGGGGTCCGGGCTGCCGCTGTAGACGACGTCGACGTCTTTGGCAAAGGACGGCTCGTGAAGGGCGGGATACATAGGCTGGACCTTGAGGTTGTACAGCTGGATCAGGAGGTCGGTCAGGCTGCGGTTAGGCAGGTCTTCAGCGGCGACATCACTGGTCAGCGGGTAGACCTTGGAGGTGGGCTTGGTGGCCTCCTCGGCGTAGAGGGCCTTGACCTGGCGGGCCTTTGCCTCGTTGACAATGTCCTTGATGGACTTGGAGTCGGTGAATTGTTTGGCCAGCTGCATGACCAGACGTGTGATCTGGGTGCCGCTCGACGGCCCCAGGTACTTGGTCTCGTCGTGCTCTTGCAGCTTGACGCCGGCGCCGCTGCGCACCATGACCTCGGGGTCGTCGTGACCCTCGTCGTTGTCGACCTTTTCCAGCTCCAGTTCGAGCTGGCGCACGCGCTGCTGCAGGTAGATGACATAGTCGCGGTTGACGTTCTTGCCCTTGGCCGGGTCCCAGTACTCGCACACCGAGTTTGTTCGCTCGCAGGGTCCGCAGCGTGGCAGGCCAGGGTCGCATCGTGTCTTGCGCTGCGCTCTCTTAGTCTACTCGTAAGTCACTTGTGCCAAACGACCCCGTACCTGTCTGCACCGTGAGCATGCCGTCAGCGTGTGAGCCACTCGCGACGAGCCATCGTCGCCCGCTGCCGCTCCGCCGTGCGTGTGGGCGCTGCCTTTGGCTTTGGCCTTGGCTGGCCCTGCTGCTGGGGCTTGCATCCTAAGACCCGAGGCAGCCTGTACAAGTCCAAGGGAGCGATGAGGCTTTGTCTCACGGCGTGGTTATCAGATCGCGACGTGCGCCTCATGCCGCACTTTGCAGCCGCCTGCGTGTACCTTGCGCCCTTGTCTCACAGGGCAGATTCGCTTTTTGTCAAACACCAGAGGCTCCACTTCTCAGCTGTTGCGGGGAGGCGCTATCGACCGTCCAAGTATCAGGGTCCCGTTGTGCACACTGCACACTGCTGCTGCTGCTCCGTCGCTCTTGTGGAGACCTTGCTCTATATAAGCAGTGCGGCGTGGTGCTGCTCTGTCAGAATCGTCGACACGGTTCCCGTCTCAAGACCAGCAGGCTTCGAATAGGCGAGCAGAAACATCCAGCAATTGCAAATCCAGCAGTGTCGCTTGAAAAAGCCGTTGCAATCTTCCGGCAAACTGTCCAAGATCCGACCAGCCTAACCAGAAACACCCAAGTCTCGCTCTGTTTGTCGCGTCTCTGCCATCTGATTTGCTGCCGAGAGGCAAAGAGCAAAACAAGCAGCGAGGAAGGCGCAAACTCTGGCAAAACAGTTCCTCGGTTGTCTCGCGACACGACGATGCACCACAAGAGGGGGTCTGGAGCTTGAAGAGCCGCACCTTGTCAAATCCACTAAGACCGCCCTTCTTTCCCTGGTCACTCACCATCAACGTCCTTGGCCTCAGCCCTGACAGCTGCTTTTGACACTGTCTGCCGCATCGGGCTCAGGTACTCCTGCTATTTTCCGACCGTAAGCCCTTTCTTGCCTGCATCGTCCTGCCACACGGACTCTGTTCCGTCCGCTCCAGCTCGCCGCTGAATCTCGTCCTCACTGACCAAGGGCAGAAGCCATCAAGCCACAATTTTATAGATCTCGATTCCTATGGTTCTCGAGACTCCCTTACTCAGGGTCAGTCGTCCGGTCGCTGCCTGTTCGCGATGCAGGTCTGCGAAGATCAAATGCGACGGCAAACTTCCTGTGAGCTTGCCTTGACTTCATTTGCTTTTTGCGTCTTGCTGATCCTCTCAGGCATGTACCGCATGCGAGAGGTCAGGGAAACAAGCCGAGTGCTCAAGTACCAGTGACCAATTTGCCAGAGGTAAAGAGCGAAGCTATGTCGCTACCTTGGAAACAAGGATAGAAAAGCTTGAGCGTAGACTGCAAGAGTCTCAGCACAGGAAAGCTTCTGTCGTGGCTGCGCACACCCACGATGGCGCTGTACAAAGGCATGTTCCTTTCGAAGGAGTTAACAGAACTTCGAAAAGGCTCGAGGCTCAAGAAATCGATGATCTCGTGTCCGATTTTGGTTACCTGTCGGTACAATCGCCTCTTTAGAAGTCCTGTTCCAAGCTGACTGGTCAATGCAGGACTGTAAACGCAACAGCACGAGATTTCTACGGCTTCACATCGAACATGTCCTATGCTCGCATGGTGCTCTCTGCTTGTACCAAAGACTCCCTTCCTTCTGGCTTTGTAACTCCCCTGCCGCCCCGAAATGAGGCCATGATTACCATCAGGCATTATTTTGAGAACTTCTTCGTCATGTATCCTTTCTTTGAGGAATCGAGTTTCTATGCATCCATCGATGCTGTATATAACTCGGAGAGCTCTAGAAACCCGACAGCGTCACCCTTCGACCACTTTTCCGTCAGATTGGTACTCGCAATCGCACACTCTGGACGAATGGAGCAACGAGGTGACGGCAATTACATGGCTGCTATCGGACATGTCTCTGCTGCCTTGGTTCATGCCGAACACGTCCTTCGTCCTGGATCAATCGCAAGCGTTCAGGCAATGCTACTGCTACACGAGTACTCTATGATCGATCCTCATCACTTCGACAGTTGGGGTCTAATCGGCGCAGCCTCGCGCGCCATGGTTGATTTGGGACTCCATCAAGATCCTCCACGGAGTGCTGCTATCCCTAGAGCGAAGCTAGAGCTACGAAGACGGGTGTTCTGGTGTGTTTACGGTTTCGACCGGTCAACGAGTCTGATTCAATCACGAGCTTTTTCATTCTCGGACGACTCTGCCAACGTTGCTTTGCCCTTCTCTACAGCACAAACATTGGTTCCACCAGATGCCAAAGACGACTCGAATCACATTCTTTTCAAAAGCTTCGGGTCAGCGATCGACTTTTTCAATCTAAGACGGATACAATCAGATTGGTACACCGAGCTGTTTCAGTCAGGGCGGATACCTTTGGCAGACCCATATCCAATAATCTGGCGTTCTTGCGAAGCGATGAAGAACTGGTTTGCTGGCCTGTCCCCGAGCATGACTCCACAAGTCCGCACCTTCTTTGAGCTCAATATGCTCTACTCATACATCTACGTTCTCGCTGCATCTCCACGGATGCCAATTGTCGCGCCCTTTGCGCAAAGCCTTATTTTCGAATATTGCATTCAATACGCGGAGAAGATGACATCTCACGCGAATGAGCGTGTCAAGACAGCTCCTCTGAGTTTCTACGATGCGATGCGGGTGTACATGACCGGCCGGCAATTCATCGAGGTGTTGCAAGGCAACGAGGACCGCCTTTTATCAGGCATCATCCCGGATCCACCACTTGTCCCTGTCGATTCAGCGCCACCACCCCCCGCGCCTCATACACCCAGGGACTTTCAGAAGAACCTCATGCGGAGCATTGACTGCATAAAGCGGTTGACGGACTGTCTTGGTCTATTTGGGCTGCGATGGGGATACATGAGTTGGCGTGATCGTTTCCAACGTGATTCCGAAAGTCTTCTATCCTCTCTGAACCAGCGTGTGTGGAAAAGGCAAGACTCAACTAACGGTCCTGCTCGGCCTATCTGGAACTTTACTGACACTGCTGGACCTCTTCCGGAGACGATTATTTCCCCTCCTGGTCCGCATCAACATCTCCAACCACTAATCACCCCAACCTACCCTCCAGAGTTCCAGCAAAGTACCGAGTTCTATCAATCGCACTACAACAATGTTGCTCTTCAAACAGCACAACACTATCCAGCATGGCATGGGCACGAGCCGCTGGGTCTGGTTGGCGACCAGCAGGAGCAGCTCAGCTTGCCGCACACACGTACTTATTGAAGAGTACGTGGGAAACAACGGCCATTACAAGCATCAAGACAGCTATGGCTGCCAAACATTGCAAATCCCATCATTTTGTAGGCTCTGACACATGGAGAGGTCAACGATACGAAGTGCGGGAGTACCTCTCATCGACGAAGTGGGTTCTGGAACTCACCTCGAGGCTGAGCTCGTGTTAAGACAGGGATCATTTTAATAGAGTGGCTTCAAGATGTCTGATAATTAGGCACAGTGCTGTGATTGGCAAACATCGAAGAGCTCAAGAGGAGACCTGGAAACTCTTGGAAGACCGAACCACTGACCCAGCGACAACTCTTACGACTGCGGCCTGCACCACCTACCTCATAATAACGACCAATTCATTCTAAGCGAGAGATTTTGCTGAAGCCAGCAAACCCGGCGTTATTGAAGGCAAAAGGTGCGACGGTGACACTATGGTAGAGTCAATCTATGCACAATGGCATCAATGTGGTGATCAGTGACTGCATACGCTCTCAAGAACCGGCTTTCTGAGGTGGGCTTGCTCGAGCGAGCCGCTGCGAGTCCTCTTCCAGGGCTTTGTCAGGATGATCGCTGTGACGCTTTGAAGTGGCTGTGCTTTAGCGCCACATCTACCCCTCTCCTGTGGCTAGGATTGAGGCATGATATGGCGGAGGCACATGGTTGCTGTACACGCTTATTGGATCGTCGCTCACAAGACGGTCTGGCCTTGCCGGTGCACAAAGTACCCTGCAGACCGTCCGTCTCCGGAGTAATTGACGCGCTGGGCTGTAGGTTCGAACCATGTGGAAGTACTCTGGAAGACCTCAATGGCTTTCCTCGGGTTCTTGCTTTTGACAATTCATCATTAATCCCAATTGTTCTTTCTCTCTTCTTGACCTGTCTTCTCTTCTGCTATACCAAATTCACATCATCCTCAGCCTGACAGAACATCATCATTCAGACATCTCAACCACTACTAATTCTTCCTATCTATAATTTCTTCTCTCTGCGTTTTGTCCGAGATGAGAGTCAAGATTGAATTAGCCATTGCCCTCTTGATGGGTTTGGTAGCCGCCGACGACCAGCCTGCGGGTCTTCTCAATGCTATCGAGAGTGTGGTCACAGCAGAAACAAGCCAAGTCCAAGGCGGGATTCAGTCACTTCTCTCACAAGCCGACTCCTTGATCAAAGGCCAATACCCCTCGACCACCATTACGAATTTGGCATCGCTAACTTGGCCGACGACGGTGGTAATCGGATCTCAAACTTACACCATACCATCAACTGAGTCAAGCGAAACCTCGCTTACGACCTCGGCCTCCCCAAGCTCTTCTTCAGCCATTGCGTCCACGACTGAGAATGCGAGACCGATCTTGACATCCACAGCAACAAACACAATCTCCAGCGCGACTCCAACATCATCGAGTCAATCCTCACAGACGCGTGATCCATGGGATAAACGATTAGGCATCATCCTTGGTGTGGTCTTGGGATCTGTTGCCGTCGCTATTGGTGCATTCCTGATCTGGTTCTTGCACCGCCGTCGCAAGAACACAGGAAGCTTCTTCAAACAAAGACCATCCAGTCCCTCAGACGACGAAGTCTTCTCGTGGCGCAACGACGCAGAAGCCGAGAAGTACGGCAATTCAGGTGCACCACCATTACTTCAACCTCCGATGGCTGCTCGTAGTGGCTACGCTACCAGAAGCTGGACGAACGACGATGATGACATGTACCTTGGCTATGGCTATAGGCCTGATCACCACGACGGACCTGCCGAGCTATCAGCTGAGCGATCTGATGGTGGATCCATCCAAGAGACAGCGCCTGTAGACAGATACGCTGGGGAAAGGGAGGACCGACCACCGACTCCCTTCTCTCCAGAGTCATTTTCCGCAATGGCTGCCAGTCCTGTCAGCCCTATCGAGCAGGAGCCTCAACGACGTCGCAGCAGTGGCTTTTGGCCCCCTCGAGGCAGCTCAGAAGGATACCGTAACCTTGGCTCGCCTCATGTCGCTCATCAGTCATCGCTCGCGGCTCTGGCAGGCTCAGTAGCCCAAGACTACCCCCATCCTTACTATCAAAATCCGTTTGCGAGCAGCGAAGATTATGATGAGGATGATTATAGTGGCCCTTATCAAGACCACCAAAGGCATCTGAGCCCGACGCCTGAGATTCCATCACGCAGTCCTAGACGCCAGAGCTCGCCGATGGTGTTCTGTCCGAGTTCGGACGAGTTGGGCAAGTTCAACTTTGGTATAGAAGAGGGTAGAGAGCGAAGGCCAAGTGAGCTCGGAGCATGACCGGGGTTGACATGTTGATAGTAATATGGATTTGACATATGGCGTCGCGAGTTTGTTTTGAATACCCATACAGCACACTCAATCGATTCTCTTCTTCTAGACGCGTGTTGATTCTCCTTGGCCTATTGTTTCCATACGCTAGATTTTGTCACGCGTAGGTGTAGAGATATGCAATGATGTCGAGGAGCAGACCCCTGCCATTCAGAAGCTTCAACTCATGAGCGCTCAATAGACACGTCTGTGGTTGTGCATTGCTCTGCTTCACGGTGAGAGTAGAGCTGCAAGTGACATGTCAGATTTGCAGCCAGCTGAAAGTGTCTAGAATGGCTTAAGGTTTCGCGTCTCTTGCAAGGGGGCTCATAACAACGGGCTGGGGCTCAATCGAAAGCAGCGAGATGCAAGTGTCAGGAAGAGGTTGGACAGAAGAACTGTGTTTGCATGAGTATCTGTTACAGTCTGGAACAGAGACCAAGACAGTAAATGTGCCAAAGGATTGATATAGGTGTTTCTTTGTTGGTCGAGTGGGGTGAATGTGCAGGCACGTCATTTTCTGGCGGAGGCGTTCTCGACAAGCCCTTCACGACGCGGACGGAAGCGACGTTCGACTGGCCTGTCCCGACCCCTTCTCCTCTACCACCACAAACCACTTGCAATTCTTCTTGTCGCTGTTCAGACGCGTCAAGACACAAACATCTGAAGCTCACGAGTCGCGGTATTGCTCTTTTCCCGGTCGCCTATTGTTCAAGGACCACGTAACTGCTGTCCTCTGCCGGCCCCGCTTACAGACCCTACTCCACACACACACACTCGCACACTCGCACTCAGCTGCTCATCCAAGCCATCCTCGGACTCACAGCACCCTCTGCTCCAGCGCCCGCCAACTTCTTTTAACCGCCCACCTCCGCCCAACCTCGACCTCCGCGATCCATCATGGGTCAAACCCTTTCCGAGCCCGTCGTCGAAAAGGTACGTGCCGTCCGCTCGTCACAAGACCTCCTGCCTTCTCTCGCCTGCCTACAAAATCACTCATCCACAGCCTCTATTCCGCCGCTCCGCGCTTGCCTGTCTCGGCCGCTAACATACTGTGCCATTTGCAGCATTCGGGCAGCGGACAAGATGATCGCATCTTCTACGGAATTTCATGCATGCAGGGATGGCGCATCAGCATGGAGGATGCCCATGCCACTATCCTCGACCTGCAACCCCTCGAAGGCGAAGACTTGAAGCCTGCCGCATCCGACGTGCGCATCAGCTTCTTCGGTGTCTATGACGGTCACGGTGGAGACAAGGTCGCCCTCTACACCGGCGAAAATCTGCACAAGATCATCGCAAAGCAAGAGGCCTTCAAGAATAAGGACTTTGAACAAGCCCTCAAGGACGGTTTCCTCGCCATTGACAGAGCCATCCTCAGCGGTGCGTTAGCCTGTGCGCAAGCGCTTGCCAGTCCGTCCAGCTGCTGACTGTGCTATAGACCCAAGATATGAGGAGGAAGTCTCTGGATGTACCGCCACCGTTGGCATTGTAACCCACGACAAGATCTACGTCGTACGTTGCCATGTCTCGTCGTGTGGAAAGTGCTTTGCTAACCGGCTAGGGTAACGCTGGTGATTCCAGAACTGTCCTCGGCGTCAAGGGCAGAGCGAAGCCTCTCTCCTTCGACCACAAGCCCCAGAATGAGGGTGCGTCTTGACTTCTTGGCCCCGTACCTCCGACCGTGCTAATTGTAAGCAGGTGAGAAGGCAAGAATCTGCGCCGCCGGTGGCTTTGTCGACTTTGGTCGTGTCAACGGCAACCTCGCCCTTTCCCGTGCCATCGGTGACTTCGAGTTCAAGAAGAGCGCCGACTTGCCTCCTGAGCAGCAAATCGTCACTGCCTACCCTGACGTGACCGTTCACGACCTCTGCGACGACGACGAGTTTGTCGTGCTTGCATGCGACGGTAAGCAATCGACACAAGACACTATAGAACACAGCGTTCCTGACTAGCATTCGACAGGTATCTGGGACTGCCAGTCTTCGCAAGCCGTTATCGAATTCGTCCGCCGTGGAATTGCAGCAAAGCAGGAGCTGTCTGCCATCTGTGAAAACATGATGGACAACTGCCTGGCCTCGAACAGCGAGACGGGTGGTGTTGGCTGCGACAACATGACTATTTCGGTTGTCGCTCTGCTCAACGGCAAGACCAAGGAAGAGTGGTACCAAATGATTGCGGACAGAGTCGCAAACGGTGACGGACCCTGCGCACCCCCAGAGTACGGTCAGTCGTAACACCTTCTCCCCTTTCAGCCCCTGCCCATTTATAGCATACTCTTGCGCCCCTCTGTTTCCCAAGTTTCCTTGTTTATTAGCGCTATATGCCTGCGGATACCCATCTCAAAAGGGAGCTTGACAACTCTTGTCTGCGTACCATGCACATCTATCAATGCAGCCTCTCCGGTGACGAGCCCTTGTCTAATACGAATTGCCATGTACAGCCGAGTTCAAGGGACCTGGTGTGCACCACCGCTTTGACAACGACAGCCCGGACGAGTACGACATGGATATGGAGCAACGTTCGCGCATGCTTAGTGGGCATCCCGGTCGCGTCATCCTGCTTGGTGACGGCACAGAAATCATGACGGATTCCGGAGAGAACGACACGGACATGTTTGACCAGAGTGACGACGAGGAGAAAGACCTCGCCAGCCAGGTCAGCAAGGGACAAGAGGACGGCAAGAACGGATCGCAAGAACAGGGCAAGCAGGGTACCGGTGAGACGTCAACACCCGCAGAGCCCAAGATGGGCGGTGTCCAAGACTCGGCATGAAATCTGGATAAGAACAACAGATGATTCAGGACATGGATATGACGATACAAGCTTTCTTTCCCCCATCCAGATCCAAGCCTCAGGGGATATTTCAGATATTGAATGCACAAAGAGGCCGGACGTAGAGCGAATGGACGGAGTATTTCGATAATGCAAGAGCCAATTAAAAGTCTTAATGTCTGCTGGATGAGGCGCAACAGAAGGCTTGGGTACCAGCTGCTCCCCGAATTCTTTCCCTATACATTCACACGTCTCTCACAAAAGCGTAGAGCGAAGCGCACACTGCAGACAGACACAGTTCATTTCCAAGCAGAGAGGGCGCCTGGCTCTGGGTGAACACTGACGTGTTTCTTGATGGCACTGAGCATTGCTCCAGCTACACACGTGTGAACTCTAGCAAACACGGGGAGGCTGGAGCTGTAATTTCGCAAAGTCTCAGCGTCACTTCCTGTCTTTGGCGACACCAGGAGGGGAGGAAACAAGAAATGAGATGAGTGAGAAGTGACGCCTGCGGTCCGTGCGTGGGTTGCGCACGGACTTCGGTCGGTTACGGGTGATTGTGGAGTTGGTCGTCACTTCCCTCGAGCTGTTCACCCTGTCGCTGTTTCCTTTGCGCGCTCCTTGTCGATCTCCACCGACAAGTCAAGCAGTTGTCATTCCCCTATCACAACACAATGGCACCTAAACGCAAGCGGGCTGGTACCGTTGGCTCCAATGCCGCCGTCGAAGCAAACGACAACCTTTCGACCAAGAACGCATCCGTAGAGGACACCACGACTCAACAAACACCCCTCAAGACTTCGACATCGCAACAAGATGATCAAGATCTGCCTAACAAGCGATCTCGCTCAGAAGTGAACACCCAGCATGATGACGACGAGGAAGAGCAGGACCTTGGTGTCAACGGTGAAGCTGGCACTATGAAGATGGAGGCTCCTCCCAAGGCTGGCTTGGTTGATCCCGTCGGCTACAAGACCAACCCTCCTCCCGAAGGCCGCCCTGTGCGCATCTATGCCGATGGTGTCTTCGATCTATTCCACATGGGGTACGCAGCGTGTTCCTGTATCCTTCCGAAACAACACACTAACAGCTCCTAGACACATGCGCCAGCTCCAACAAGCCAAAACCGCCTTCCCCAACGTACATCTCCTCGTCGGCGTTACCGGCGACAAAGAGACCCACCGCCGCAAGGGTCTTACGGTGCTGAGCGGAAAGGAACGTGCCGAGACGGTGAGACACTGCAAATGGGTCGACGAAGTCATAGAAGACTGTCCCTGGATTGTCGATGTCGAGTTCCTCGAGAAGCACGAGATTGACTATGTCGCTCACGACGACATTCCCTACGGCGCCGACGAGGGCGATGACATCTACAAGCCAGTCAAAGAAAAGGGCATGTTCCTGGTTACCCAGCGCACTGAGGGCGTCAGCACCACTGGAATCATCACAAAGTAAGACAAAGACACGCCTCCATACATACGTCCAAGGTATGTTGATTGACATCTGTGTGCAGGATTGTTAGAGACTACGAACAATACATCGCCCGTCAGCTCAAACGTGGCACCACTCGCCAGGAGCTCAACATTTCGTGGCTCAAGAAGAACGAGCTTGACATCAAGCGCCACGTCGCCGAGCTGCGCGACTCGATCCGCACAAACTGGACCGCAACTGGTCAAGAGCTTGGCAAGGACCTCAGACAATTCTGGCAGCCCAGCAGACCCAACAGCCCCGCTCGTGGGCTCTCGACTCCTGATCGCCTTGGCTATAACTTGCGCCAGGGCGCATCGAGAGGCAGCAACAGCGATTTTGCTGCCGGCTACACTATGGGTCTTCTCGGCAGCGTTCGCAGCTGGATGCAACGCAACCGCAGGACTCTTAGCGACGGCAGACCCGATAGCCCCGATAGCGGCGAGGACAGCTCCGACTTGCTGAGAAGTCCCGTCGAGCCGGCTAGAGGCCGTCCCGGCCATGTTCAAGACGAAGTGGATGCCCAGGTCACCCACGAAATGAACTAGCCTGCCTTGTACGTACGACTATTTCCTGCTAGAGGCAGCCTCTCTCACGACCGACTTTAAAGAGATTCCCCTTGTATAACAGCACTCTCAAAATCCTATTTCCTGATTCTTATTTCCTGATTCTTATTTCCTGATTCTTATTTCCTGATTCTTATTTCCTGATTCTTCATTTTCTTTCTCATGCTTTCACGTGAAAACCGGCCTTCTCACACTGACATGCTGTGTGATAATATGCTATAAAAATGCACAGTCCTTTCCAAGACAGAGCAGTGTCCGCGGAGAGGAGGTTCTATTCAGGCATCTCGGTAGGACATGTCTGTTCAGAAAGAAAGTGCATTGTTATAGCTTATCATCACACGGTCAATTAGTGTGGGAGAGGTGTCGAGCGCGAGGTTGTGACTGCCTTTTGCACATGGGGAGGTTTGATGCTGGAGCCGCTTTCATTCGCTGAGGGAGCAACTCTGATGTGCTCGCCGGCGCATGTGCTCGGTCAAGATGGCTCTAAGTCAAGTTTTGGGCGTGTTGTATCACTGCGTTGTTGATTCTGCGCTGTTCGAATTCTGACGGGTGTTGTACTACGTTTGGGTCGAGTTGAATAAAAACAGGCCAACACCCAGCAGTAAACTTTCACAGCTCACGCGCATCAAGACTCACGTTCACAGATCATTCACGTCATCGACAACCGTGATCACCTGCCTCAGGCAAACAATCAGGCATCAGCTGAGCACGTCTTCCCTAAACTTCTTTCTATCACGTGGGAGCCAGCTATTTGATGGCTGGCAGCATTGATATGGCGCCCTCGCTCGACCAGGAGATGGCTGAGCAGCAGCAAGTCGACGACACCAAACAACAAGGCATGTCACAGCAAGAGCAAGAGGCCCATGACCTCGAAACCAAGGGGTTTTGCATCACCAGCTGGAAACAAGTCTGCCACACCGGAGAGGTAGCAAAAGCACACCGCAACCGACCAGGCAAGAAGCAGCAACAGAAGAAAGACAAGAACAATGCGGCCTACAACCACGACAGGGAGCGCCTGCTCCAACAGAAGAACTTCGAGCTCAATGATCTGTACAAACGTGTCGGCAAGATCAGGGAGGAATTTGTGCAAGAGATACAGCGTATCACTCGAACGAAGAACCAGGAGCTAGAAGCGAAGAATCTGGAGCTTCAGAGACAGTGCATGAAGATCTCTGAGATGGATGCGGCTCAACAAGAAATGAAGCGGGAGCATCAAGCCGAGCTGGAGAGCCATGATCTGATGCAGGCAACTCTGCTGGGAGACCTTCATGACTTGTATCAAGTCAACGAGGAAGAGACTGAGGCGTTGAGAAGGACCATCGATCAACAGGGTAAGTAGACCCCACTGACTTCTTCAATCGTATCTTCCATGATTGCTAATCTTATCCCCAGCACTCCCACCCACTTACTCAAGCATCAACTCTCGCATCACCGTTCCCAAAATCACAGACGGCAGTTCCGCAGACGCTCAAACCGTCATCTCCTCAGCCATCACCTCCCTCCGCAAAGCAATCGCCGACCCCGAACCTGCCCGCCACACCAACCCCCTAATCCACATTGCCGACACACTACGCGCCTCCCTCCTCACCATCAAACGCAGCCACTCGACCAAACTCTGGCCACGCTCAACCACCGCCTTTGCTCTCCACGCCACACACGAATGCGTCGACCGCGTCATTATGTACCTCTGCCTTCACCCCTCGCTCTACGCCCACTTACCACTGCCCCCACGCTTCCTATCCCGTCTCCCCGAGTTTGCCAAAAAAGCACATATATCTCTACGTCGCGCGTTTACTGCTGCAGATACACTGGCGCTGGAGTTGTGCTCGATGCACTTTGCCTCTGGCGGCCGCAGGGCACAGCTCCTTGCCGCCTCCCCTCCTACAACCTTTTTGGCTACGCCTGCTAGTATCATGGATTCCAATGACGATTTTCTGGAGTTGCAGATCTGGAAGAAGAGGTTTGAGGGGTCGAGGAAGGAGGCAAGGGAGTGGAGAAATGAGGTTGGTGTTGTGGTGTTTTATCATACGGTTACTTGGCTGGAGCAGGAGATTGTGGCGGTTATGTGATTGCGCAGAGGGATGTCAGCTGCAGCTGCCTTTTCTGCTCCTTTGAGGGCTGTTGATGAGGATGCCATGAGGTTTCAGAGGCATCGTGCTTTCTCTATCGGCGTTTGGAGTTTGGGTCGTCTAGTAGAGTTAGCAGTTGCAAGAAGTCAATCTGCCTTTTTTTATCAATGCATGAATGGCCAGTATCTACCACTCTTGTCATCAAGATCTTCCTGAATCTTTCCGCTCTTGTACTTGTGGTTCAGACGGATGTGGGTACTGGAAAGTCTCTTGATGAATTGAATTTGGGACTTTCGTGATGCTTGGGGTTTATCGCTTGACATGTCCACGTTCTATGTAACTTTTGTAGTGTTTGTGGTTTAAGGATATGTTTTGCAAGTCTCTTGATGTTCGTGCTCGTATCTGCTTCTTTATAAACTGTCTAATTCAAGTTACAACGGGTTGCCCATTCTTCTAATATGATCATGTTTAATGGTTGTGAGTATCACCCTGCTCAAGGAAAGGGGCTGATTTTTTTGCCGTAGACAGCGATGATTGTGTCAGCTGTTGGAGGTATGGGCACATGTAAATTGTGAACCAAGCATTAGAAACGTGATCTTCGTTGTCATTCGTTGTGTTATTGTAGAGTTGAGTTATGTATAGAATTGTTTGCTGTCTTTGCGTCTGCTCTTGTGGTAGTCATGTACCACCATTGTCGTGGTGATCCTCGTTGACAACCTCCTCTGTGTACAACAGTCTGCTCTGTGTAGAACGGCCTGCTGTGTGTGTGCAATAGTCTGTACTCTCTTTCGACTTCCTGCCTCTTTGCATCCCTTATGACTCTGCATCTTTGCCGTAGTGTAATGCTCGATCAATCAAGTGCAATGATCTCTTTCTCCTTTTCCTTTTTCTTGGGCACAGCAATCTCGGTGAAAGTGTCATCATCGTTGAGTTCGAGGTGGACCGGACTAGTGGACGAGCGAGCTCTATTGCGGCAACGAGAGCTGTTGTCATCGTCGTCCTCACGCTCTCTCTTGAGCTCTTTCTTGATCTCAAGGGTGGAAGCGTTGGCCTATGATGTTGTCAGTAAGACGTGCACTGTATGGTAAGATACATGACCATACCTTATAACGGCGGAGAAGTTCTGCCATCTCTTCGGGGCTGAGCTCTTCGACAGGACGATCTTCAAGCGCTATAGGAGAAGGTGTTCTCGGGATAACCAGGAGTTCTTTCAGTGCGGCTGGAGGCGGTCAGCAGGTGTGAGCAGTTTGAGCAAGACCAACGCACCATTTGATCTGTAATGAAATACATAAGTGCCTGCTGGATCCTTTGCGTCTGGTACAGGCTTGGTCTCTGAGTAATTGGCCGTGGAAGCAGGAACTTCAGGATCCAAGCTTGAGATTGTCAGTTGAACGTTCTTCATATACTGGTGAAAGACACACCTGTAAGTATGGGTCATTGCCTGGCCCTTGATACTCTTTTCTGAGACAATATTCGTCTGATCAGACGGCTGACTGTAAGATTTCGTACTCTTTCCGATCTGGGTTCGGTGGGTAACGGTGACTTTGATTTTGCCCAGGTCCTTGACATGCTCAAGGCCTGCATGTAGCCCAGAGTGATGTTCGAGAACTGAGATGGTTAGGATTCGTCACATATCAATCGCGTATACTGTCTTACCAGTCTCGAGTGCACTGAATTTGAGCTTCCTGGAGTACCCACTTCTTACATGTAGACCGTCGACTATGCGAGTGGATCTGCCCCTTCGCACGCGTTTGGCATAAATCAAGGGTTTGCGGATGCATGACCCGTCCACCTCAACCTTGAAGGACAAGCAATCACCCTCAAACTTAGCATCCTTTGAGACCTTGATCTTGATTGCGAAATTGGCGCCATCAACAGCCTCGACGTATCTGGTGACCGTATCCTCTTCCTCTTCCATGTCCGAGTCCTGGTATTCGTGCAGATCTTTGTCATCCACAACGACAGTGATCTCGACACCAGGGAGACCGTCCAGAACAGCCATGGTGATTGCTTTGTCGAGAAAGGTTTGAACAAGGGTTTGAATATGATAGTGCGTTGACCTAAAAGGCGCGCGTGTAGACTGGAGATTGGCTGGATAGGATGGGCGGGTTGATGAGTGAAAGTGAGCGTGTTGACGAGGTGTTTGGTGCCGAGATAGCTTGACGAGAGTGGTGTTGATAAGGGTTGAGAAGCGGGAGGTGAAGAGGGTTCCCACAGAGAGCGGTGTTGAGAGGAGAAAGCTTTGTGGAAGTGAGTGCCGCGAGAGCTGGCAACCGCTTTGGGAGACGGAGTTTGGTGCGAGGGAAGGAGGGAAGTCGTGATACGTCCTTCACCTTCTTTCCGGTCCTAGCCTGTGCTTTATCGAGAAAGGGTGGGAGGGTATCAAGGCTAGAAGCGCGATGGACAGACTCGAAGATGTTTGAGGAAGAAATACAAGTCGCCAATTGAGCGGCGAAAGTCGCTTTTCAAAGAAGTCCTTGGTGCCGTGGTGCCGAGAAAGCGATGTGGAAGTGAGAACGATGAAAAGTGAGGATTGGAAAGAAAGCCAAGGAAAGGCGCAGGTCAAGAGATGGTTGGAAGCTGTGTAGAGTTCAGTCCGAGTGAAGTGAACGTGGGTGACTGCGCCAGAAGAAGGGTTGGGAAGAAAGGAAGGCGCGATGCTTCTTTCACCTTCATTGCGTCACCTCTGTTCACAATACGCCTGCGACAAGATCCGAGCCTGGACGTGACAATGTCAGGTCGGCCTCAAGATAGAAGCCACACTCACGCCTCTTCTGAACTCTTGTCACATTCACGTATAGGACCAAATATGTGGAAAGCAATGTTCTTCATTATTCGTCGTAGCCAGGTAGTTCTGTCATGTGGGTATAATAGCCGTTTCATCATCACCGGGGTATAGTGCTGTAAGGATGGTTGTGTCGAAAAGCAAACGATACTCAATCGTCTGTCAAATCGACAGTCTCGATGCCTGTGCTGGCATCTGCCGAAATCTTGAGCTTTCTAGTAGATGGACGAGAGGATACCACGGTCAGTTCGTCGTCACTTTCGTCGTCTTCGATGCGCTCTCTCTTAAGCTCTTTCTTGATCGCAATTCGTTCATCCTGACGAGCCTGCGCCAATTAGTATGGAACTGTGGCTCTCCAAAGCGTGAAACATGCCTTCTGTCTGCGCAAGAGCTCTAGAAGTTCTTCTCTGTTGAGACTCTCCTCTAGTCGGTCTTCGAGCAAGACAGGACTTGGGCTTCTTGGAACGAGATAGAGAGTTTGCAGATCCCCTGTAAGGTTAGCATCCGAGCTAAATGCTTCCACTGGTACACTTACTGCGCGAGCGGTATCTGAAATTGAACACTGCGAAAGCGTTGCCCAGACGTCTGGAATCGACTGACGGAACATTTCCGATCATGACTTCATCTCCCAACCTGCGTTTGTTAATTACATTGCAACCTGATCTTGCACATGATTGTTGACTTACTTTGCTTGATATGAGATGGCTTGACCTTTGAGATTTTTCTCATGGATCTCTTGCTGACCCACTTGGATTTTTGGAGTATCTTGGGACGGACCACCTTGCTTGCCCCCGTTTGTATGGGCGTAGAAGAGCTCGATAGTGATTGTGCCCAAATCTTTGAGCTCAGGTCTTAGTTTGCTGCTGGATCCTTCCTCTGCTATGGAAAGTGTTAACAACGTATATGTGCAAACACATATGGAAACGAACGTACTCGTCACGAGTTCGGCAAACATGAAGTCCCGCGATTTCCAAATTCCAGCTTCTCTATAGCGAGCTGTAGAGTGTAGAGTAACAGCTCGGCGACCTAGAGGAAAACGATGCGGGGTGCCGTCAACCCATGTACTATCGAGGAAATAGTCTGCCGCAACGGTGTTGCCGCGTTTGAGATGTTTGGACTCCATGCCAGTGAGATCGATCCGTATGCCGAAGCGTGAGCCAGAGACACACTCGACATATTTGGTAGTGCTGTCTGGTGAAATAGAATCATCGTCATCTTCATCAAGGTATTCCGGCAAAGGGCGTCCATCGACCACAATGTCCACAGCAACGTGTGGAACATCTGGGATGATGGCCATAACGACGGCGATGGATGCAAACCAGTGAATTTGAGGTTGGATAAAGTGAGGAGAGAGAGGTGGAGAACGAATGTCGGGGTGACGCGCCGGATTCACGAACAAAGCGCCAAAAGCCGTGATGAGTGTAATTGAGGAAGTGACGAAGGGGCATCAGTCGACTGGGCACATCCACACCTGGAAGTTGTCCAGAGACGACAGACAAACGAAGACACGAGACACTGATTCAAATAATCATGAGATTTGATTGTGGTTGAGTTTGTAATTTTTAGATGAGTTTTTAGGACCACTTGTGTTATGCACAGTCCTCTTGGAATTGTTCTATCTAGACCTTGCCTTGCCTTTCGCCAAAAACCACTTCGCAAATAAGAACGCCTCGCAATGCTATCATCATGGCTGCTAGTGACAAGTAAGGTATGGGGGAAATGCAGCTTAATGTGTGAAGAAAACAAATGAAACGAGTGAAGAAAAAACAAATGAAGGGCAGTTGTGTCCCACAGGGTATCTTGAAGCTCATTAAATCAGTCTCGCAGCCGTCTCACCAGCGTCCGACGCCAACAGAGACATCGGGACCATAGGTACCGGACAGGATTTGCTGTCTAATGGCAGCACGCTCGTCAAAGTTGGAAGGAGTGGTGCTGCCGGCAGTGGGACCGGCCAAGTAGGTGACGTTGGCACGTAGTTCGTTGACAGCGTCTTGCAGTCTACCGCCAGACTCTTCGTTGTGCTTGAGGAGCTTCTGGTCCCAACCAGCATATTGCAAGTGGAAACCACCGCCTCTCTTGGCGCTTTCACGGATGGCCAGAGCCCAGGCCTGAGCAAGCTCGTCGTATGCTTCGAACTTTGCATGGTTGTGTTGGAAGGTGTCCCAGGTGGGAAGACGATGGATGATGTGTGTGACGGCATCGAGATACTGAAGCGAGAGCGTAGGTTGGGGTTCGTTCGGAGGAAGGAAGTGAGGAGTAAAGTCCTTGAGAGCTTCGATAAGCTGCAGCATAGGTTGGCGAACGCGGTTGTAGGTGTAGTCGGAGGAGGGACGGTTGCCGAAGGGGAAAGACTCCTTGAAGGTGGTTTCGTATTTTTGTAGGACGGACAGAGTAGACTCGATACTGGGACGAGGAGCCTTGGTGACGACCTCGTGGGCAATTGCGGGATTTTGGTCGCAGATGTTTTGTAGGAGGTTCCTCATTTCGTCAGGGGAGAGTGTCTCGAGGAGACGAGGCAGGTCGAGCGGACGACCAGCGGCGAAGACGGTACGGCTTCTCTTGGTCGATCGTGAGGCGGGGAAGAGCTGGCGACCAGTGACCGCGGGCGATGCCGTGGGCGAGGCCGACATGCGGTCGTCCTGGTCGTCTTCGCTGGCCTTGCGCTTCCGGCTGGACATTCTGTCGGCGCCGAAGCCCTCTGATGGTGGTGTTAGTATGTGGTGAGAAGGCGGTATGACGCAGCAGGTCGGGGCGTACCTGAGCGCGAGGGAGATGGTCGGGGAGTTCCAAGGAGGTGAGGAGCGAACAGTGGGTTCGACGAGATGACGGAGTTCATGGCGGAGATGGGTTGGTAGTTGGATGTTCACACAAATAGCGCACCACACAAATGCGTTATTAGATGTGTGAAAGCAAAGTCGGTCGTGGTGCTGAAAGATTCTCGAATCGACTTGGACCACGAGCTCGGATCACCAAGCCCGACGACCAAGACCGATGGTCATGTGTCTGCCAGCGATCGCCATTTTCATCGTGCACTTGATGTCAAACGCCATGTCATGCTTGTGACGGACTCTTCGTCGTCAGTTGCTTTATTTATCTACCTGCTTGACCGTCCGTCACTCTCTTGTTGCAGGCCACACTCGCTGTATGCCTTTTCATCTGCAAGTCAGATGCCTCCGCTCGTTGAACCGACAACAACCAAAACGCCCCGCCGCCCTGTGCTTTTACCGCCAATTCATGCCCAAAACGCCATAGAGAGAATAATATATATCCTTATGCAATCATGTCGCCTTTTTACAAGTACAGCGATTGTGCCGCCACAATGTCACGTCTTACCTTTGTGAGCGCCGTCTCGAACTTCTGTTCAAGCTCCTCACTGCCCATGACCTTCGACGCTTGTGCCATCTGTCGCAAAAGCTCCTCGAGACGTCTGAAGAGACGGATCAAACTGCCTTCGTACACGTCGGTCATTTTGCTGTGAAGATGGTTAGCCTGTGAAAACACATGTACTCAATAAAAGAACTCACCAAATCTCGGCAAAAGTTGCACCATTGCACCATTTGTAGACGACCTCCATGAGCTGGTATTTGAACCCTTCAACGTACTCGTCTTCGTTGACAGCCAGCTTACTCTCCTGCGAAATCTTGGCCACCGTACGTGCCTGGGCCTGAATCTCACGGAAGGGTTTGGCAAGCTCCTCCTTCAATGTCGGTGTCTCGTTGCTCTTCTCCTCGAAGATGAAACAACTGAGCGCAGCTGCGCATTGTTCGGGGGTGAGCTCGTTGAAGAAGCGGTTGAAAAGCAGCTCGCTGAGCACCAGCTCATCGCCAGTGCTGATCTCACAAGCGACACGAGCCTTGAGTTGTACCACATCTGCTTCGTTGATGAAACCCAAGCGGCGAAGAACTCTTCGTCTGTGCTTGAGCTCCTCCATTTGCAATACAGACATGGCATCGCTGATCTGCTTTCTGACCTCCTTGATCTTGTTGCCAAGCTGAACCTTGTGCTCGTACTGGGTGTGAAGAGCTGCAAGTCTGGGAGAGTTGTGAAGCGGGTTGGAGAGCAGTCTTGACTCGAGGATTTCGATTTTCTGTGTGTTTGTCAGTATCGTTGAAACAGACTGGTCCTTTGGTTGGACTTACGCGAAGCAGCTTCTTGAAGCCTTCATCTGTGATTCCCATATTCTCGACGGGATCGAGGATAGCAATACCGTCGGGGAATCTTCGCTTAACCTCTTCCAGGCCCTTGCGAACGTTGTTTCTCTGGTCCGGTGATCTCAGGTCTGTAGGCAAAAAGATTCTCAGATGGCCGATAGCATCCACAGTAGAGAGCAAGACAGGTACAACTTCCATCTTGCCCTTCTCGCCAGCTACTGGTGGTCGGACGCCAGGAGGAAGCTCATCGTTGTTCTTGTTGGCAGGTACAGTAACATCGCTCGCGACCTGAAGCAAAACATCCACGACATATGAACTTGCGTTAGGGGGGTCCTGCACGGGCTGACCCTTGGGTGGACGGCACTTGGCAAAGTTCACGACAGCACCCCAGCCAAAGTCATGATCGTTGTGCTTAATTCTGACCAGTCTGCCAGACTGCAGGAACTGAAGGCAGTGTTGAGGGTGGTTCACGACGTCGCGCATATCTTTTGCATAGTTGTTGAGTTGTGTGCGCAAGTCATAGTAGTCCTTGATGGTCGGCTCGTCTTCAATGGTCATATGGTTTCTCTCCTGTTCCAGCTCGAGCAGCTGCTTCTCCAGTCCAGCGACACTGGCTGTGTTCTGGAACTGGTAGAAACATCTCTCGAGCATGAACTCGGGTGAGATACCCTCGACACGCATCAAGTTGAGAATCATGTTGTAACCCAGGTAGAAAGCCGAGTTGAGCTTGTCCTGCTCACCACGAACAACCTCCTTGGCAACTGCAGGTTCCATCTTCTCGTCAATCATCATGATGACGATACCACGTTCATCGAGACCTCTTCTTCCAGCACGTCCGGACATCTGAATGAATTCGGAGGGTGTGACCCAACGCTCAGCGACACCGTCAAACTTGCGTACACTGGTAAAGACAACAGTCTTTGCAGGCATGTTCAAACCAATAGAGAAAGTCTCGGTAGCGAACAGAACCTTGATCAGACCTTCTTGGAAGAGGATCTCGATAGTCTCCTTTAGAATAGGGAGAAGACCAGAATGATGGATACCGATACCTCTGCGCAGAAGAGGCAACAAATGTTGGATCTGGGGCAATTCACGATCCTCGGGGCTAAGCATCTCGATAGCACTCTCGAAGACCTTCTTGACCATTGCCTTTTCGTTGTCGTCGTTGAAGGCCAATTGACTCATTTGAAGGGCGTAGTTTTCGCAGTCGCGCTTGCTGAAACTGAAGACGATAACGGGGTTGTAGTTCTTCATCATGATCATCTTGACAATCTTGTAGATGTCCGAGGGACCTTCCTTCCTGCCGCCCTTGTTCACCTTCTTATCCTTGCCCTTGCCTCTGCGTTTTGCCATGGGATCGGAACCGTCGTCTCCAGCCTTGTCGGCAATAGTTGCCATAGCCTTCTGGAAGTTCTCCTCGCGGAAAGTGCCCTTCTCGTCAACAACAAGGTGAATACCCTCTGCACCAGCGGGGAAAAGGTAGTGTTGAAGAGGCGTGGGTCGGAAATCGGTGTAGACGACGTGACAGGGTTGATTGTGAGTCTTTGTGATCCATTCGGCGAATTGCATCGAGTTGGGGATGGTAGCGGAAAGGAAGACGTAGTGGACCTTGTCTGGCAAGAGGATAATGGTCTCCTCCCAGACAACACCACGGGATTTGTCGCGGAGGTAGTGAACCTCGTCGAAGATGACCCAGGCAACTTCTCGCATGATTTCGGAACCTCTGTACAACATGGAGCGCAGAATCTCAGTGGTCATGACAAGACAAGTGGCTGTAGGGTTAATTGTGACATCTCCAGTCATGAGACCGACATCGCCAAACTCGGCCTGGAACTCTCTGAACTTTTGGTTACTCAAGGCCTTGATGGGACTGGTGTAGATAACTCTCTGGTTCTCGCGCAGACACTGGGCAACGGCATACTCGGCAACGACAGTTTTTCCGGCACTGGTGTGAGCTGAGACCAAAACACTCTCGTTTCTTTCAATACTGGCAATCGAGACCTGCTGGAAAGGGTCGAGGGTGAAGGGGTATGTTTTGGCGGGACCATTCGGCGGAGGCTTGTGTTGCGAGATAGGAATGTAATCGTAGTCCGGAGGAAGGGCGACTTGATGGCGGACTTGATGCGAGAGGACGACGTTCGCCTCTTCCTTTGAGGCTTGGAGACCGGCGGCGGCAGCGACTTCTCTGGATTGTTCTGTTTCGAAGGAGTCGGTCACGACTGGGGCTGGTTCGTCGCGTTTCAGGCGTTTGGCGTCCGAGGCAGCGGCGGGGGTGTCTGATTCGGCAGACACTGGTACGCCGTGGTCCTGGTCGTTGGCGTCGGCGACGGGGGCAGCATTGTCGTGGGTCACGGCGGCGGGTTCGGGGGTCTTGACATGGCCATTGGCAGAGCGCTTCTTGGTTGGCTTTTCGATTGCGACGTCTGTATTTTTGGTGGGCGGAGCGTCATCAAAGACGTCGAACAGGTCGTCCATGGTGGGCGCACGAACGAGGGCGACGTTAGCGATGGGTTGCTATTGCGACTTGACGGAACGAAAAAAGTCGAGCTTTGGACTGCGATGGATGCGCCATGGCGGCAAGAGCTGCAACGCACCGTGATTGGCTGCATGACGCGCCTTCCGCACTTTCGCCGGCCATGGGCGTCGCTGTCGGGTGAGCAGCGACACAGTGAGCCATTGACCTCTCCAGCATCTCCACTCAATCACACACCCCTACACCGTACGTCCTACCGCTCTGTCGCTCCGGCATCTCGCAATTGACAAGCGCCGTCCAGATGTTGTCCAGATCCGCCATGCGCATGCCCACCGTGGCCAACCAGATCGTCGCCCGTCGTGCCTTCTCCTCGACCCGCATGCAACTCGCCAGTCCCTACCACTACCCCGAGGGCCCTCGCAGCAACTTGCCCTTCAACCCCTTGACCAAGTTCTTTGCCCTCAGATTCTGGGGCTTCATGGGTGAGCTACCGCGAGCAGACACCAGACCCTCACATCAATACTAACCTACATTTCAGCCGCTGGCTTCTTCCTTCCCTTCGGTGTCGCTGGTAAATCAATCGCCTCAATACCCTCTCCCATCGTTCTAATACTCACAACTCAACAGTCTGGCAGACCAAGAAGAACCAATAGACGTCTCGTGGTGGATGGACTACATGCACTGGCCTGGCTTCAAAGCTACTCTCAAGACGTTGGCCCGTCCCATCGGATGTATATAATAGTGACTCTGAATTCTGAACACGTCCATGATCTCGTTTTTGCATTTCAATCCATCTTTTGTGCCTATCCTGAATTGCTTGTCGTGACATCTGAGCTTGACCCTCCACCAGCTCTCGGCGAGAAAAGCCGCGCTAGCTCCGACTCCCAGAATTTTTTGAAGCTGCTGACCATCAATTGTTCAATCAATGCTTGTAACACAACAACACATCAAAACATGAGAAACCTACGGAATTCGAGGCATACCCTCGTCGACTTCCCTGTCGATTCTCTGCCCCCAACAGCTACTACCTGGGATCCTGCTACCGATGGTCTTATTGCCGCCTTTGGTCCTTCGTCTTCTAGCCCCGTCATCGAACTCAGACGCCTAGCCAAGGATTGCTACTCTGCTCACGATGCAAAACAAATTGCTTCTTGGAATGCTCCTAGCCCTTTGCCAGAAATTCCCGTGGACCAAATCCTGTCATTACAGTATTTTGCCGACACTGCTACTATCTGCTTAATCTTGGCTGGTGGCGACATTGTCATTGTCAGAGAGGAGCCACTGCCTGGAGAGGATCTCATCGAAATCGTTGGCTCGGTCGACGAAGGCATTGCTGCAGCTGCATGGTCGCCTGACGAGGAATTGCTGGCCATCAGCACTCGCGCCAACACTCTGATTCTCATGACTCGCGATTTCGAAAGCATCGCCAACGTCACTCTTTCTCCCGAAGATGTCCAAGTCTCTGCCCATGTCTCCGTCGGATGGGGAAAGCGAGAGACTCAGTTTCAAGGAAAGAGAGCTAGAGCTCTCGTAGATCCTACAGTGCCGCAACATGTTGACGAGGGTCAACTGAGTTCTCTGGATCAGATGCAGACTACCATCAGCTGGCGTGGAGACGGCGCTTATCTGGCTGTCAATTCTGTCCAGGATGAAAAGCGACGAATGATCAGAGTTTATTCGCGAGAAGGTGTACTTGATAGTGTCGGCGAGCCCGTAGATGGACTTGAGGGCGCTTTGAGCTGGAGACCTGCTGGAAACCTCATGGCTGGTATACAGCGTCGATCTGACCGCGTGGACGTCGTCTTCTTCGAGCGAAACGGCTTGCGCCATGGTGAATTTTCTTTGCGTCTCTCTGCAGAAGACATGGAAAGCTGGGCTAGCTCTATCGATCTTGCGTGGAACAGCGACTCTACTGTTCTCGCTGTTTCGTTCAAAGACAGAGTACAACTCTGGACTATGGGCAACTACCACTACTATCTGAAGCAGGAGATCTTCACGAATAGCACATCAGAGGCAGGATCTCTTCCAATCCGTACAGCTTGGCACCCGGAAAAGCCACTCTATCTTTCTACATCATCCAGTAGTACGTCGAGATCACACTCAAGCTATGAACTTCTGCTAACATAATTCTCAGATTCCCTGCAAATGCTCTCCTACGTGTTTACTGTATCAAAGAGCTCGTCAACACCGCCACACGACCTTGGTCTGACCTCTGTCATCGACGGTCGTAACTTGAAGATCACACCACTCAGAGTAGCCAACGTACCACCGCCAATGGCTTTTGCAGAGGTAGAACTTGGTGCTAATGCCATCGATGTTGCTGTCAACCAATCGGCAACCAAGATTGCAGTACTGCATCAACAAGGTGTCTTTCTGTACGAGCTCGACTACAGCGTCAGACCCTTCCAACATCCCAAGCTCTTGCGTGACGCATCGCTGGCGGAGCAGATCCCAAGACAAGTCGCGTTCTCTGGCGAGGACGATATCTCAGTTCTTTGTAGCGAGCCAAACACCCAAGCCGATAGCGTCATCAAGCTCAAGGTTTCTGATGAAAGTGCTTTCGACTCTAGCGAATTGAGCTCAGGCGCGGGTTCTCTTTTCTCCGCTGTAGATTTCTCAAACACCTGCTTCGAGGATGCGCATGGTGGTGTGTACGAGCTCGATACCGCCGCTTCTTCTTCCTTACTTGCCAAGTTCCCGGTACACTGCCCTTGGACCGAGGTGTGGAGGGACGATGAAACGACAATTGTATTTGGTCTTTCGGCTGGCGGTACCTTGTTTGGCTACCGCAAGTCTCCAGATGATGAGCAGGCACAAGAGTGTCTACAAATCCGCAACTGCACGTCATTTCTGACCACTCCTGCTCATCTTATCTTCACTACGACTCAACACCTTCTCAAATTTGTCCATCTGCATCAAGGCGACCTAGAAACACCCCAGGACGAGCCCGAGAAGGATGAACGCTGTCGTAGCATCGAAAGAGGAGCAAAATTGGTGGGCGTTATGCCTACGGCTTTCTCTCTTGTCCTTCAAATGCCAAGAGGCAACCTGGAAACAGTCTACCCACGCGCCTTGGTTCTCGCTGGTATTCGTAGAAGTATCAGTGCTAAGGACTATAAAACAGCTTTCTTTGCTTGTCGTGGCCAGAGAGTTGACATGAACATCCTTCACGACTATGCACCCCAACAGTTCATGGCCAACGTTCTGTTGTTTTGCAAGCAACTGAAGAAGGCCGAACATATCGATCTGTTCCTTTCACAATTACGGTATGTTAGATGTATGGATGCTTGAAGAATTGGGCTGACGAATTTAGGGATGATGATGTTGCAGAGACTATGTATAAAGAGACTCTCAATGCTCCCAAACTGGGTCTGCATGGTGACAGTCCGACCGAAACTCAGCAGACGGCTGCTGAGCCCCAAGGCTCAAAAATTAACAGGGTTTGTGACGCTTTCTTGGACGTCTTACGCAACCGAACATCCACCCATCTGCAAAACATCATCACAGCGCATGTTTGCAAGTCCCCGCCTGATCTTGACGCTGGCCTGTCCTTGATCGCCAATCTTCGAGAGGAGCAGTCATATCTAGTAGAACAAGCAGTCGAGCACATTTGTTTCCTTGCCGACGTGAACCAGCTCTACGATCATGCTCTTGGTCTGTATGATCTGGACGTTGCGCTGCTCATCGCTCAGCAGTCACAGAAGGACCCTCGAGAGTACCTTCCATATGTTCAGGGCCTTGGCAAGATGCAGCCACTACGAAGACAATTCACAATCGACCATGATCTGAAGAAACACAACAAGGCTCTTGGTCATCTGTTCACCATGGATGAGTTTGAAGAGCTCAAAACGTACATGGCCAAGCATGAGCTCTACAGTGATGCTATGCATCTTTACAAATACCAAGCTCAGCGACTGAACGCAATCATGAAGCTTAACGCTGACTATCTCAACAGTCGCAATCGTTACAAGGAGGCAGGTATCGCTTACGAGTATCTGGGCGAGTACAGCTTGGCATTCGAGGCTTACCGATCTGCAAACGAGTGGCGCGAATGTCTTTCGTCAGCTACTCTTATACCTCTGCCTGAGGATGAGCTCGTGGCTGCAGGTGAAGCATTCGCCGAGGCACTTACAGAGTCAAAAGAACATTACGATGCAGCAACTGTTCACCTCGACTATCTCAATGACATCGAAGGAGCCGTCAAATGTTTGTGCAAGGGTTACTACTACGCGGAAGCCATTCGCGTCGTTGGCCTGAGACGACGCGCTGAGCTGATCGCATCTGTTATTGATCCTGGTCTTGGAGAGGGATCCGGAACTATGACGGAGCTTCTCGCAGAGATGAAGGGTCAGCTCAATGCTCAAGTACCGCGACTTCGAGAGCTGCGACAGAAGAAGGAGGAAGATCCGCTTGCCTTCTTCGGAGGCGTTCCCGCAGACGGACCAGATATTCCTGACAACATCTCGCTTGCACCGACCGAAGCTACTACTTCGGCCGGTACCTTCATGACGCGTTACACAAACCGCAGTACCGGCACTCTCGCCTCAAACGCCACACGCAAAACGTCGAAGAACCGTCGTCGTGAAGAGCGCAAGCGAGCCAGAGGCAAGAAGGGCAGTGTGTACGAGGAAGAATATATCGTCAACTCGATAGGTCGTCTCATCGAGCGTACAAACAGCGTTAGTGAGGAGGTTTCCCGTCTGGTCGAAGGTCTAATGAGGAGAGCGATGAGAGAGCGTGCTGTTGCAGTGGAAAGTGCTATGGCCGAAGTCGTGGAGCTGTGCAAGACTTGTATACCTGAAGTATTCCAAGTCGCGGCGGCACAGCCATCAAACCCCGAGTCAGGAGAGATGAACGGGCAGGATGAGGCTGGCAGGCCCACGGCTGGTGGTCAAGCAGTCTTCTTTGATGCCATGGAGGCGAATCAGACCAAGCGAGAGCCACCTGTAGTCAAGGCCTTTTCGAAACTTTCGCTACTTGGCTAGATAGATGTATAGTGTGTACGCAACATAAATCATGACGAGGTTCGATAATGTTCAGGAGGACATCGCCAAAACGAAAGGCGTTTTTTGACCATGTGAAACAAGCCAACCCTGTCCATCGGGAACCCACAATCCACCGCCGACGACGTGGAGGCTTCGCCCATCCACACCTTCCGCCTCTGCCTTCTAGAACATCTATCTGCATGTCACGCCTCGCAACCATCATAATATCTTCAAAACACTGTCAAAACAACAAAGCGATACCCGAATAGTATAGCGGTCTAAAATATCTACACTATCTATAGCACAGCGTCCATCAACGACGCGCACGCTGCGCGTTCGTCGCGAAAGACCCCACCACATTTCTCACATCACGAATCAACCAAGCCACCAGCATGAGTGTGATTCTGTGTACAGGTATTAGCTTGCTCATGGCTTGGCTTTAGATTACGTATAGCTGACCATTTATAGCTGGCTATGACCATACCATCAGGTAAGTGTGTGCACACGCCTCACGAGATCTTGCATTTCTTTGTCACATGGCGCACTGGGATGCTCCTGTCAAGCTCAAAAGGAACATGATTTGTCTCGAATTGCGCCACAAATGTGTTATGGCTGACACAAAATCATCATCAGATTCTGGGAAGCGCTCTCAGGCATATGCAGCCGAACAATCCCCCATCCAGATTCACAGGTCAACCGTTTGTGCATATCGCCGGACAAGCGCTTTCTCGCTGCTGCTGGACATCATACCGTCAAGCTCTATGATATCAAGTCTACGAATCCTGCTGCTGTCTTGACCTTTGAGGGCCACACCAACAACATCACTGGACTTGCTTTTCACTGTGAGGGCAAATGGATGGTGACAAGTTCAGAAGATGGCACAGTCAAGATCTGGGACACGCGCACAGGACACGTCCAGCGTAACTACAGCCACGGTGTCCCTGTCAACGATGTAGTCATACATCCGAACCAGGGTGAGCTCATCAGTTGCGACAGGGGTGGCAACGTGCGAATCTGGGACCTTGCCGAGAACAAATGCTCACATCAGTTGATCCCGGAAGAGGACAAGTCTGTTGCTTCGGTGACTGTCGCATCCGATGGCTCCCTCCTCTGCGCCGCCGTCAGCAACAGCCAAATCGGTTCAGTCTACGTCTGGCGCATCATCACAGCCAAGGATGTGACGACACTGGTGCCCGTCACAAAATTCAACGCCCACAACACATACATCACACGCGTTCTGCTTTCTCCCGATGTACGCCATCTGGCCACTTGCTCTGCAGATCACACAGCACGCATCTGGTCAGTCGATCTATCGAATCACAACGCCATCGCCGCTGGACCTGGAGAAAAGGACAACGGAGCATTTGAGCTCGAGCAGGAACTCGATGGCCATCAACGTTGGGTCTGGGACTGCGCGTTCAGTGCTGATAGTGCCTACTTGGTGACGGCTTGTAGCGATCACTATGCGCGGTTGTGGGAGCTGAGCTCCAAGCAAGTCATCAGACAGTACAATGGACATCATCGTGGAGCGGTCTGCGTGGCACTCAACGATTATTCCGAGACCAGATAGTATCTGAGAGACAAGAGTAAAGCTGGAAAGGGTTGATTGGGCGAAGTAGAGAGCGCGAAGAATAACACCAAGCAACATCAGAGGTGCTGATGGCAAGCCAGTCTCCAGGAGGAAGATGGTCCTATAGGCTTACACTGGGATATTCTTTCTAGCCAAGAAGAGATATCTGGAGTTCAGAGGAAGTTATGGGCTTGTCATTCAGGCGGCGCTGATTTCTTGTTGTTTTTCTTCCGTATCGCTGTACAACAGACACCATCATAGTATGCGCAAGGTGACTCGTTGCACTCTTATATCTTGGCACAACAGCAGATTTTCAACAGCCAGGTAGACACACTACGACGCGAATGCCTGCATATATGCAAAACGCCATTCTCACCACCCCTCATCATCCAAAAGACGTGTCGAGGGTGTACTGGGCGAGCATTCAGATAGTCCAGACTCTTTGAACAATCAGAACAAAGACCATGCATGACATACCGTTACAGACAAATGTTCTCAACGTCCCTTCCGAACCCGAAGAATGCCGAAAGTCAATGTACACGATAAGATAGGTAAATGGATAAAAGCGTTAACGCCGAAAAACAACCTTGATAAAACTACTGCAAAAACATCGGGGGAAAAGTATCGAATTTCTACTGCACGTACTCGAGTACATACTCGAAAACTTGAAAATGTAATGTCCATATATGTTGTACTATATTGTTGGTAGAAATCTACTACAAAAGGTACAGTAGACATGGTCTCTCTGGGAGACTTGAGTCGAGAGAATAAAAGGAACAAAGAAAAGAGAAAAACAAGTTCTCGACCACCTCGAAAAAGAAGCTCAAGGGTCCAAAGGTGACAAGACCCCCCTTTGTTTCAGGAAAGCGGTACTTAACTACTCAGGCACATGTCTACAACGAAACTAACGTTCGGCAGACCGGAAACAAGGACACAGTCCCCAGACCTTCTTCTGGAGATAAATCTGATGAGGGACCGAGTCAGGTTGCAGCGTCAAATAGCACAACGGAGGCGACAAGAGGGTTATTGGCATGTATCTGCTACTTTTTGTATATCAACCTTCTGTGAACTCATATCTTCTTTCCCTCATTTCTCGTGCCTGACGATCTCTTTGTTGGCTAACACTCTTTGTTCATCCACCATCTCTGCTGGGCTCAAAAGTGAGTGGTAAACCATCATCCACAATGTCCATCTCTAACTTTTTGATTAGTTTCTTTTCACTTTCATTTCTATCGTTCAATACAATTTTCTGGTCAAGAAAAGATCATCATATCACACACTCCACGCAAATCAGCAAGCAAATGTGTACATACACTTACTCGTGGTACATTTGCAACCACAGGTAACTTGGAAAGACTTTCACAGTTGGCAATGATCAAGACTAATCAAGGCAGCTACTATATCTGGACTGACACGATCGAGATTTGCACGAATCGCTTCTTGTCGAGTTATTCTTATGATGCTTGGTCGATAGGTAAGATATAAACGTATAGGGATATGATGGAAGACTGACATATATCTAGACATGTGCAAGCATCACGTTGCCGTCTGCAAGGGCTTTGGCAACTATTACTGCCCAGACTGCTCGGAAGACCACAACCTCGAGTTGGAGCTGGAGGAGTAGTAGAAAGAAGCTCGATTTGCATGAGGCACGGCGTCATTTGGATTGGAACTGAGCATTTTTGGGTATACCAGGCTGGGGTGTTTTGGGAAGGACGTTCGTGTAGACCACGAACTCTGGCGTAGCTTTGCTTGCTTCTAGTATTGTACTCTAACGTCTCTCTCCTTGGGGATTATTCCGTCACCCGATCTTTCGCACCAGAGTCAATGTTGTCGTGCTCAACGCTGTCTCTTATCCTCATGGCTCTTCTGCGTGCGTCAATGTACATCATGAACTCGGAATATGACTTCGGCATGACTTTAATGTCGCGTTCGACGGTGAATGTGTAGTTGAATTGGCCGGTCGGTTTAGCGGTACCGTGCTCGACGTCGCGGACCTTTGTGTCGACTCTGACTTGAATCCGTGTGTACTTTGGTGTCTTGGCTCCATCTGAGTCGGGTTTGTCGGCTTGGCCTGCGACGATAGGAGGATCCGTGTAGACGACGGTGGCTGTCTGATAGAGGACACTGCCGACAGGGACGGGATTTTGGAAGGTCGAGGGATCGAGCGAGACGAAGGTGGGGCGGCAATGGGCGAAACTGGCGGCGGCGCAGAAGGCCAGTTCGAAGGTCTGTTTTAGGAGGAAGCCACCGAAAATCATGAAGTGGTGCCGGTTTCGGTATTGGGGTTGCATGATGGCAGCAGTGGACAGACGAGTCTGCTCCATCTCGAAGACGTTGTCGGGCTTGCGTACGGGATCCATGGGATCGTGGTATTGTAGTTGTTTCTGCCACATTGCGTGAATGAGATCGGACTCTTCGTCGTTAGGAGTCTGCTTGATCAAGGAGCGCTTCTTGAGATCTTTGCGATGGGCGCTGTTCTTCTCGCCCTGCGCAAAGATGGCTTTCTCCTCTTCCGTCTGTGGAGCAATGGCGGGAATGTTGACAGGTGTCTTGGTGCCGGGATCTAGCGAGACCATGGTGAACTGGCACGTCAACAGAACATCTTCAGGCTTGACAGTCTCCCCCTCTTTTGGTGCTTTTGCGACCTGCAATGAAATTTCCATGCTGGAGCGACCAGTGGCATAGGTGACGCGTCCGCTGTACTCGAGGTCGGAGATTTCTGTCAAAGGGTGCTTGATGTCGATGCGATCGCAGGCGGCTGTGACTGTTGTGACACCTTCGCCTGTGTGCTTGTATGCGATGACACCGCCTGGGAGCGTGTCAGTCAAGACTTCAAGGATGTGTTCCGACGAGGGACATACTCAATGCATCAAGATCCATGAACAGCGTACCCAGACGAATGTGGCCGCTGGAGTTGGCGTAGGTATCGAGTAGCCATGGCTCGCGAGCGAGAGGCAGGACGACGCTGTGGTAGCTGTCGCTCATGCGTTTTGGCGAGAGATCGCGGTCATTGGGCGTCTCTGGTTTCCCAGAAGGCTTGGACGGATCGTGGCCACCACGCTCCTTCTCTCGTAGCGCATCAATCCAAGGAGTCTGGATTCTGTTCTCGGTCAAGGCTCGAAAGACTCCGTCGGTCTGTGGGCGTATCGTGGTTGAGAAGGGTCGCCTAGTGTGGTGTTGTAGGCAGCGAAGCCAGCTCGAGCTCAGTCGTTTTGCCATTGTCGTGGTCCAGTCAAGGAAGCTGCGATACAGCGCTCCAGCACTAACGGGCTCATGTTGGGCATATGTACAAGGTAGGAGCGAATCTAGCCGGGGTAGCTTGTACCTTCCCTGAGCACGCTCCGGTTCTCCCCGCTGACATCACAACCTCTCCCAACTTGAGCCGAATCCTACCACCGGCGACTCTGCAATCATGCCGTATACTCTCTAGCAATGCCCTCTCAGGAGACTAGAATGACTCACAATGTCCGCGCACATCGACCTGGGCAATCTGCGCTTGACTTGTCCCGCAACTGGCCCCGACCTCAGCCTGACTAGCAATGCCTCAATCTCAACTTTGGCCCAGTCCTGCAATGCACCATCCTTGACAGATATTGAATCCGGACGTATTTGGCTTTCTCCTGCTACCAGTGTACAATTGCTCGTCACCATCACCTGGCCGTCTTCCGTGCCCAATCAACAATTGGTCCCTTTGAAACAATGTCTTCTCACTGCTCTTCAACATGCAGCAGTCAGTCTTAATATGTTTCCTCACAACGAGTAGAGGTGTCATATTCATTGAAATCCTGCTCACTGACATACTGCTAGCTATGGAATCAATTGAACCTCCGACCTTCACTTACCGTGGAGTCTTCCCAAGATTCGAGCACATCTCTCCTTCTGTCTGTATCGTTGACTACCGCACCATTGCCTGTCACGAACCAAAAAGCACCTACGCATCGTCTGGCCAAGGACGTCCCTTTCAGCCATCTCAAACCGCCAGAGGGCCTGCCACATTGGACTCTTGACCAAGTACATCTGACATTTGACATTACATCGCCCTCCCAGTCGTCTGTGCCAGATAACGATGCCATGCTATTCGAGCTTCCAACAATACTCGAAGACCAAGCCAACGTCATTTCGACTTCAACAGCCGGAATAAACAATCTAGAAGATACTATTGGTCTGATTGATGCAGCCCTTCGGCTCGCATTAACGAACCTGACTCCGAAAGCACTCATGAATATAAAGATTACCGAAAGATCATCATTCAAGCACCTCGATGAAGTGTGTCCTGCCATGTGGAGCCCCGGTCATCTCGAGGTATTCTTGGCCAGGACAACCACTGACTGAGCTCTCACTAACCACGAGCATCATAGGCTCTTGCTTCACGAGCAGTCTTCCTGCCCACCATCAGCCACGCCCTCTCCAACTCCATCTCACAACGAGCACGCTCGTTCCCACTAAAAGAAAAGCTCAAGGAGATTTCGCGACAGGAATATTCTCTAGTTTCGAACGATCGACACAGCGAACCATCAACCCTACAGACAGCAGTCAGTATCAGGCTTTGGCGTCTCATGCAACGTCGTCTTCGTGATCCGTCTGCTGGAAGAATACTCAAATCGATCAGATTCAGTGATGCGGCGTGTTCACCATCCGAACAGGATGAAGAGGCTGACGATATCCTGAGCTTCGAACATGAGAACGAACACTCCGTGAACCAACAGTCTGAAGATTGTCTGGAGCTGGACGAAGAGAATGATGAAGAGGCATTACTCGACATTGAGTACGAGAGTGAATGGGAAGATTTGTTCACAGATTTGGAACCAGATGAAAGTCCTTCCGACGATGATATGCTCGATTGTCTACACGATCGAGCGCACGACGACTATGATCAAATCGTCACCTCTGATCTCGATGATGAAATGGCTTCGGTTTTTGAAGTTATGCTCGAGCTATGAGATCAAAGATGCTCCTAGAAATACTATCAAGAGTCCGCGTTCCGCTGGAACTCCTTCCACTTCTGCCACGCTTCTCTCGCTGTGAAACTTGTTAATCAGAAGCCATAAGTATGTGACAGCCATTCGTATGGTCAACTGAATCACATCATCTCTGATTCGGCCCAGTCTTGAAGATCTGTTTCGCCCTGCCAATCCTGCCTGATTTGTTCTGTTCACACAAATGTCAGCTTATTCATGATCCAAATAAAAGCTTTCTTCACGTCGACTCACCGGAACAAAATCACGAAACGCCAGCTGCTGCTCATAGATATGAGGCACAACCTGCTGAGGCAGATTCAGCAGCTCCTCCATCGTTTGATAGGATCCCTCTTGCGCATTCAACCTCCTCTGTTCCAAAATTTGTTCGTCCGTGTACCCATTGTAGATATGGACCTCGCCGATCTTCTGCTTACCCAGCTTGATTTCGTTCAATCTGGTCAAGGCATCGTTGCCAGTAACACGGGACAGAGCGACTTTACCGAAAATCTGTTTGCGTGTTGGTCTGGCGCGAATTTCCTCCATCTTGGCTTCGTGGTCAAAGGAGAGGGAGTCGGGGTTTTCCTGTGGGCGGCCTTCGAGATGGGCAGGCCAGACTAGACGCGTCTCTTGGTACATGATCTTATCGAGTACTCCTAGAGCACACTTCTCGAACTGGGCCCGAGTCACAGGACGTTTACTGGTCTTTTGTAGTGACTTCTCGGTTGTCTTCTTGTGAGCTTTGGTTGATTGTGCGTGCGTCGGTCGTTTTCGTGCGTCAGAAGCTGCTTGCGGCGCTGGTGGATTTTCAGTCTGAGTGGTAGAGTCTGCGGTTTTACGCATGGCCGCATGGGAAATCTCCACTGGTGCTTGTGGCTCGAGGTCAATCTGCGTGATTGTTCCCATCGCGAACACAGATGCTGCTGGTGGATCGGTCTGGACAGCCAAGTCCGCATAAGTGTTGATGTGCTGTCCTTCTGCATGTGGTTCTTCTGTCAGAGCTTCCTCATGCAACGTCTCCTGCGGAGCACGTCCGTCTGGCAAGGCTTCATGAGGCAGTCGCTCTTGCAAAGGTAGCTTTTTCAGTAGCTGCTCTCGAAGCGAAATTTCCTCTAGGCATGGTATTGGCCTTTGTTCTACGTGGTCGGTCGTTCCAACCGATGCCTGAACAGGTTTCGGTACAGCAGGATCAGCCATTCTGAGCTCAAGAGACTCTTCTAGGCGATCCAAGTCCATCGGTTGGACGCTCGGCACCGGGCTTAGCTCCTTCGAACGATGATCACTGGCGAGTGGCTGTTCATGAATATCGGTAGAATCTAGCTGTTCGATGGCATTCGCGCAATCTGGCTGTTCGATGATCTCTGTAGGTTCTGGTTGCTTGTTGATCTCTGCATCACTTGGTACTGGCTGTGGCAACTCGACAACTTGCATCACGTCGGCATCAAGCAGACCCGGCTCGGACGATACCTCTTTGAGATTTGAGCCATGATCAGAATCTTGTCTACTCAGCGCAACCACCAATTCTAGGGTCTGAGGATCCGGTAAGGCTGACCTAGGAGGGTTTATAGATTCTGTGGTTTCTGCATCAGTCAATCTTGTTGCCTTGGCAGGAGATCCAAGAAGATCCTTAATCTTTTTGTTAGCAGCCTTCCATTCCTCGGTACCAGGCAATCTTTCTCTCGTCTCCTTTGAGGCATTCTCGAGGATACGATCTGTGAAAGGTGTGAGGGACTGTCTCGTGGGTATGGATCTTGTCGCTTTCTTCCAGATCGGCTCTCCGAATCTAACGACACCCGGTCGCTGGTTGTTTTCGGAGTCTCCGTCCGAAGTCTCGTTCAAAAGGCTGATGGTAATCGATGCGGTAGGTGGCTTTTGGGGACTTTTCTGGGACGTTGGGCGTAACGGCTCATCTTCGTCCATGGTGAGATCGATGATGTCTATGGTTTCGTCGATTGTGGAGGGCAATGCAGAGTTGGTCTCGCTCGCTGACCTGGAAATTCTTTTGATGTTGTTTCTACCGGGTGATGTCTCTGGGAGTTTGACGTCGTCGTCCAGAAGAGGGTGGCTCGAAGCAAGGGCCTCGACGCCTCTCCCTTGCTTGGTCCGACCATGGTTATTATGCGTAGAGATATCAGACACTGAGTGGTCTCGTGGTCTGTATTTTGTGCTCGCGCCATCGCGGAATGTCCATGGTGCCTTTGAATTGCCATCTCGGCGCATAAAATCTCTCGACACAGTCAAAGTAACCCAGATGCCGTCTCTCCAGTGTAAATCCTCGAGTTCGTGATCAGGAAAGTTGTCAATAATCCATTCATATATTTCCTCGATGCCCAAGCAATGACCTGGAGCTTGATGTAATGCCATGCCGATGAGTTGGTCGTTTTTTCGCATTCCCGAACTGTCTTTCTTTTTTGCTTTGAGTGGTGCTACTTCGGACTGAGCATCTGAAACGGGTGACCTAGGTCTCTTTCCTCTTGATTGAATCCTAGGTGTTGCTTTGGCGGACGTGGTAACCTTTGGATCTCCAGTATCTAGGACTGAGGACGCAAGGCGAGGACGTTGTGTAAACCGAGTCTGGCCAAACAGATCGTCAGATATCGGCTCGTCGTTTTCCTTGGAGAGAATTGCAGATCGTAGACGTTGGTAGGATGTCGACTTGGGTGAAGAGCCATGGTGGGCTGCGCCAGGACTGTCCTGTGGTGATTCGGGACTAACTTTGCGAGCCACATCTGGAGCCCCGTCAACGGCACGAGCAGTGACTGCAGGACTGTCGAATCTTCGTTTCTTCGCCGGGGGTTGCATGCTTTCGGTCGAGTCCGATTTGCAGAGATAGCACATCCAATGAAGCGGGCAAGGTCTAGGGATGATGCCTCTGTGACAACCTCTGTGATACTTCCGCTTGCATTGGCAACAAGTGACAAGCGTCCAGGATTCGAGGCAAGACTTTGTGGTACAAATGAAACATACGTCTGTCTGGCTTCGTGAACTTGTTGACGATCGTTCGGAAGGAGTTTGACCACGATTTGGAGAAGCTTTGATCTTTCTGATCTCTGAAGATTTGGAAGGAGGGGGTCGCATGTCGGCAGAGGCGACAGAGGTTGGAGCAGTTTGCATGACTTGTTGAGGTGTGACCTGTTTCACTTGCTGGCATGGGTCAGTCAGATGAGAGTGAAGCTGAAAGTGAGAGTAAAGTGAAGAAGTTCAAAGGCTATCTGTGTCAGATCTTGTGATTTTTGTGAAACATCATGTCGCCCTTGTGAGGTGTCGAGCTTCACTGATAGCCCATGGAATTTTGAGGATGCAAAACAATGCAAGTTCCCGTGCCAAGCTGCTCGGAAGTAGATGATGGCTTGTATGTCAGCGCCATTGGTTGTAGGCTAGGAAAACAGCGTAACAACTCCAAAGCCGACAAGGTGTTGATGTACTCATCACTACCAACTCCAGGCTATGAAGCAAGTGTTGTGTCGGCTTGAGTCTTCGAAGAGCTGAGTGACAAAAGAGGGCCCAGGCGTGTTTGATCGCAACAAAAATACATGGTTCCAAACGGATTAGACACGACACCAGGCGATATGCCCTTTTACCATAGTGATCATCATTTTTTGGTGTTCAGAGTATATTGGAGGAGATAGGGATGAGACGAACATGAGAATAAACCTACTTCTTGTGTCGAAGGCGTGGTATCGGATTGCTCGACGCCCATGCGGGTAGCGAACGAGATCCAGCCCCTCATCACATTGCGCATGGATGAAAAATCAGTAGTAGTGGTTGGCGGCGGTGAGATTGACAAGGAAGTGTTTGTGTTAGAGCGCAGAAGGAAAGTTGGCCGAGCTTATCGATAAGCTCCAACAGGGAAGCGACGGTGGCAGTAGCGGCAGGCAGGCACCACTCAGAACAAACACGCGCTCGACTCCTCTTCAGGCACGGTCGAGCAGACATGGACTTTCTCAAGTCGGCCGTCGCATCGGCCATCTCGAAAGGCCCCGCCTTCCCTTACTCGTTCGGCGAAAGAGTCGACATCGACCAGTCTATCTGGACTCTCCACAATGGCACCAAGAGGGTAACAGCAACATGACGCACACTTTGACCCCTTCGACCTCTGACAGCAGTGCAGGAAGACGGCTCCCGATGCAGCATCCTCTCCTTCGACGTGACGGCCAACAAGTCTCGCCTCCCACTCGCAAAGAACGCATTGCGCAAGTTCCGCACTCTTCGACACCCTGGTGTAATAAAGGTCTTGGACACTGTTGAGGTAGTCGCCATGAACTCCCTGTCGACCGACTTGCGCTTACCGGACACCAAGCCAGACAGACACCTACATCTATATTGCAACTGAACGTATAACTCCGCTCGGCTGGAAGACAAAGAGGAAGGCCGTTTCTGAGGAGAGCATCAAATGGGGGCTTCACAATGTTGCTGTGAGCACCAACCCATACAAGATACCTATTCATCTGCTGACACTTTTCTGCAGAAAACCCTTGCCTTCATCAACGAGGAAGCCACTTCGGTACACGGGTGCATCCGCACCTCCTCGATATTCACTACCGACAGTGGAGAATGGAAGCTCGGCGGTCTGGACGTCTTGAGCTCTATGAAGGAAGATGAGGCCGTCATCTATGTTCGTAGTGCCGACGTGCTATTCGACATGACTTACTGACTATGGTACGCAGACATATGGAAGTCTCACCCCCGATTCAGGGCGCTATGCCCCACCCGAGGTCGCCAAAGGCGGCTGGGATAGCATCAAACGAAACCCTGTGTCTGCCGTCGACTCTTACGATTTCGCTATCCTTGTCATTGAAGTCTTCAACGGGAGCTTCTCGGGAAGTGATCAGGTCGGTCAGACCAAGGGCATTCCTGTTAGCATGCACGCTTCATACAAACGTCTGGCCCATGCGAATCCCAAGACCAGACTCAGTATCGCCCATTTCTTGGAACAAGGACGAAAGTCTGGCTCATTCTTTGACACTCCGCTCATTCAATTAACCGACGGCATTGATAATCTGGGGTTAAAGACTGAGACTGAGCGCGAGGAGTTCCTTCGGTAGGTTATCATGTTCAAAACTGCAATCATATCTAACGTCACATAGCGAGCTCGAGGCTGTGGCCGAAGCGGACGACTTCCCGGAGGACTTCTTCAGAGTCAAGGTGCTTCCTGAGCTTCTCAAGTCGCTTGAATTTGGCGGTGGAGGTCCCAAGGTCTTGTCCCTTGTCATGCGTATTGGCAAAAAGCTTTCGGACGAAGAGTACGAGTCAACCATTACACCGGTTGTTGTCAGACTTTTCAGTAGTCCAGACCGCGCGTTGCGTGTGTGCCTTCTTGACAATCTACCACACATGATTGATCATCTTCCTCAAAAGACTGTAAACAACAGTATCTACCCTCAGATGGTACGGAAAAAACTCTCACACTGAGTCGATCGTTCTGCTAACCACTTGTAGGTTACTGGTTTTACCGACCTCGCCCCGCTTGTTAGAGAACAGACTGTCAAGGCAGTCTTGGTCGTGGTTCCAAAGCTCTCGGATCGAATTATCAATGGCGAACTCCTGCGATACCTAGCTAAGACTGCAAATGACGAACAGCCAGGCATCCGAACTAACACAACTATCTGTCTTGGAAAAATCGCAAAGAATCTTGGATCTAGTGTAGGTTTTCTCTTTTCCCCTCCCACTTCTCCAGTCGTCTAACAATATCGCAGTCGAGAACGAAGGTCCTTGTCGCCGCATTCTCGAGATCTCTCAGAGATCCATTTGTCCATGCACGAAACGCAGCACTTTTGGCCCTATCAGCAACGGCCGATCTGTTCACGGAAGACGATTGTGCGACCAAGTTGCTTCCAGCAATCTGTCCGTCACTTGTAGACAAGGAGAAGTAAGTAAAAACAACCTAGACTGTCGCCCACGTGCTGACTCGAAGCAGAATCATTCGAGACCAAGCCAACAAAACTTTGGACTTGTACCTTCAACGCATTCGCAAGTATGGCCAAACTCTGCCTGATAGTGTATTGCCACCACCAGAAGCTGCTGGCTCGAACGCGCCACGCATGAGCACCCCCCAACCAGGGGGTGCGGGAGCAGGGTGGGCTGGTTGGGCTATATCGTCTTTCACGAACAAGCTTGCAACAGCCAGTGGAGAAATCCAACCGAATAGCAGTGCAGCAACAGCGGCCGGCTCGGACAGGCCATCATCTACTCCACCAGCGACTTCGAGTTCATCAGCTGCTCAGTCTCTTCCTGTTGGTCAGACTCGACCTCCGCCAATCTTCTCTCCTTCTGCGCCGACGGTGCCTAGAGTGTCTTCGGGTCTACGAAACGCAACCCCCACCATGTCTGATGTGGATCAGGAAGACTTTGGCGACGACTGGGGTGCGATGGACGATGACGACGGTGCTGCCGACGCATGGGGTCAGGTGGCAGACAGCACACCGCCCGTGGCATCCACAAAGGTCTCGACTGCAAACTTTGACGATGGTGGTGAGCCCGACTTCGAGGGCTGGTTGAATGCGCAGGCACAGGCCAAGACGAAAGCAAAGAACCCTCTCCCCAAAGGTCTTGCGAAGAGCAAACCGGTATCTGCCGCAGCACCAAAGCCGAGCGTGGTCAGGAGTTCATCAGCATCAGTCACGACCAAGGCCAAGCCTGTAGCAAAGCCGGCACCTAGCAAGCCAGTGAAGCCTGCAGCCAAGGAAGAAGAGGAAGATGACTGGGGCTCAGCATGGTGATGAGTGTATGCGAAAGGATTCGGAATGCCAGCTCTTGGATTCTTTTGTAGAGTTACATAATTTACATTGCGCCTCGCCTGCCCAGAACCGTGCTGATGAAAATGGTATACTGCAAAAGTCATTTTAGGCGGTTGCCTTGATGGGCTCGGCGGCCGCATCTGCAGCTGGAGGAGCAGAAACCTTAGGCCACGGCTTCTTCAGAGCATCTTGAATCTTGACGAGAGCACCCTTAGGGCCTGCGACGCATCCTGTATCCACGTTAGTAAGGGGATAGATTCGAGACGGAAGCGGAACTCACCATTGACGACAACGATGCCGTTGGCGGCGTCGACTTTGAGAACGCGCAGGTTCTGAACAGTGACTTGCTGGCCACCCATATTTCCGGCCATCTTCTTGCCGGGCAAGACTCTGCTACCACTACCCTGCGAAGCACCAGAACTACCCATGGCTCTGTGAGTCAACGAGTTACCGTGACTGGCGGGTTGACCGCTGAAACCCCATCTCTTCATACCACCGGCGAAACCCATACCCCTGCAATTCGCCTTTGCATCGATGAACTGACCCTCCTGGAACCAATCCGCGCCAATGACGGAGCCAACATCAGGCAAGCCCGACTCGTCCTTGACGCGGAACTCGTGGAGGTGGCGGCTGAGACCGACCTTGTTGGCGGCAAAGTGGCCCCTCTCAGGCCGCGTCACGTTCCTGGGTTCCTTGATGCCGGCGCCAATCTGGACGGCCCAGTAGCCGTGCTTTTGGCGAGTCTTGTGGGAAACGACCTGCACGCGATCGAGCTGGAGGACTGTGCAGGGGGTGCGCTTTGCGGTCTCGGGGTCGTATAGCGCTGTCATGCCCTTCTTGACGGCGAGGGCTCCGGTGCGCGGCGGTAGGGTGTAGGACTTGCGCTCGAGGGCGGCCGTCTTTGAGGAGCCGAGTACAGGTAGGTCGAAGCCGGCATTGAAGCGACTGGGCTTGATTTTCGGGTTGAGCGTCTTGATGGAGCGTGTGAATGTGCGCGGCAGCAACGTCGGCTGTGATAGCGCCAGCGGCGTGGCGAATGTGATGGGCGGCATTGTCTATGTCGCTGGGATCGTTTTGTTGGATATTCTGATGCTGGTCGCTGCTTCTTTCCTGAGACCGGGCTTGCCTTTTCCGATGGCCGACTCGACCCAAGGCATCTCCCGAGCGTCAGAAGTCTTCGTCTCCGCCGACAGGGTGACCCTCTTCTCGCCTGACTGCGTGCAAACATTCATCATCACACGACATTAATCATAGTCGTTCAGTCTAGATTCTTTTCAGATACATTCTCAACACGTCCCTACTCAACTGGAGTGTTTGCACCTACAGTGCGACTTTACGGTCATTGATGCAGAACTTGAAGCGACGCCGTGTTTTGCGCCTAAGAGCATCGCTACTTAGCCGCCGTACCTGTCCTACCCGATGAACCACTACACGCGCGCGTACTGAAGGTCTTGTACATGGTCTGAATGGCTCCCTCGCTTGTCATCGGGAATCTTTGACTTCTTTCGACTGCTATAGTCGATGGCATCTCGCCGCCCTTTCTTGCCATGGACCTTGGGCATTTCACAGTGTTTTCTCAACCTTACAAATCACGAGGCCAGCGTCGCAGATTTTCGAGCGTGTGATCGCTTTTGTTGATTGTCAATCCATTCCGTCGGGTCGTCCAAGAATAAGTACCCATGCTTCAGTGACCAAAAGCGATCAAGCTGCAACTCAACCCCCCTTCTGCCAACTTTTACGACACAAGTAGATCATAATATCCGACTTTCGGACGTAAGGGTTCCTCTTGTCGTGAGACCTTGTCAACGGTGTGCGCGTGGACAAAATTGTAGCAGAAGGGAGGTCGAGAGGCGTGCTCGATATATGGCTACGCCAGCCTTTGATATGTTTCAAGAAAAAGCTCCCCGTGCCATATGATAAAAGTCTGGTACACTCGCAACGGTCCGCCCTAGGGCCCGCATGACGAACCATCGCTCGGGACTTGGAGATTGGTCTGAGATATCAAATTCAAAATAGAACTACACTTCATGTGTGACATGTCCAAAAGTCACTCCAGTACAGCCTCGCGCCAGTCGCGGCCGCCGCTCCCTGTCGCAAGGATAGGGGACGCGCGCATGCGATTTCGGCTTCACACATCTGGACGAAGCGCCCTCGATAGGACCGAACGAATATGGTTTCTGCGGTTGCTTCAGTACAAGCCTACTGCTCCCAGCTGCCACCCAGCGCTCTGATGGATGTAACGCGTGGGGTCTCAAGCGGGTCCCGGTGCGTCAATAGTGCGCGCTTGTCAAGCTCGGTACTCTCGCATTGCATGACAACCACTCGAGCCGTTGCCTCGAACATAACGAACGACAATCTAGCATGCAGCAGGAGCCGACCAGCTATATCGGGAGTTTTCAAGCGCTGCCGATGGTTCGACACACAGAGATGTACGCTTGACTACTCGCATTAATAGGCGTGAACAAGGCACGAAGTTGAGTGGATGAATGAAAGTGGGCGCTCGAGGCGGCCTATCAAAACGCTAAACGATCCCTGCGCGGATTTTGGCAGGCGCGGCAAGCCCGCAGCTCCACGAAAAGAGGCGGTAACTCATTACTCTGCTGGTGCTGGTTTCTGTGCGGTTTGGCCAATGCTGTCGCTTTGGCTCTGGTTGCATTCGTTGCGTTGTGCTATGCTGCTGTTGCTTTCCCTGTCTTGCACCGCGTGTTTGTCCGTTTCGTTCTGCCTGCTTGGTGCCTCGAGTGTATGCGCCGTGTCACTTTCTGGACAGTTCTTAGCCGCAAGCCGCCGGCTCTGACAGACGCTGCATACGCTTGCCAACCCAATACCCTCGCTTCTTTGTTTTTGTTTCCATTCTTGCGCGCGCGCGAGAGAGGCCACTCTGATCTGTTCCACTGCCAGACTTGTCTACAACTCTCGAAGCTCATACCCCACCCGACAGACTGGATAGTCGCATGGACTAACGGGTCCGTTGCTAAAGCGAACGCGACTTGTCTTGTGCTCGTTTCACTAGCACGAAAGTCCTTGGACTCGGCGAGATATTTCATCTGTGCAAGACTTTGCCAGACTGAACTTGAACGTGTATGGCTGCTGTCAATCAATCCTCCGAGGCCGACGACTCTCGGATGAGTAGAGAGGTCGAAGAAGGCTCGGCTGCAGTCAGGTTCACGACAGTCAACGGCAACAAGGGTCCCGCGAGCCCTCCACAAAACACCTCCTTTCGACCCGATCCATCGGCCCTGTCCCATCCCTATCGACAACAACAACACGGTCTACCTCGACAGCCACCTCTACCAGAAGGCAGACCGAAACCACTGTTTGTGGACTCGGACGGGACCAGAGGCATTCATCACGATGATCCCTCTTTCCGCTCCCCTGAGCATCATTCTAACCACATGGGCAAGCGCAAAAGGTCTACCGAAGCTTTCAAACCCCAACCCGAGTTTAACTCTCCACCTACCCGAGGGGACGAAGCCTTCAAGCCGCAACCTGAACCAAGGTCGCCCTCACGGAGTCTACCACCACTCTTGCAATTCCGAGAGGGCGAACAACAGCATGGACTGTAAGACTTGTTGTGCGACTGTTTGTGACTCTGCTGACAAGATCAAACAGAGACCAACCGTCAGGCTGGCGCCCACCACGACCCAGTCCTGGTCAGATGGAATTTGATCTAGAGGACGCTTTGCGACGAGACTCACACATGAACAAAACCCGCAACGACTGCAATGAAGGTAGTGGCAGTCCTCAAATGGAGACTGACATGCAAAGCGACCAAGAATCAGAAATGCCCGAATCCATGAGTGGCAGAAAGGGACCTGCACAGCGGCGACGGTTCTCGCAGAGGACAAAGACAGGCTGCCAGTAGGTGAACAGAGCTACAAGACTTCAGTCCCACACTGACACCTCGACTTAGCACCTGTAGACAGCGTAAGAAGAAGTGCGACGAAGCCAAACCACAGTGTCAAAACTGTACACGTGGAGGCTTTGCGTGTCAAGGCTATGGTCCCAAACATGAGCTCAACGTCAAGCTTCCATCCAAAGCAGTCCCACTGCAAGCGAAGACCGTCGAGACGCACGCGTTTCCTGGTCATCGGCAGTCGTGAGTCTCGTGGCCGTGAGATCTGGTTCCTTAGCTCACATATATAGCAGGGTGCCTGGTGCTGCCGCCGAGAACTGGCTCGAATCGCAAAGACGCTTGTCATATGATAGCCGCGCACAACCTTTCGGGGACAGTCTGCGTTACGCACCAAGATCTGTCGCTCCACCAGAACACGAACCGCCTTTCCCGTCTGATCGATATGCCCAGCCTTCGCTAGAGAAAGCTCGCCCAATACCTTCATCCTCCCGATTCGCCATGTCAGCACCCAGCATCATGAGTGATACCAACGGTGGCAGCCTCAGTCACAGCAGTGGTGCGGCAAGTACCAGCTTGGGCAGTGCCTTCGACACGCCTAGAGCCATGATATCGAGTCGCATTACCATGAAACCACCTCTCGGCCCCTACCATGCCGCCGGTCCAAGCGAGAAAGAAAACATGCTCAACGGCAGAGATTATCGTCACTTCACAGATCCAGAGCTTTTGAACGACAGAGCATGGTGCAAGCAAGCAATCGAACGCTACAACAAAGCATCAGAGGCTTCATTCGACATCGATATGGATGGGCGCATGAAACTGTTTCGCCAGATACTCCAGCCGGATCGTCTATTGCAACTAGCGGACACCCGCAATCATCCCATTGGCACCATTGGCTCCAAGATCCTGATTGAAGCACCATTCAAGTGCGAGTATGGCTACAATGTACATATCGCAGACAATGTGGTGATACAGGCTGGTTGCGTCATGTATGATCCTTGTCCCATCACCATCGGGAGAGGAACGATTGTGGGTCCGAATGTGAAATTCTATGGACTCGGGCCCGATATGAGATTTGATGCCAGAGTGCGCAATGGTGGGGAGGGCAAGTTAAGAGGAGGCAAGATCATGGTGGAAGAAGATTGTTTCATCGGCGGCGACGTCGTGATATTGCCCAATGTGATCATTGGACGTGAATGTGTGATTGAGCCCGGAACCGTGGTCAGCAGTGTGAGTCTCCAAGAACGTTCTTGCAAGCTCTGCGGATGAGTATTGACATTGTTAGAACATCCAACCTGGCAAGGTTGTCGCCGGCAACCCGATGCGGATAATACGCGACATAGTTCCGCTACCGAATCAAGACGAGGAATATGGCCGCGTGGATCCAGCGATGTTGGGAAACATGTGGCCGGGAGAGCGATCTTACAGCCGCGACGTGCGCATGGGTATGTGAGGCATGGTATGGAAGTCTAAAAAGAAGGGACAATCGAATTCAGGAGCATAACAATATGAGACAATCAACTTAGCGAGGAGTTACGGAGTGTCGGTAGCTGCTATATGCATTGAGCAGAGCCAGAACCACTTCGATGATGTTCCGTTGCAAATCATTCACATACTTCAAGCGCGTGATTCTTGGACTCTTGACTTTAGCCTGGTCAGCTCGACCTCCATCTGCGACTTTTCTTGTTCGAGACGCTCGATTTGTTCACGTAGTGCTTCAGTTTGCTCTTGAGCACCGACACTCAACTCTTCCATGATCTTGAAGACACGCCAGAGACGCAGGATGATAACCAGAGAGGCGACCTCTTCGAGAATGCCACGCAGAAGAACATCTAAGACGAAGCTGGCTACAATGACCGTTGCATCAAAACAATGGAATTTGGATCGGAAAAAGCTGGAATAGTCAGCAATCAAGCGTGAAGACGGCACCGAGTACTTCATACTGTAATCCAAAGGCCCAGATACTCGCCAACAGTTCTAGCATGAACAAGCAGGAAAAGATCAAGCCAATAATGCCGATTGCTTCTTCCGCAACACGAGCTCGCGGCTCGGAGATCCTGCCTTCACAGCCCAAAATCTGAATGACAAACTCGGAAAAGATACATGTGCAGTCGAGAGAGACCAGGAGCAAGACGGCATAATGGCCAAACTTTGAGTTTAGATAGCGACGAGTGTTTCGACGAGCAGTGTCAAATGTTGAATTTGTGCGTTCGGGAGATGATTCGTGCAACAAGGGCCGCTGTGATTCTTCCATGGTGTTTGTGAGCTGGAAAGCACTCAGTACCTTGACACGACGAGTTGCCAAGCTGAGACAATGTAGGGAAATGGTAGAGGTCAAAGACACGGGAGCTTACAGCGTGATTCAGTACGGCAAGCCTTGACTCTCCATGTGAAGCTATCTTTGGATTGGCGAAACTAAACCAGGCCAGACTCTAAGTACGCAGGAGGAATAAGTCGCAGTTGGAACTTGGTTCACTTGGAGAGAAATAGGAAGCGACGATGGTGGGAGGGATGTCTCTACCAGGTGAAATTAAGGTTTCTCCAGGATGCTTGGCATGGCAGTCGCGACTGAGGGTGGCTTGCGGGAGCTTTCGCATGTCATTTGGTTTGACTCGACCCTTGACTGCCCTGTCTCATCCATCGCAAACAATATCTCACTGCCTTACGACGTGTGACCGAGTCATCTGTCTGGATATAACCGTGTGACGAACAGCGACCTTCATTCTCACCTCCAACAAACACCCGCCTTGCTCTCTTCCGAACTTCCATCAATGTAGGTTGCTCTTCCACCAGTCGACTACTGTCTACCCTTGGCTGACCATGCTGAACCCATACGCAGCTCCTTTCTACCCTCTCACCCCAATCATGTCGGACAACACCAACGAAGTGCCGCCGCGGCCCGAGGAGGAGCAGCCCGTCAACGACGATGAGACCAACGACGAGGAAGAGATCGCAGCAATGAAGAAGCGCGTGCAAGAGATGGAAGCCGAGGCACAAAAGCTGCGCGAGATGCAGGCCAGCTTGGATCAGCAGCAGGACGGTCTGCGCGAGAGCAAAGAAGACATCGACTCGCGCTCCGTCTTTGTCGGCAACGTCGACTACGGCGCATCGCCCGAGGAGATCCAGGCTCACTTTGGCAGCTGCGGTCCCATCAATCGTGTCACCATTTTGCTCGACAAGTTCACCGGCCACCCCAAGGGCTACGCCTACGTCGAGTTCCAGGAGCCCAGTCTGGTTGCCAATGCCATTGTGCTCAACGAGAGTGTCTTCAGAGGCCGCAACCTGAAGGTGATTTATGCTCTTGCACCTTTGTTCTCGCTGTTTGCTCATTCTGTCTAGGTTGTACCCAAGCGCACTAACCTCCCCGGTCTGGCTAGAGGTGCTGCCGCTGCAGCCGGAGGCCGTGGCCGTGGCCGTGGTCGCGGAGGTCCAATGGGCTTCGGTGGCCCTCCTGGCTTCGGCGGTGGTCGCGGAGGCTTTGGCGGTGCACCCCCATTCGCCCCTCGCGGTGGCGGGTAAGTCGAGTCCGTCGTTCCCTGCATCGACCAAGCGCTAACATGTTTTACAGTTACCGTGGAGGCTACCGTGGCGGCCGCGGCAGAGGCTATTCTCCTTACTGATGAACCAGCATTTCCACCGAATGAAGTAATTACTGACGGCCAATTATCGTAGCAAAGGAGACTTAGCTACGACAAACTGCCGTCTTCTCATCACACCATACGACCTCTGACCAAGCAGTGCCTATAGCGGACAGCTCAAGTCGATACGTCAACACGTGGATGGTTCCGTGGCGAGAAGCGGGAGAACGACATGAATAAGGAAAATGCGTGCGCCCATGACTTTTCTGCAATCCCCTGATATCTTTTAGTTTTTGTTTCTTTCCTCTTTTTGTGTTACTATATTTGGGGTCCTTATTCGAAAGGGAAAAAGTAGGGGGGGCCGGAGAAAGACAGAAAAATTTACAAAAGAGAAAGTTACTCGAACGACCCTGGTATTTTCAACATGATGAAAAGAGAAACGATGATGATGCCCAAAATATTGCTTGTTGTAATGAGAAGAAAAGCAAGCAAGAGATGATATTACTGAAACAGGCAAAGAGAAAGAGATGTATATGCACGACCAGAGATCCCTTCGAAAGTCCAGTTGTATCAGTCGTAATGCTAGGGATGGCTGGCTGGCGAGAATCAAGAAGAGGAGGTGGGACAAACACTGCACCAAACACTCCGCTCTTCGTCCAACCATGCACGCGACAATGACGAAACACACGCCATCGGCCACATTGACAGAGTATCCTACAGTCAACGGATCAGGAAAAGAGCAGACATCTCGAAAGTGGTGGATTGAAGTTCTAGTGGACCTCGCCAAGCGTCCTCGAGCCTGTATGGCTTTCTTTCGTGTCCGCCGCACTGGGATCTCCGAATAAATCGAGGCATCTGTGTGGTACCAGACACATGATTGACCCTGGTTTCATTACATCAATGATAGTCATGGCATCAAGATGGTGGCATCCAGCATTGTTACCTAAAAACCTTAGACCATGAAGAAGCCATGGAAAGGGTTTGATTCAGAGAAGATCCACCAAAAGAGTTTGGCGTAGAGGGGAACAAATTCTGCCGTGTTGCATGAAACGCATTGGCAGCAAGGATCTGGATAGCATGACAGCGATGTTGGGGTAGTGTATAATGTAGAGTTTTATATTGCCCATATACAACAGGAACACAGCTTCTAGTCTGGCGAGAAAATAGACTTAGATATTATGTACCGCATCATTTTCGTGCAGGTGATTCCTGGCTAGCAAGCAAGGTTTGTTGATCCAGGTTTCGCTGTGTAATTTCATAGCTGCATATCTAATCATGGAATGGTTTGATGATTGTCTTCGCTTACCGTAGCTGCTCTGATCTGCTCCGTCGTTTTGTGACGAATCTATATCTGCCAATGGCTGTGATACGGGTGGAAAATTGATTGAGAAAATAAAATGGGAGAGATGAAAAAAAATGAATTGCTTGTTGTGCGCGTTCCTCTTTACGCCCAACCCCTAGTATACAACGATATGCTTCTTTTGGTTTCCTGACATGTAAAAGAGGGCGAGGTTCCTCCGTTCTTACTTTTGTACAATTGTGTATTCTTACAGTGACAGCTCTTTCTCGTTTCAAGAATGCTGTGTCGTTTTACGGCGTGATCGACTTTGTCGACTTGAGCTTCTTCTTTCCAATTTGCCATCCCCATGATCTCAAGATCTTGACGACCTTTGGGGTGACGGCTACGGCCAGCGGTACTCGGACAAAGATGAAGGATTTATGAATGGCGTAGGCGAGAACGAATTGTGTCCATAGTGCTTCGGGCGTGTCAGCTGCGGAGTTTGGTGAGATGTGTCAGTGTTCAAACGTACATGCTTCCTCTTTGTTGCGCGCCTCTGCTTCTGGGACGCCCCATACATTGCCTTCCCTAGCGGCAGGACTGCCGACGGCAGTCTCGACTTGTTCCACGACCTCGTCGGCCTTTGTGCCCACGTCGGGCATGACCGACTTGACGGCATCCTTGATGGTGCCGACAATGGCGTGTTCCCAGCGGGCGACGCGGTCGGTACCCAGGCCCCTGACAGCCAGGAAGCAGAAGGGAAGGTCCAGGGCGGAGAGACCAAAGTAGACACCAGTCACGACCCAGCCATACTCCTTGCCGAGCTGCTTGAAACGCTGAAAGAAGGAGAGCTGTGGTGTCGGGCTGCCGAGATGTGGTGTGGGATCAGGGTTGGGCCTAGAGCTATTCCATCGCCGGGACGAGGGGTTACGGAATCGGGAGAGTAGTTTTCGCCATGTGGCCGTGTTGTTTGACGTGCTGGCAGTCTTTTGGGCGAATATCCTGTGGAATTGTGCTCGCTGATGCGGCCTCCAGATGTGGTTGGCGACCTTGTAGGAATGGGCAGAGGCAGCGAGACGCGCCGTCGAGGCGCGGGCGACTTGGCGCTGTAGGAGCTGCAGCAGGACCATGTTGGTGATAAAGTGTCGATGGTCGCTATTGCTCTTTCGCAAAGCTCAGCTGTTGATGGCGCCTGCCTGATTCATGCTGATGGCGGCGGCCGACAAAACTCGATCAAGCTTTCCCTGCGCTAACCCCCGCCTCGGCCTCGACCGACTCCCTCGTCTTCCATCTTTCGGTATATGCGCCGAACCCTCTACCGAGACGTCGTGCGCTGCTGAGCACTCGACACGTCTCTCTTCTTGCGCGCTTCGAAACGTGTATGATCAGCTTGCGCTCGTCATGTCATACGCGCGACCCAATCCAGCTTCACAAGCCATGCAGTCTCCTGCAATAACCTCGTCCAGCATAGCTTCAAGTCTTACGGGCGTAAGAATCGGCTCTTTTCCACACCGAGCTCCACCGAACGTCTAATACCTACTGCTAAACATGCCGCGCACCATTGTCGCCCATTCCCGCTCAAGACGTGGTTATCTTGTCCTCTTATCGCCAGCAAAAGGAGGCCGACCGGCCGCCGTGACTACCAGATTAAACATTGCCATGCCGTGCCAGAAAACACATCCCGAAACGACATGCCGTCGACCATTCACATCACTGCTCTTACACACGGATTGCTTCCGCTTTGATACGGAAGTCGCCTCCGAGGTGACCTCTGCAATATCTTGTTCAATTTAGCCAACAACCGAACCAAGCAAATCGGTCCACATGCTCATATCACCATCCAACCCCAGTTGTCTGAAATGCTATGGTATTGGCTGTTTCGACCTTCAAAGCGTCTAACCGTTGACCACAGCCGCTGTAGAGCTGTACACAAATACGTGCATGTCCAAAGCCCGAAGACCGAAGGTCCGAGACGTCACACGTGCCACGACTTCACTGTCCAAATAAGCTTCCGAGCACTTGAGCAGAATAGGTGACAAGGCTCAGATTAAAGTCGTGGCCAGGCGTTGTTCCACCAATCGAGGCACCCATTCGGAGACGAGCCTAACGCCATATTTGCGTGAGGCGTCGACTTGATACTTCGGTACATGCAAGAAACAGAACAGTGCTCGATTCGCTTTGGCTCCTCCTCCATAGCATGTCCACGTACATCAGGGTCGTTGGTGATAATCTCAGGGTTCACGCTGCTGTCGGTCACGCTGTCACAAGGTTTGGGAACACGTTTGACTCATGTTCCGCGGATCCTTCTCTCGAGGCTACAGAAAAGACTGCTGCTTGCTCAGCAAGACAGAGTTTGAACAAGAATGGCATGAATGCTCTCGTCTGTAAGGTTTGCGTCCATTCTTAGGCAGCCGTTGTATGACAGCCATATGTATCCATCGACCATCGACACTGTATTATTATTGCGTTTCCTATGACTCTCGCTTCGCGCTGAATGCCTGTTTCATATCTCATGCCCCACCCGCTATCTTACACTCTATTAGACTTCCCTTACTTGAATCCTCAAATGACTACTGGTGACATTCTCGGGAGGGTCCTAAACAATCAGAGTCAACAAGTCCCGTTCTGTGGGACAGTGAAATAAGAGTCAATATGCCTCATCAGGGCTTCGGCAAACGATGCATGGTACAACTTGGTATCGGGGTTTAATAGAGATATCTGGTTCGACGCGTCCTCCCAAAGCCTAGTCGTCGACGAGGCTCACCCATTAGACCGTTGCGATGTCTGATCTTCGTGCACCTATCTGCAAAGCATGGTGGTGGAGCATACACTTCTCGGCATCGCCGCCCCTTCCGCCGCTGCACGCGCCCTAGTCCAAAACACGTTGTGGTACTCATAACAGCGGCCATCTGAAGCTTGTTCTCCAACATCAACTTTCCCATGACAGGGGCGTCACAAGGCTCGATCCCTTTTTTTTTCTTAGGCTAAACGATGGCTGCACGGGATGCTCAGGCCTTGCGTATATAGATATCCACGCCGTGACCCAGCCTGATTCGTCCACGTCGTCCAAGTCTCCCACCACAGACCAGAGTCCCAAAGAAAGAAAAATTCCCCTCTGTTCCTTGACTATCACTTCATTTGCCAAGACACATTCACTCTAATGGCTATTCAAATTGCTTCTCTTCCCTCTCCCATCATGTTGGCCTTGAACACTTCTCCTCGACCCCGAACTCGTCAATACTCTTCATCTTCTTCCTCCTCCAACGTGTCCATGGCTCAACGCGACTCGATGGACATTGACATTGCCGGTGTCTTGGACATTCAACGTGCTCTCGACATTGCTCGCAACACCGAAGGAGACCTCGACCGCTCTGTGGCAAAGTATCTGGAAGAACAACTTGCTGAAGTTTGGAGTCGACTCGAGTCTCGTCCCGACAGCTATGTCCTGAACAAGGACGAGTTCGCCATCTTCAACTACTTTGTTGGTCGTTACCAAGACTCACAAGTGGCTGAGAAGGCCATTGCACGCTTCTGGTCTAGCTACCAGGACAACAGCTCCTCGTAACTGATTGACCGGTCTCGGATCCTTCAGAGTACTGGTAAGCTCGTCACACTCCACCCATCTGCTACACGCTTTCTGACGCCGTACGAAGTAGCAGAACATTGCGATTGGTAGCTTCGCGAGATGATCTCTCGGAAGCAAACGCGGCTCTCTCTACCGAGGATCGTCATGCATGAATGATCAATAATCAGGCTTGCAAACCTGCAGGCGGCTTCATTTCTGGCACTCGCATCATCGCATGGACCTACTTCTGCTTGGACATGTTAATATCTCGATTGAGCGCCTGTGCCTGCATCCTATTCGACTTTCCTGATCAGGAATATGCTTCCGCCCTGGAGGCACGGGGCTCGACACGATGCGACAAATTCACATGCTGGCAGCAACACAATCGCCCTGTCTTGGATCGCTGGTCGACCAGCCACCCACCACATCTTCCTTCTCCTGAGCCTCACACTCACGAAGCGCCCGAGTTCTTATGCCTGACAAACGCATATTGTCGCTTCCATGTGAACACTGCGCTTTGCGCTTGTACTATCATGGACGACGAAGATGGGCTCTCGCTGGCAAGCATGCCCACGCCCCCAAGGGCGTTGATGAAACGCGGTGTACAGAGGCACTCATAGGCAGATGTGGACGGCGACAGAGATCGCCTGCCATTCTAGGCGCCCACTCGATGGATAGTTGCGAACAGACTGCGCGCCATCACCAACATAATACGGATACGGAGGATACATTAATATGGCGCCATGCATGGAACGGTTCACCTCATTGTAACACAGAGCACTGCTCTTCGGCTAAGCGCCGACATAATAATCCAGATGATTTTTTTAGTTTTCAGCTGTAATCTCCCCTGTACTACACATCTCTCGATCGGACATCGTGACGACCATCTTCCACACACACATGGCATGTCCCTATCAACACCACCAAGAAGGGCAGGGGAGTCCAGAACTGCGTTTGGCCGTGGTGTGGGTCCCCCTGTTTGCGGTCCCTCTTCCGACAACATTATGCAACTACTTGACTCGTGTCCACTTCCAAATCGAAAAATGGACACCTGCTCGCCCAGGCCCTCCTCTCCCCACCGGTGGAGAGACGAGCCAAGTCCTAGGGCATCAGGGTCAATCCCTCCCCCCCAATCCAAGCCGCAGACTGGAGACACGAGGGGCTTTCGAAACTATCAGACGACCAGCAGACAAGAAGGGCCAAGAAAGGTTGAGAGCAAAACACAAGGGGACAGCCTTGCAAAGCTCCCACCGGATGTCAGTCATGCGGTGTGCAAAACCCATGCAAGGAGGTTTTCTTCTCTTCCTTGATTTTACGTTTTTCTTCGCCCAACTGTGTTTAGATTGCAGCACTGGGTTTGCCAACGAAACTCTCGAGGCAAGGACAGCGAAACAAGGTTGTAGTCAAAAAACAAAAGCTCCAAGGATGCACAAACCAACAGGCCGGGTTTATCTGGCAAAGCAACGGACCATTTTTTAATCATTTTTCTCTTCATCTCTTGACAAGAATCACAGACATGTTTTGTCCCACAAACCTCCCCACTGCAAGAGTCAAGTAGCGTGAGTGGGGCTCGATATGGCTAAACAAGGTTTCGAGTTGCCCAATTGTGAAAAAAAGACCTCGAACACCAGGCGGCCGTTTTGCTGTTTCTCCTCGAACGACCGAATGTAGCGGACACAAATCGGGAAAACTTGGTTAGCTGAAGCAATGAAGAGGACATAGGGCCTCGATGTGTACCATCTCAGCTTTTGAACGGCCATCTCCAAAGTCTGGGAGAACGGTAGAGCAGTTGTGTTGGGGATGTATCTTTTTTTGATAGGACGAAGCCATGGAATTATTTCCGCCTACGACAATTGAGGCTTAAAATTAAACATTTCGTTCCCACACACACCCCTTGTCTGCGATCGCAGCGGGCGGCGGCCTTCAAAAACCTCGTCGTCACATCTCGGAGCATGCCATAGTCCTGATTGTTTGGTGTGCGTCTCGTCTGCTTTGTCCTGCTCACGACTCACGAAGGGGGTCGATCTTTTACGTTCGGATCGTCTCGAACCTCTTGCGGGTGTTGCGGGTAACGCATACGCTGATGTGATGCCCTGCCCTTTCGAAACCCAGATCCACGTACTCGATGGAAACAGACCTCCATGGGTGCACCTTCAGTCAGTCCATGCGTCATGGGCCTATCCACCATCAAGCCATACCGCATTCGATGGTTTGAGGACCATTCTCTGCATGCGGTATGGCGCGCAAACCTTGCTCGAAACCTTGCCCTGGGCCGCGCGCACCTGACTCGCTCACACTGGCGTTTGTGTCCGTCCTTTCTCGACTTGGCGGCTTTAAGGTTTGGTTTATCAGGATTCGGTGTCCGGGGGCTTTAAACCTCTTGGCCGTGGGAAACCAGAGGCTGGACAAGTCACACCGTTAAAGACTACAAAAACGTTTCCAGATAGAGGGTACGATACTTTTCTGGCACAAACACAAGAGTGATGGGCGAGGCGCGTGTAGTTCGAGTCGAAACATGTGGCATGACATGCGCGTGCGCGCGCAAGCCCATCCTACTTTCCGCAAAAGTGTAGTCTCCATCTTCAAAACCAAATCCAACTGTTTTGCACACGGCCAACAACTCCTGTGAGTTGCCTCCAAGTATGTTAAGGTTGGAAAAGCATCATACGACGTCAAGAAGCTCAAAGGCAAGGATATCTTAATTGTCCGTACTATTGCTGACATGTACCACATGCGTCTCACGTACTTGAACTCTCCGGTCGACGCAATATAGAGAGTTGAACCTTATACATGAGGAGCTTACGAACTCCCTACCTTGGCAAATCAAAAAACACCAAGGGCGATGGGCAAAAAAGTCATGGAAAAACAACATGTATTACAACAAGGTTTGATATGCTGCCGAAGCAAGAGAACCGAGTCATCTACAAGAATCGGCCGAGAATCATGTCTGAATTTGCTCCACTGCTCTTGATTGATTTGGTTGTGATCATTATTATTCTTCTGACTGCCACAAAGTCATCATCATCACAAGACGAATCCTGCCCAGCAATTTATAAGGAGAGGGCAAGGAACGGCCTTCCAACCCACTCGCCATGCAGGTCATAGGCGCCACTGCAGGAGAGTGTGATACATGCAAAGTCTATAAGCGAATGGGGGTCCGTCACACCGTACGATGGTCTATTCCTTTTCCCAAAGAAAAAGTGTTCAATGACTTTTTGCTCCTCTTTTGCCCTATAGCCATCATGACTCGGTGTTTCGTTGGTCAGCCCAAACGGTGCCCAGGTCGTACTCTTCTACTTGGCATAAACTCTACCTTTCTGTCGGGACTCGTGAGGTGCACGTCAGAATCAGCATGCATCGGTCGTCTTGACCTCGAGAGCGGTTGAGTCCGGCCGGGCCATTGCGGACATAAGGTGGAAGAGAACACGGGGTAGAATGTCGATCAACGTTGGGCTGAATGATGGATAGGATCAATAGTGCTTGGGCATGTCTACTATACACAGCTAAACGCATTTATCCATCTACAAGACCACGACCGTCGTTTCGCCTAGCTAGTGGGCCAAGTAGGCCTCTTTGTCAATTCTTCCTCGACGATCAACCCTTCGATTTCGAGACGATACGGATCTTCTTTCCGTTGCGTTTGTCGAATATGGAACGGTGCATCGGTGGAGGCGCACGAGCTGCTTCTTCCTCGACCATTCTCAGTGCGTCCAACTTCGCAAGCCTGTTCTCTTCTTCGAAGGTGGTTGTTTGCTCATTATCGGAATCAGAAGCATCATCGTCATCATGATCGGCAGCGCCATCTAGCTGAGGCATCGCCTTCGGATGTGCGGGTGCTGCTGCGCGTGCACGGGCTGCAGGTCCAGGTTTGTTGGCCATCCTGCCCTCCATCCTGCTCCTCGAATCTTTGTAGTTCTCGGGCAACTCGTCAGGAAGATCCGGGTCATCAATGTGCTTCTTCTGGATGTAAGACGATATCCTGCGCTTCCCGTTCTCACGTTGACGACCATTGTATGCGCCATCTCTGTCATCCTCTCCAGAGTCAAAGTCAGATTCAACATCGACTTCTTCATAGTCAGCATTGGTTGGACGCTTGCGCCTCTCGGTACGTGCTGCACTCATGCCATAGTCGTCATCGCGTTCAACTCGAATCTTCATCCTGTTGGGATGCTGTGGGGCTTTCTTCTTGGTCTTTTCCTTAGGAGCAATGTCCGACCTTACAAGCACGTTCTCGGTTGGTACTTCTTGATCGACTTCTGGGGTCTCGGAGACAGGTTGGAAGGATCTGGCGGCTTGTTGTGCGAGCAGTTGCGCAAGACGTGGTCCAGATATGCGGAGCCGGACGATGCGCTTCTTGCCCCTCAGAGCAGCTTGTGCTGCGATGAATCGTCCCGCCTTCTTTGCCTCATCAAGAGCCTTGCGTTCCTTCTCCTTTTCGAATTGTTTTGTTGCCTCGTTTCGGGGCTTGTAGAGCACGGAAGCAGGATCTTCCGAGACCCTGCGTCTCTTGGTTCGAGTTCCCTCCATGTATATTTCGTCATCATCTTCTTCGTATGCCTCTTGGTTACGCTTGTTGCGGCGTGCGGAACCCGACAGTAATGAGGAGATTGGCTGGTACCCTTCGTCTTCATCGTCATCACCTAGAGGGTCAGGGTAAGTGTAGCTAGTGTCTTCGATTTCTGGATACATCCGAGCCCTCGGAGCAACAAACCCGCTGGTCGTGGCAGGGGCATACCCTTCAGGTGCGCCCACTACTGACTTGTGGCCATTGCTCACCAATGAAGAGGGCTTGGCACCTTTGAGCATTGCTTCTGGGGGTGGCAGGAGGGACGCTGCAGCCTTGCCTTTGGCTCGAGTGGTTTGAGGAGTAGTGCCCACGAGTTGAGGATCAATCATGGAGTCGTCGGGAGAGTAGTCGAATCGAACGTGACTCTGCTCAATGTCGGGCTCCTCTTCGTCATCCTCGTCGTCGTCCATCAGAGGGTCCGCCTCTTTCGCTCTCCTGGCTTCTTCGCGAGCTCTTCTGATGCGGACACTTTCTTGCACATCCTCGTCATCGTCTCTCAGCCATGTCAGGTTAGAGACGGAAAAGTCGATAAGACACTCCACACTTCTGGCATCGGCAATTCTCTTGGTATCATGGCCTAGAAGAGTGCCTTTAGGCTCATAAGGGTGCTGCTTGGGGTCCTTTCGACAGGCTCCTGCAAAACACGCATCCTGGCAATGCGGACACGACCAGTTGGCATCCTGCATAACTGTAAGTGGCATCATATCGGCTCCTCTGTATAGAGATCCATAGCACCACCACTTGTCGCAGGTAGTACACTTTGCAGACTTCCAGTTAGGGTGTCTTTTACAACAGACGTGGCAGGGACTGTGAGTCTTGTACCAAGCCTTGGGTTTCTTCTTCACTGTCTTCTTGACGCGGCCTTCGTCGTCGACGATGATGTCCTCTTCGCTCTGCTCGTCGTCTTGCTTCGGCTTGGCAATGTCTGTGAAGGGGCGGCGTTTGAGCTGTTCTCTGCAGACTTCGGCCAGTGTCTTGTGAGGAAGAGTTCGTCGAGCTTCGACCAGTGGCGGAGGAGCTTTTGCTGCATTGCCACCGTCCAGGTCGATGACTTGCTTTCTCCAAGAGTCGTATTTGCCGCTCAACTCTCTCCACTTGAATTGTTCAGTAAATTTGAGGTTTGAAATACAGCCGCACGACCTGCCCATGGCATAGCAATCCAAACACACGTCGTAGGGTTCTTCTTCTTCATGTCCAAGTGCATCTTTGCAGTTTGAGCACGTCAAGAAGCGATTGAAGATGTTGCATCGACAGTAGGCGCATGTAACGTTGCTGTCAAAAGGCAAGAATTCGCATTTCTCCTGATGACCATCCGGATTGAACATCTCAGACACGAGGACATCCAGGAACAAGCCAAGAAGGCGTCTGAAGTCCTTGACCAGCTGCTTGATCTTGGGACTGCCCATCAGCTGACGAGCGGCGTCGGCGGGAAGCTTGTCGGACTGTGATCTTGCCAATGCGAGTCTGTTAGAATACAGCATCAGCGTGTAGTAGATGATGGCCTTGGTCTTGTATTGTTCGTCTCGGCAGACAATCTTTGCTTTTGGTAGAGCCTCTTCTAGGGCCATTTCCAAAGTCTCGAGTGTGGTCCTGTTCCAAGCAACTTTCATGGTTCGTGTTCCTCTGTTCCATACTTGGTGGGGAGCTAGGGGAGGGATTAGGATGAAGTCGCCGGGACGTTGTTCGACGACATAGACGTTGAAGGGGGCTCTCTTCCAGGCCGAGACTTGAGCAAAGTGATTCTCGACTTCAATATCATGACCAAGAGTTGAGAGCCAGTACTCAGAGACGGTGTTGCGATCCTTGGACTCGGTCATGAACCAGATGGAAGAACCGGGTCTTTCAGGTTTGCCATCCTCACCAACATCCTTGGAAGCTTCGACCATGATGTTGTGACCCATGGTGGCGCACATTTCTCGGTGTGACGGGGTATATGTGCCCTCGTGGCCGATGTAGCACATGAGGTTCTCGGCGCGCATCTCGGGAGGAAGCGAACTCATCAGATCACCAGCACGAGCGATTCCACGGGCAGGACGGCGGCCAGGACCAAGAGTGTAAGGGTTGGCACCAGGGCCGCCGATGTCTCCGGTGCTCTCATTGAGGTAGAAGAGGAAGGGCGGGATGTGGTCTTGGAGTTTGTCGTGCCAGACCTGTGGGCAGTCGATGTCTTTGAGATAGATTCGTTGTCGGCTCTTGTCCTTGTAGTTGCGCGTGTTTTCGAAGAACTGGTTGCTCAGCTTGTTCATGTTTCTCAGATAGTGGCCGATGGTGAGAGGAAGGGACTCCTTGGTTGACAGGTTTTTGGAGCTCTCGACTGGGATGCATGTCAGTGAGGGAAGGGCAGAGACAGTGAGGTCAGACTCACCCTTGGAACCGACATTGTCGTTCAGCCACTTGGAAGAGAAGGTCCATGGGTCCAGGCGGTTCTCAAAGCCATCGACAACGAGGGGCTTGCCGCCGATGATGACATGGAGGAGGACGAGCTTCTCAAAGGCGGCGACGCCCTGTTCATCGATTTGGTCGACCGAGATGCGATCGACAAAGGAGAAGTTGGGCGTGGTTTCTATCAGGCCGTTGATGTCGAAGTCGGGCGCGATCGGCTCGAAGGCCGCGCGCGGTCGCTGTGCGGGCATCCTGTGGGAGGGTTTATGTCGTGTGACGCACACTCCAGCACGCCAGGGAGAACATGCGCGACACTCGGGCGACCAGAGCACGCGTGTCGAGCACGGCAAATGGCAGGTGAGTGTATGAGAACTTGTGACTGGACTGTCGCAACGGAAGCTGCGACTGAATATACCGAGCAGACGCGTCGTCGGGGCAGCTCGAGCCGACCGGCCAGACACGAGCACGGTTCACGAGCCTAACGTGCCTACTCTTTTTATTCCACTCCTTCTACTTGCGCTTGCGCTTGCTAAACATATTCCATCTCAGTCCTATCCTCGCGTGTCAATGTACTGATTGTCGTCAACACTCGCTCGAGCTTTAGCTTCCTCCCGTAGGTGCCAATACTCTTGTCAACTCTCCCTTGACTCTGTATGTTGAGCTAGGTCCTTAGTTTTCGTTGTCCTTCTCCACTCCAAGTCATGTTATCTTCTCGGATATCGGCCTCCCTAGGTCGCAGATGCCTCATCAGCCCTTTGAGAACACCGCCCTCGACTTCCTCCTTCTATACTTGCCGCTCGGCTTTTGCTTCTTCGAGACAATCCAACTCGCTCCACCCCAATACCCGTCATGTCACAGCTTATTCAAACATCGCCTCTACAACAACACCGCTGCCGCCCAAATCTACTGATCACAGCGCCTCAATACTTCAGCATGAGGCTGGCGTAGCTCAGAATTCGTCTCCAACTCCCTACGAACCTCCAAAGTCGGGCTTTCTATCCTATCTGCCTGCCTCATTTGTACCCTATGCCGAGCTGATCCGCATCGATAAGCCGGTAGGGACTTATTACTTGCTCTTTCCTTGCATCTTCAGCACCCTTCTTGCCGCTCCGCTGGCATCACCCATCACCGCCCCCTCAACAGTCCTGGCCACCACTGCTCTCTTCGCTACTGGCGCGTTGGTCATGCGTGGCGCAGGCTGTACTATCAACGATCTCTGGGATCGAAATCTTGATCCAAAAGTTGCCCGTACCCGATTGAGGCCTATCGCTCGTGGTGCTATTTCTCCAGAAGCTGCCATCATCTATACTGGCTGCCAACTCCTGACTGGTTTGGCGGTGCTATTGCAGTTTCCTTTCGAATGCTTCTTCTACGCTACACCTTCATTGCTCCTGGTATCGACATATCCTCTGGCAAAGCGTGTTACCAACTACCCCCAAGCCGTTTTGGGCCTCACCTTTTCTTGGGGCGCCATCATGGGCTTCCCTGCTTTGGGCGTCGACCTTTTGTCGAACCATGCCGCACTCACTGCTGCGGCTTGTCTGTACTCTTCTAACATCGCATGGACCATTCTTTACGACATGATTTATGCGCACCAAGATATCAAGGACGATGCAAAGGCCGGCATCAAATCAATTGCTCTTCGTCATGAAAAGAACACCAAGGTAGTGCTCAGTGGTCTGGCCGTCGTTCACACCACTCTGCTTGCCGCTGCTGGAGCTGCAATCGGAGCTGGACCCATCTTCTATATTGGCACTTGTGGAGGCGCTTTGTTCACAACTGCAAATATGATCTGGAGAGTACGTTTGAGCAGCGTGAAGAATTGTTGGTGGTGGTTCAGGAGCGGATGCTGGATGACCGGCGGTGCAATCACTGCAGGCCTCACTGGAGAGTACCTTGCACATTACCTCGGATGGTACGGAGACGAATCTCGCTGAACACCTAGCATTGCGGTCAGCACTGTATGTATATGTATGTACGATATGATTTTGAACTTGTTGTAGAATGCACCCCTGCTTGGTCTGAGGACGTTGTTGCAGGGAAAGAGGTTTTGTTTCTATCAGAAAACGCGCTCCGTAATACGGGCAAAAGGTGATGACCAACAATCCTTCCTCACAGCACCTGGGCATGAGCAATATACCAATCTCCACTACAGTCTTCAACGGGTAGGATAGACGCAGCACAAAGTCGCAAGCAAAGGCACTCTATCATACGTCTAGTCGATCTTTTGATTCAATGTTTCGCAGAAGAAATCGGAGAGAAATCCGTGGTAATTTTTTGCAACATGCTTTTTTGGTTTAGTCTTAGTGACCGTGACCGTCATCACCACCCTGGTTCTCAGGGTCAAGCTTGATCATAGTGTCGATTCTCATAATGGCCACACAGGCCTCGACGGCACTCTTCAACTGCTTGACCTTGCTCATGGCGGGTTCCAAGACACCCATCTTCAAGCTGTCGACGACACGGCCCTTGGTGAGGTCGAGACCGTAGTTCTTGTAGTTCTTCTTCTTGGCGAGCGATTTTTCGTCTTCGGTGGCGGGTTGTACGGTGGCTGCGGTGTGGGCATCGCCGCTGCCGCCTTCAGAGGCGGAGAGGCGTTGTGACAGGGCGTGACGACTGCGGAGCTGGGCGACAAGTTCGGAGCTGTCTTTTGCGGCGTTGACGGCGAGGGTGGTGGGGATGATGAGGAGAGATTGGGCGAAGGCGCCGATGGCGAGTTGCTCGCGCGAGCCCTGATATACAGTTAGCGTGTGTTTCTTTGAACGGTAAAGAGAGGGTACGTACGACTGAGGTGGCCCACTCCTCGAGGTAGATGTGCAGGGCAGTCTCAACAGCACCACCGCCAGGGACGATACGGCCGCTCTCAAGAGTACGCTTGACGGCAGAAAGCGAGTCGTGGACGGAACGCTCCATCTCATCGAGCGAGTACTCGTTGGGACCGCGAAGAATGATGGAAGCAGAAGTGTGAACCTTGGTACCCTTGACGAGAATGCACTCGTCGTCTGAAATGCGCTCCTGGACAACCTCCTCGGCGTGGCCAAGGTTGCTGGCCTCGAACTTCTCGTCACCGTTCAAGTCGGAGAGAGAAGAGACGAGGGTGGCACCAGTGGCCTTTGCGATACGGCGGAGATCCTCCTTCTTGCAGCGGCGAACAGCCATGGCGCCCTTTTCGATGAACGATTTCAAGCACAGGTCGTCGATGCCCTTTGTGGTGAAAATGACGTTGGCACCGGACTTGAGAATCATGTCGACACGCTCCAGGACAATGCCAGCCTCGCGCTCGCGGATCTTCTCGAGTTGTGCCGGGTCGTCGATGGTGATGTGTACGCCCAACTTCATGCGCTCCTTCTGCAGGTTCATGTCGAGACAGGCAATCTTTGCGTCGACGACACGCGTGTTCATGGCTTGACTGGCCACGGTACAGTTGAGGGCGTAACCCTTGACCAGGACACTCTCCAAGGCACTCTTTCCGTGGGCCTTGAGCACGTTGACAGCCTTGACGGGGTACTTGATGTCGCCGCGGCTGTTGATGGTCTTGACGCTCTGCATGGCGTCGACGACCATGTTGGCGAAAAAGTCCGAGTCGGCGCCGATGATCTTGCTGCTCATGCTGGTCTTTGCAATCGACATGAGCGACTCGCGGCCCAGAGTGTCGACCTTGGTGGCAATGTTCTCGCTCATGTAACGGACAGCCTCGCGCAGGGCCAGGCGGTATCCAGTGATGATGGTTGTGGGGTGGATGCGCATCTTCATCAACTCGTTGGCACGGCGCAGCAGCTCCGAGGCGATGAGCACGACTGATGTTGTTCCATCTCCAACTTCCTTGTCTTGTTGCTGAGCCAGGTCGACCAGAATCTTGCCGGCGGGGTGCGAGATGTCGAGCAGGGAGAGAATGGTCGCGCCGTCGTTGGTGACGGTCACATCACCAATGTCGTCGACCATCATCTTGTCCAGTCCGCTGGGTCCAAAGGACGACCGCACCACGTTGGATATCGCTTGGGTTGCTTGCACGCATTGGTCTCGTACGTCTGATCCGCTGATTTTGGTTCCGCCCAGGACTGTTTCGAGGTCAGCAAATGCCTCTTGTGAGCGCTCTTGATGGGCAGTGACTGACACAGAGTGCCTGAATTCCTCGGTGCTTCAAACATCGACATCTTGAATGGTTGTGATGTTGATATACTCGTGCTCTAATAATTTTGACCAGCATCAACTGCGAACTCCCCAAACAGGGCCAAAGCTCGGCCACGAATGCCAAGCCGGAGGCACACCGCCAGCGTGCGGCGACTGCCCTCTCCAACCTCCTTCTCTCACTCAAGACAAGCGCAAGGTCACGGGTGCCATTCAATAAGGAACAACCAGTCTGATCTGCGTTCCTGCCCAATATGTGATGGAAGCTTGGTCATTGATCATTGAAAAGCAAATTAGTGCATGTAGAGCAATGTAGACCTTCACTGAAGGCCCTAGGTCGGTATGCAGAACAGGTAATTACTGCGTGGCAGTCGAGACAAGGCAGTAGGTTGCCTGCAGCGACTCAGAGAAACATCCGAGGAATCGGGACCTTCTGGAAGCGAACGGAAGGTGCAAACGACCCTTTCACTTCCATTGACCGACGAAAGGTTCAGCACTCCAGGTGTTGCTTGCTCTCCAACACCTCCGTGTCTGTCTTGTTCTGTCTTCCATTTCTCACTTGGTGAAACCTTTTGTCCATCACTCAATCTCGCCTTATGCATCATCGTCAAAGTCCTTGACTTTCTTCAGCTCCATTTCCTCCCCGCCCTCTTTCTCCACCCCCTTCCTTCGTCGACAGGATGACAGAGCAACTGTCCGTCGAGGAGTGCCAGGCGCACATCAGAGACATCCGCAACAGCCATGGCGCAGACGCGCGCAACGAGAGTGAGAGGTTCCTCCGCAGAGGCTATGAGAGCATGTTGAAGTTGTGAGTCTGACTGTGACCCTATTAACCTTTACATTGTTGACACGACTTAGATTGTCTGCACAACTGTATAGCGAGCCAAGCCATTTTCTCTTCGAGCTCATCCAGAATGCCGACGACAACACTTACGCCGACGGCGAACAACCCCAAGCCACCCTTGCATACCGCTCTGACGGCCTGCTGCTCTTTGGATGCAACGAACAGGGCTTCTCCAAGGCCAACGTGAGCGCCATCTGCGACATGAATCAGAGCACAAAGACTCTTCTCAAAGAGGGCAAGAAGAGCTGCATTGGCGAAAAGGGTATCGGCTTCAAGTCCGTCTTCAAGGTTGCCAACAAGGTTTTCATCAAGTCAAACAAGTTCTCCTTCATGTTCGATAAGAATACGCCCCTGGGTATGGTGGACCCGGTGTGGGCCAAGTTCCCAGACTTCCCAGAACAACTTCAGATGAACACCATGATCTGCTTGAAGATCGAGAAGCAGGAGGATCGTGATGTGGTCAAGGAACAGCTGACCAAAGTCCTCGAGCCTTCATCATTCATGTTCCTGCGTCGTCTGATCAAGGTTAGGGTCGTCAGGCTCGAAGACTCCGGAGACACTTTTGACGAGCTGATCATGTCTCACGATCACCGACCATTTACCGACGACCTTCAGATTGTCACTACTACGAGAAGCAAGGGCACAAAGTCATGGAAGTCGCGTTACATCCTCTCCGACTACATCGCTCGTGAGATGCCTTCGACCGAGCTTAGACAGGGTGTGACTGAGACATCGATCAAGCTGGCATTTCCCATCAACGACCAGCAACAACCGCTCATTGCAAAGCGCGACGTCTATGCTTTCCTGCCCGTCTGCTCCTCTGGTCTTCCCTTCCTCATTCAGGCCGACTTCCTGCTTGTTGCCAGCCGACAAGGTATAGACGAATCTCAGCCCTGGAACCGTCGCCTCCAAGACCATGTGGTTTACGCCCTCATCCAGGCCTTCCAACGACTTAATGGCACTCGCTTGAAGTATCTCTGGCCCGCTTACCTTCCAGAATCTCAGGTCGCTCTCAAGTTCTTCGACAAGATGAAAGACAGATTCATAGACCGTGTCAAGGACGTCAAAATTCTGGAGTCGCGATCCGGTGAGCTTGCTAAGCCAAAGGTGATGATGTTGGTACCCGATCAGTACAAAGACGAAGATGGAATCCCTTTATTGACGCCTGCCAACGATCGATACCTCTCTACCAAGTATGACACGAGCCACGTCTCCCCGTTGGTCACACAAGCATTGGACGATAAAAAGTTCTTCGACATGCTCAAAACCTATGTCTCAAAGCAGGCGGAAGAGTTTCGCAACAAGTCTGATGCATGGCACGGTAAAGTCTGCACCGTCCTAATGGCAGGACAGAAACAGTTCAATCTTGATGAACTGTTGATCATGCCTGTCGTCCCTCTTGACGATGGCCCCTGGATTAGTGCCATGAGCCGTCACAAGCCTTCTTACTCGAGGGTGGCTAACAGATCAGCCCCGTCTACGACCTTCTACCTGCCACGTTCTGATGCTAACATTGTCATTCCGAAGGGCGTGTCGCTGTCTATTGTTGAGCACAAAGCTTCTCGCAATGAAGAGCGCAGGGTCTTCTTCCGTCGTATTGGGGCTCAGGACCTTGACTACGAGGACGTACTCCGAGGCATAATCAAGCAACACAAGGAATCGTTAGCCAATGCTGACGTTGATCTGCTGCTCTCTCACGCCCAGTACGTCTTCAGCATGCCGTCGGCGTCAAGATTGGCGCAGAACTTGAGCACGATCCTTTGGCTGGCAGACTCGCGGGGCGAGCAGTCTCGTGGCATTGAGCTACACATGGATAACCCATTCAAGCCGGCAGTCAGTCAAATGTTCTCGGCCAATCCTACCGTGGCTCGATTCATCCATCCCAAGTATTTGGAAGTCTACCAAGGAAACGTAGAGCTCCGCGCGAGGTGGTTGGCTTGGTTGCGTGAGTGCTTAGGTGTACACGATGTCCCTCGCTTGTCGAACAAGACGAACAAAGGCCTATCGGCCGAGTTCGAATGGCTCGTCAACAATCTCCCAAGTGTACAGTGGCTCAATATTATCAGACACAATTGGGACGATTACCACCTCAATCAAGCCCCAAAGCCAGGCGACATGAGGATTCCCAGCGAAGATGTCCGCAACAAGATTGCATCTCTGCCTGTGGATTGCACCGATGGTAGAAGAGCAAAACTTCAAGACACCATCCTCCCAACTTTACGCTCTGCTGTCATGACAATCCAGCACATGGGCTTCCACTTCCTTGATGTCAAGGACGAACATAACGGCGAATGGCTGAAGTTCTCAATCTTCGGTATTATCACTCATCGTGATCTGGATTTCTGTCTGAAGCTATTGATGAAATTTCCATCAAGCGGGGTCACCCCTGACAAGATGACTGTCATCAAGTTGTACAGAGATATCCATACTTTCTGTGAATCGAGTATGAGTGCAAGGGAGCGCACTCGTGCTGCTTTCAAGGAGCATCCCTTGATTTTCCTGCCTGACACCTCGAAGTGGGTCCACCTGCAAACCTGCGTTTGGGAAGCTCCTCCATGCCTGCGCAAAGTTCGTCCCATTGCACACATCTACGGGCCTGTCCAATCATTCTTCAAAAACATTCTCAGCTTGCATGATGCGGGTATTGGAGATTTCGTCAATGAACTGATCACACATGACAATGTAATCTCTTCTATTGCTCTGCTCAAGGAGTTATTGCTCGAGCTTGGCAGCAGAATAAACCCCCGTCTACAGTATGATCTCAAAGCCCTGGACAATCGCAGGATCTTTCCTGTCATCAACGCACAGAAGCAGCGAGTTCTCATGGCTGGGACCGATCCACAATGGTTCATCCCAGATGGTCGGAACCTAACTACATCTTTCAGTGGCGTCATCCCTCTTCTAGATTTCTCACTTGGAGAGCAAAAGAGACTGGAATCACTTTTTGAGAAGATGAGTATCTTCGGCAAACATCTTTCAGAAAAGGTCACCAAGCACGAAGTCGTTGAAGGCAAGGAGCAAGCCATGAAAGACGCAGTTCACACCAGAAAGTTTCAGGTGAAGGCACATTATCTTTTGTGTCTAACCAATCCAGCCGAGAGATACATCCTAAAGCCTTTGCTCGAAAGCATAGAAATCTGGGCCGTGAAGTCGATCAAAGTGCACCGCTCTATCCGCCTGGACAACCAGGAGGTCCGCGGCAGACCTATGCCAGCCAACATAATGCTTGACAAGAATCAACGAGTCTTCGTGCCTAGCAAAGATCTTGAAGACAATGAGCTCAACTACTATGAGCTCTCAGAGAAGCTAATCACTCTGTGCAAGCTCGAAAAAGTGCCTGAAAAGCTACCGCTTGGCATTCTCTCCATGTCTTCTGTCCAACAAATTGAGGATATGCTGGAGGAGCACGGTGCCATCTTTGACAAGCTTGAATTGCGCAAGTTGACCGCCAAGATCGTCGACGATTCTGCTGGAGCTATGCTATCTTCCAGGCGCAAACCTGCCGAAGATAGTCCTCCAGAGATGGTTACAGATGATGGCTCCTCAACCTCTGATGACAGTGATCTATCTTCTCTGGCTGCTCTCAAGGACATCGGCGTCCATGTCAAGCTTGCGCGCAAACCAAAGCCCGCCGCAGTTCCTCGTAGCAATGGTCGTAATGCCAATGGAAAGCCTCGTATTGAACGAGAGCCCAACACTGACGACAACGACACAGAGCAGCACTCTGATGACGGAGATTGGGATGAGGACTCGGGATCTTTGTCGACTCGTACTGCTCCTTCCAGACGATCTGCCAAGTCTGGAAACGGCAATGGACATGGTAATGGTAATGGCAATGGCTATCATATGAGATCGAACTTCGGCAACAGCATTGCCATGTCTGACGAGGATATCAACGAGATCGACGGTGAAGCAGGTGAAGACATTACAGACTCGACTCAGCGGACACGGACTTCCGAATATCGCAGACAGCTGAACGCGGCACAAACCACTGTGGAAGACGCCCAGGCTATCCGAGTTGGTGAGCAAGGCGAGATGAAGGTGAGCAATCAACCAGATTAAGATCAAAGACGTATGCTGATCGTAACAGATGTACCTATTCCTCAAGACCCTTCTGGGTGACTACTTCACAGACGACATGTGGACTAGCCATGCTTGTACTAAATACACCGATCTGACATTCAGCGGTGACGACAGCCAGTTTGCTGATTTCACCATTCGTGATCTTAGTGGTCGTATCACAGACTGGCTTGTTGAAAAAGGCTGCAAACAACCCACAGCATGGATGGGAAAGAAGGGCAAGGACGCAATCACATACTCTATCGAAGTCAAGGCTACCTATGGCCCACGTCATGAGCCGTTCCACATGAGTCAGAACCAGGTTGACATGGTAAGTCGATGTCCTTGTGCTCTCAGTGACGCGTATTGACTTGTTATAGGCAAAGGAGTATCGTCTGCAGGGCGAAGAAGTTCCAAGCCGAGTCTACGTGATTATGCGAGTGTCGAACTTGGCAGGTAGTGGCAGCGGTAGAAGTGCTCAGGTCCATCCTTTCGTCGACCCGCACAGTCTGTTCGAGCAGGGTGATTTGGGTTATATCTCTCAAGGAGGATATCTGGTCTTCTCTGATCAGAAGTCTGTCTGATTCTCATCAAGAATACTATCCTCGAAGCAGGATAAGCAGGTACTAAAGAAGAGCTCGTGGACAGATTTGTGATCATGGTGGATCTGTAGAAAGGCATACTGTCGTCACTAGAATCATTTGCTCAGACGGACTGTTCATAGAACGAAACACATAAATACCTCTAACCTGGTCCCCTCATTCTTTCTTAGTAGAGCAGGAGCGTTTCAAGAACGTTGGTCTTGATGCAGCTACCTGCGTGAGACAAATGTTAATGCAAAACATCATAGGCATCAGCTTTGCGAACGACATTGTCGAGAATTATGTGTCGGTGTTGGCAAGCTCTGTTCAGCGAGAGCTTCGCAACGCGAAATGGTTCTGATGGCTATCTGCAACGCCCTATACCTCTCCTTCGAGAGAACCACAATATCAGGACACGTCGATATTGCTCGAGGGACGTTGATTTCAGCAACAACATAGCGGGAATGGTACCATGTTTCTCCATGCAAGCTATTACAGGAGATCTTAGGCTTGAGATTTTACCATGTATATTTTGTGGTAGACTACGTAGTTGCAATATGCGCAGGAGGAATTTGCATTGATGATGTTCTATGATATTCAGTTTCTTGACTGTGACGATTGCCCGACGTCCACCGAGCAAATTATGCTTGGAACAACTGCAAAGATCCAACATAAAGAAACAAAATCAATATAGCATGATTCGATCAGATGATCTGAAGAACAAATCGCGGCTCGCCCGGTAAAGACTGTCCCACTCCTTCTGTGTCTTGCACAGTCGCTCCTGCCTCAAGAATAACAATGTTATCAGGATAGATTTTTCCCAAACATGCTAGCATCTCGATTTCATTGCTGCATTGGATGAGATGGATACCTCCTTGCCCGTCGGTGATAAGACCCCGGGGGCCAGAATTGGCAAGGAAATTTGCTGCAGTGTGACGCGATGCTATGATTTTGCTAGAGGGGGACTGGGTTGACTTGGCAGAGGCTCTGTAGCTGTAGCGCCAACCGCGAGAGATTTGGCCAACGTCCATCGATGAATGTTTTCCGTCCTTGCGGGAGATGTAGAGGTGGAGAATTCGGGATGTGGTGTTGGGATCTGCATCCCCATGGATGACAAAGGAGTAGCTATGAAGTCCATACTCTTGAGTACCATCCGGCACCGAGATCTGGCTTGAATTGTGCTCGGTCCCAGAAAGAGATTGCGGGACTTGGATGCGAGGAGCAGTGTAGTAATCTGCAAACTCGTATTCGAAAGTCACTTCTGGAGCGGTGTCGTCAACGACGGCAGGTACGTAGCGCAAGAGACGCAGAGCTTGACCTCCCACGACTGCCGCAGGCAGCACGAGACCGTGTGCGTATTGAAAGCCGTAAGCATTCTCTGTGGCCAACCTTGGCGCAAGAAGAGATTGTGCGACCTTCAAAACCGACTTTTGAGTTGTCAATTTTGTCACGAGCTCGGCGATGAAGCTCATCCGGTACGGTTCTGTATACCTCATGCCCAACTGCTTCTTTCCATTTTCTCCAGTGATTGGGATGACAACTTCGTCAAAATTGTCGAATGGTAACAGTGCATCGCGGAGTAACACCATTTGATGCAGGTATTCGTTGTATATCTGCATCAGATGGCCTAAGCTTCGGGGCCCGAACATGAGTTGCGCGACTGCGTTTGAGCAAGTGTCCCTCACATGGACTTCGAATAACATAATCAGGGTCGAAAGAGACATCCTTTATCTCGCGGGCGTAAGTGACAATGGTCTTGCCAATCTTGACTGCTTGGGCTGCGAACTCCTTGCGACTGGCATCTTTGGTAGGTATATTGAGACTCGACTCGCGAGATCCGAGAGCGAGATTAGAAGCCAAGTTGTCCAGCAGCATCTCACGAGCGGAGGGTTGGTCAGGTGGAGATGGGCCTAGATGATGCAGTACAGTCTCAAGCAGTGGTGCGCAGCCTTCGACAATCTGACGAGCTGTGTATGCCCCAGGTGGGAGAGACCATCCTTGTCCCTTGACCATAGGGGGGCCCTGACATCCGGTCCGGAAAGGGTGAAGCATACGTCCAATACTGAGGTTTTGAAGATTGGGGATGTTGAAAGGTTGGGCGCCCAGATGAGGTGACATCGTTGCAGGTGAATGGAATGGCCGAACAGATGACAGTGTAGAGAGCTGAAGTATAGGTTAAATCCTCGTTTCATACTGTATGGTCAGGTTGTATGCCTACCAGATTCGTTTGCACGATGGTGACAGCGACGCTACGCAGGCTTCTTAGGCAAAGGATCATATGAGAAGCGAGAAGGTTGCACGTTGTGACGAGTGCTGTCGAGTGACAACAATGACTGACTCCGCTCCTTTTTAGATGCAAGATGAGTGCCGAGAGACGTTTTTGCTCCGGCTGTATGAGCATGTCTGCTCCGCTGCATTGAGAACGCCTGCGGAGATATGTTGTCTTATGACTTGGAGGGTTTCTAGGTCTCGGTGAAGCACTGAAAGACTCTGATATTCGTGCATCTTACACGACAGTCTGTTGTTGTACTTTGGCTACGGTCAGTAAAATTGCCTACCGAAGTGACTGCCGACCTGATGACCAAATACAAGATTCATGGCGCTCTTGAACGGATTACCTGGTCACACAGCGCTTATATTCACTTGATCAACGAAGGACCTTATTCTCTGTCCTCCGAGTCTTTGAAACAGTAGACCAATGTTAGGATTTGTCGCGACAGCGGAATTGGCTCTGTTCCATCTTGAAGGGGTTTATGACACCTATGTTCTGGCGCTTGCCAATGCCCCCACGAGATTCGAGTGGTTACACATATTGAGCAAATGGAAAGAAGATTGAGAAGGCAGGAAGGCTGGTCGCTCTGGCGGAGATGATGACTAAGCACGTGGACCCTGACCAAATTCCCCCGACGCATCGTCGTCGCATGTCCGTCCCTTCCCAACATTCAGATGAACGAGTACAAGAACGAGTGTTGTGTTCATGGAACAGCCATTGATCGAGTTCTGACTTGAAGCTTCTTGTCATCTATGGCAAAGCCTCTGTTGTCTTAGTAATGTATAACTACTCACGGTGAAATATGTTTGTCTACATGACTAAGCATCAGGAGATAAGCCTCCTCGCTTCATCATCACCTTCTCAGTCTTGTTCAACATGAAGAGACACATTGATCTGATCAATGTCATGATCCTGGGCTTAACATGCAGTCTGCTGAATTGGACAACCAGCACGAGTGTGATCTCTGTCGAAAGACGTATAGACGACGTACGCTTCTTACATCTAGACTTGCTAGGGAGGTCTCACTGATCCGATATGATGATTAGGAGATGTGTTAGTCCGACATAGACGGCACTGCAAGCCAAACAAGATCACAAAGAGAAAATCCTGCAGCGCATGTGTGCAAGCGAGATCTAAGTGTTGCTTGAAGCACCCGACTTGTTCTCGTTGTGCTGCACGCAATCTAGTTTGCGAATATGTGACTGACTGCTCGTCTGCGTCGCGGAACCCTGAAGTCACGACTCATAGACCGGGACAGAGCAACAACTCTCCCGAGAGTGTCGCAGAGATCAACACAGACGTGTCACTTGATGACTTGTTTACCGATAATTGGATGTCCAGCAATGTTGCAAACACGCAAAACGAAGCTCACTTCGCCTTTACGCCATTCTCATTAGACCAGTCCATTGGCTATGCGCCCGTTCAGATCACCACAAACCAGGCTACGACCTCAGAGTGGTCACAATGGCATGACGCGCCAACTATGCCAACGGCACCAATAGCGCCTACCATGCTTTTGGCTCATCACGACGTCCCCATAGGTATTGACGGTGTTTCCCATGAGTTGCATACCGGCAAGATAATAAGGAGTTTACGGGAGTACCCAACGTTACTGGCTTCCCAAGGTTATTATACACCGCTTCTACATCGCGAGCTTTACAACATGTCGACTCCAGAGATAACAGCATTACCAAGAACAACAACAGCAATCATGTGTGCATTGGGCCTCAAAAGCGACAGCAATACAACCTTCCTGAAACGTGCAACCTCTGTTGAGCGTCAGCGCCTTGTCGAAGGATTTGTAAGTCCTGGCTATCTTTTGTTGCACAGATTTGGTGCTAAAACTGCGTATGTAAAGCCAAAGTATTCTTGTATCGAGGAGTGGGATACCCTTCATGCTATGTGGCTTTATGAGATGATGGACTTGCCGGATCTTTCACACACAACAAATGATGACTGGAAACTCGGTCCTCGAACAAGAGGGTTGAACTTGCCTATTGTGCTTAAGGTGATGAGCGCTTTCCATACGTCGATAACTTGCGCCCGGACTAATTGTTTGGTAGATGACACGCCGGTTTTGTCAATCGCATCCAGAAGCCACAGATCCGACAGCTGCACTCAACAATGATTCACTTAGACGATACGGAACGACATCATCAGCATGGATGACATGGCTAGTGGGAGAAACCGCACGCAGGACAATCTTCCTCACACATCTTGTCAACTATTTGGCCTCCAAGGATCCCAAGACTGGTGAAATGTCACCATACTACGAACCTCTGAACGACGAAATGATATACAACATGCCTCTCCCTTGTTCTTCAGTTGTTTGGAAAGCACGTACAGAGCAGGAGTGGCTTGGTCTGATACATAATCAAACACAGATTACCGGCTCTGATACCCCAGCGGTGTTACTCTCGGGCTTGTTCGCTCTTGAGCCAACAATCAAGTCGCTCCTGACAAAGTCTACCAAGGAACAGTTGCGATTACAGTATTCTGGAAACATGGGACTTGAAGACTCGGACTCGTTTCGCAACTTGATTGTATGCTGTGCTCTGGAGCAGAGTCCTTGAGCATACATATTATACTCTCTGGTCACAAACAGCGGTCACAGAGAACGGGATTTATCCTTGGTGTAATGTGTTCTTGCTCTAGTATACAAAGAAGACAAGCCTTTGTAAAACTACAGTCCCTCAGACTCTGTAGAATCGAGTCTATTGTTGAGATACTATTGCGTTCTGAAGCTGCTTGATTGTTCACATTTAGCTGGACTCGAGAACAAAATACGTGATCAACATGCATCCTGATAGCCTGCTGGTAGCGAGAACCCATGCGTATGATCGAGTATGCGAGCAGATAGCCTATAACCTAGACAAGCAAAATGTTGCTGGCCCCAGAGGTCCGGTCGATCTCCGGGAGGTCCCAACAGTCGCAGATTTGCATCCACGTTTTCGACTCTGGCCGGAGTTCCCCACCAGTGCAAGGCGTGCGACAACAGGGGTCTTCAAAGGGAAGCCCTCTGAGGTCGTCGCCGTGTGCGCTTTCAGTGTGTTGAAGGCACTTCACTGGACTTTGAGGCTTCACTGAAGCCAAACTTCAAACCACGTTTGCGCACCCAATTTTGACCCGATCGCGACGATAAGTACATGGATTGCAAGCGGAGGAAGCTCTGCCCCGGAAAGGTACTTTGGCCGAGTGGTCTAAGGCGGTGGTTTTAAGTTGCTTACCAAGCTCAAACACCACTATCGAGAGATGCGTGGGTTCAAACCCCACAGGTACCACTATCTGTATTCTTTTTGCGTTTCTGAGCATATCTACGAAGCATTTTTGGGTCAATGTAGCGAAAATGGGAGATTCGGAGGGTTTGGGGAGGAGATTATGTTTGCAAGCAGTGCACTCCGTCTTTTCCAACGTCAGAACACTGTACAAGATGCCAACACGCCATTGACAACCATAGAGAGTGTATTGCTTTGCAAAACTATGGTGCATTTTATCGAGGCTTCAATGTGGGTCATCGAAAGATCTTTGAACACGAGTCAAGTTTTGTTGCGTCTATTCGTTCATGTGTCCCTTTATGGCTAGAGAGCTGCTCTCGACGTGTTCCCTGGAATTATCAAGAGATAGTGTAAGGTTTTCAAGTATACCGGAGCGTGGTGTCAATTTGTATGTGCTTGCGAGAACTAAATAAACTTCGTTGCAATGGGTTGTGGCTGTTACGCTTGTATGTACCTTGTTGGCTGAAGCGCGATCAGGCATCTTGATTTTATCTTATAGAGAACAGATGCATTTGAGAGAAAAGCAGTGTCCAAAGTCGCCCCTGCCAATTCTCGGGCCAGAATACCACTTCTCTTGCCTAACATTCGATGCTCTTTAGCTTGATTGACTAGTTCTGAGGTCTCCAGGCCACAACTTCCTCGTCATCCTCTTCTTCATGCTGAAGCTGCAAGCCCTCGACAATTCTTCTGTTACCTTGCTCATCACAGTCCAGTCCACAAGCCTTCAGCACCGCCCACCTAACAGCTTCAATACCAATCTTTGCACCTCCTCCCCAACCTTGCAGGCCTTTAATTTGTTTCTCTGCACTCGCAGCCAACACATCTCTTTTCTTCTTCCTCTTGCCTTCGTCCAAGGTTGCTAATTGCTCTTCCACCTCTTGGTATATTTTGTCCAGTTTGCCCACATTACGGTGCAGTTTCTCCGCTCCAGGGACTTTGGAGTCTGTCATTACTATCCTGTCGACCTTGGAGAGGATGATTTGGTAATCGATGCCCTGTTGCTCAAAGTGTTGGAGCAGCACCAAGTCGCGAGGTTTAATGCCGTGCAAAGCATCAATAAGCAAAAAGACTTTGCGCAACTGCTTTCTCTTCTCGAAAAACTTGTTAATCTCCGGACCCCATTCTTGACGTGAGTGGTAACCGTAGCCGGGTGTATCGACTACGACCAACGCGCCTTGCATCAGTTGCTTCAGCGGTTCTTTGGCAGCAACATCTCTCTGACTACCTCCAACACCAAATGCATTCAGCGTTTTTGTGTGTCCAGCCTTGGAACTAACTCTTGCTATCTTCTCTTTCGGACGCCCGAATACGGCGTTGAGCAGAGAAGACTTTCCGACATTGGAGCGGCCTACAAAACACACTTCTGGGTACGGCGAGCGAGGAATGGTCGAAAACTTTGCGGCGGTCCAGAGGTGAATGGGCGGTGAGGAGGGGTTTTGGAAGTAGCGGGTGGAGTAGGTTTGTTGGACGGGGGTGGGAGGGGAAGAGACGTGGTAGCGTTGCAGATCAACTGGTTTGGGCGGTAGGATGTCTTTCGTTGCTACCGAAGGCGATGGCGAGGGCTTCGGTTTGGAGCTTGTCGACGGTGAAGATGCGGCGGAAGGAAGGTTGTGTCGAGTTGGCGGCGGCGTTGTGCTTGTTGCGGTGCTGATGTGACGGAGACCGAGTATGCGACTGCGAGCGATATGGGCAAGGCATCTTCGTCGCACTATTGAATCCATGTTTGTCCAATCAACCAAAAATGGTGTCAACTGAAGAAAGTCAGAAGGAGCGAAGAAGCAGTCTCTCATTGTTGGTCCGAGCTTCAACAAAAGATTTCACCTTGATGGGAAGTAACTGTGTCAAAGCATGAACAGACATATGATTTATACTGACTTGGCCAGACATGTTTCTATGCTCTCGTAGCATGCCCTTGATGGCCTTCTTTTCATGCTCATAGGTATCCATTATGCTCATGATTTCCTCCACTGCTCTAAAGTGCCCTCGGATAACTCCTTGTTGTAAATGCAAAAAACTGCACCATCTACTCTCTAACACTACCCCGTTTCAGCTTCAACTCGGACGAAGCCCCGGACTGTTCAGTCCCAGACGTGGGCTAACACCTCCGTTGCGTTCTCTTCTGAGGTTACGAAGTTGCGACTCGATCTGTCTGCGCTGTTCTTGCTCCGCCTATTGCACATGTTAGCTCTCTGTCCTACATCAACAATGCAAGACAATACTCACTCTTAACAACTTGACCCCCTCTGCCCTCGTCTCTCTCATCATCTTCTTGAACTCGTTTCTCAAAACCATTGTGCTGGTCGTCTCCCTTGCGACACCACCCAGCTCTGGTGTACCGCCAGGGCTTCTGACGCCGAGCCACCTGACTCTCTCATCGCTGAGCTGGACCTCCAACTCATCCATCTTGTCACGAAGCGAGTCGATCAATCCCTCGAGCTTCTCGCGCTCCTTCTCCATCTCAACCGTCTCGCGCGTGAGTTGCTGGTAGTCTGTCGTCATATCGCCGAGTTCCTTCTCCAGTACGCGCATACGACCATCATCGCGTGAGCCTGATGCCTGGATCTCGCGAAGAGTGATTATCTCTCCTTCCAGTGATTTCGCTCGTGATTCGGCGTTTTGATGAAGTCCTAGCATCTCGGCCATCTGACTCTCGTGTTGACCCTTGTCACGTCTCAGCTGCTCCAGCTCGGAAGACATGCTCTTGGACTTTTGTTCCAGCTCTTGGAACTCAGGGTGCGACGTGACTTCTTTGGCGCGCTCAGAACGGCTACCGTATGCGCCATCCAATTCTGCCTTTGCCATGGCCAGCTCTGTGGTAAGACGAATAATTTCTGTCTCCATATCGTCCATCTCCTCTGCCTTCATAGCCAGACTGGCCTCCGCCGTCTCTCTGGCTACCTTTGCTTGGTTGAGAGTACCGGTCAGCTCCTCCAGGCGGTCCTGGTGATCGCTTTCCTTGTGCTGGGCTTCAATGGCGGCGATGCGTGCCTCGTCCTGATGCTCGGAAATCTTGTTTTCGAGTTCGACAATCTGATCCTCGAGTTGTTCCACACGCTTGCTCTGTGCTTCAATCTCTTCTAGAGCCTCTTGCTCACGCTCTTTGAGGTCTTCAAGTTCGCTGGCACGGGCGGCATCTTCGCTGTTGGACTTTCCGGCCAGCTCGCGTTGTTGCTCAATCTGGCGTTTGAGAATACCAGTCTGCGTCTCAAGGTCACTGTGGCGGGCAAACAAGCGTTCAACCTTGGATGTAAAGGCCTGGGTACTGAAAGGCTCGGATGTGGTTCTCTCTAGCTCTTCGTCATCTGAGTCAACATCCCGGTTCGCAGCAGCAGATTCCTTGGACGACATGATTCCCCAAAGACCAAGCATGACTGCTTCGTGTTGTGCGGCCTTTTGTGCATGAGTGTCTGCTTTTTGGCGAGCCTCATCCAGTCCTCTCGCAGTAGCTTGGTGAGAGTCTTGAAGAGATGCAGAGTGCTGCAACATTTCATCGACGTTTGAGAGATTCTCTTCGAGATAGGCGATCTGATCCTGGGTTCCTTGACCGGTAGGGCGCGGAGGTGGTTGTATATCTTGGTGGGCAGAGACAAGATCAAACAGGTGAATATTGACACCCTGCAGCCTTTGCTCAACAAGACTCTGATCCTCCCTGGAACTATTGAGCGTGTCCTCGCGCGATTGAACGATGAATTTATGCTCTTCGAGGAGGGCGAAGATGCCATCTTGTAATTGCTCGAGCTGGTTATCGATACGGACCGAAGGCTCGTCGTCCTCTGGGTAGGCGGATGGAATCTCGTCTGGTGAAGTGTCGATGCTGCCTGCGCGACCTTTCTTCGCTTGGGATATGAGAGAACGCATTTGGCCGTTTAAAAACTGTAGTCTTGTGTTGAAGTCGTTCAATTGATCATTGTGGATAACCGATTGCCCTTTGCCGACATCGCTGTGAACACTCTGATCGTAATCCCGGATGTGAGGCAGAGAATCTGGCAAAGAGTGTTCGGTCGACTCGGCTTCACGTTGGAGGTGAGCAGCCTGCAAGACGGCAGCTGTGTGTCGCAGAAGCCTGCTCTCAATGTATTGTCTCCGGTTCTCGAGGCCGACCAAGATTTGAACCAGCTCTTCAACCTTCTTCTCACTCTGGGCAAGTTCGTCACTGGCCTGACCAATGCTATCGCTTTTGACACTGGACGAACTGTTCCTTCTGTCTCCCAACAAGCTCTTTCTGCGGCCCTGCGAGATGGGGCCCTTTTGCGAATAAAGGCGGTGTAGGGAGCGGGCGGCTTCGCAGACTTTGCTTTCGAGAGCGAGTTTGCGACGGGTTCCTTCAATGCGAGCGTCGACCTTTGTCTTTTCTTTCTTGAGCGCATCAACCTCTTCGATGGCCAGGATGTCGTAACGCGAGCTGTCGAACATGGCAGTCTCGACCAAGAGGTGTCTGTGTAGCGAGTCGCCATTGGCGAACGAGTCGGCCGGAGTGGGCGGTTGTTGAATGTCGGATGGACTGGTCAGAGAGGGGTGCTGGTGGGCGTAGGCACTCTGGTTCTGCTGCATGACAGCCATGGCCTTCCAGTCGGAGTCGGTGTAGCCCGGAGTGCTGGGATCGAGGAACGACGTTCGTGACAAGTCGTGATCGAAGTTTTCCAATGGGTCGGGCCTCGGGTGCATCGTGACTGCCATTGAGAATGAGGACGAGAGCCAGTAGAAAGGGGCCAACTTTAGGGCGGGGTTCTTGCGGAGGTGATCAAAGCGACTTTCAGATCAGATCCAGTATCAAGACTTCATGGTCAACTAGGAAACAGCAGAAGAAAGAAGGAAGAGAAAATCAAGGAGCCAACAGAATAATGGATAAGATGAGCTGGAGATTACTTGTGTCCATTTGGCAACTGCTCCACACGGCAGACCTCGAAAGCCGTTGCCTTTACTCCAACTAACTCACCCCTGGACCTGTGCTCGTGCACCATCAGGGAGACTGCCAGAGTTCAACAATCTGCTTGTCTATTCCTGCGCCGTGACTCTTCGCCTCTATCCACATGCCTAGAAATTCTTTGGTCTTCTCTGGCGATACTCTAAGCCGACTCACCAACCCCGGCCTCTGACTCGAGGCTTCCTGACCACTTCAAAATGAGATTGAGGATGCTTACCCTAGGGAGACTGACTGCTTGAACGTGTTCGATGCTTATCTGAGAGCGTATTGTACCACAACGCGTGAACAATCGTCTTTGTGCAAGTGCTACAATGTTGGGTGTCTCCTTCCACAGCTGCGCGCCCGAGCGTTGTCATTCTTCAATCGAGACTGATTGAATCCAAATAATGACAACAATGACCACTGTTCAGCCAACAAGACTCACGAGCATACTTATACGAGTTCATCACTCTCTTCGAATACCTTGATGGTCTGAGAGATTAGATGCTGGCGCCGACGACCGGCAGACAGCTTGAATTACATTCGACTAGGGTCGTACCACAAGCATTCAGAAATTGGCCTAGGGAAAGTAACCTCGCACACCCAACAGCGACACCATGGAAAACCCGCAACCAACAGAAAAATGTCTCCCGACAGTGCTGACAAGATGTCTCAATGCAAATACACTATCATGCACTAGAACATGTTCACTCAGCTTGCGATGCGCTGGCAATCAAGCCACAAAAAGAAAATGCCGGGCGCCTTATCCTTGACCTCAATACCATCTACACCACTCGGCCGAAAATCAGAGCAAAGAGAGTCGACGCTGTTGAGAAAAACGTCCTCTTGCGACTCGTGGACAAGAGCGGTGAGAGACAGCGCCGGCCGGAAAGTCGGGCTTTCACCCACGCTTCTCGAGACAAGACGCTGTCCAACAAACACAATCTCGCCTTCGAGATCTCTCACAGCTACAAAGTTGCGGGTAGAAAGTGTGATGAGCACTCGTAGAGTGTGTGATGTCGCGCTGGAGATGACGAGGTCAGCATGTTGTTGGCATGTTTCCAAAAATGCACAAGACATGCGACGGTTGATAGGGATTGACAGGTCCGCGATAGATTGAGGGTTACGCCATCATCTTTACCGCCCTGCCAACCATTCGCCGGGGAGTGTCGGTGCATCTCTGGCAATATGACTCTTTGACCATCAAAGCAGGTTTGTGCAGGGACGGGCGCCGTCTACCAATGCACATGCTGGCCAACCACACACTGAAGCCGTACTCCTGACTATCATCGGCAATCAGCACGCGTCTGTAGGCGATCCCTCCATCACATCAACGCTGCAATTCATCGCTGCTCCAACCAATCTGATGCTACATCATCCCTGTCCGGCAAAATTGCATTCTGGCGCTTGCAGAATCCCCGCTTGCCGGCCTGACCTCTGGTCTCGCATATGTAAACCCGCTTGCTGCCCAACTCGTCTCTGCCTTTCTCCTCGAACGAAACCCAATCCGCTCCTCTCTACTTCACCCTTGGCACTCCCCTGTCTCTCGTGCATTTGCACATTGTTTTGCTTCAAGAGAACATCTCAAGATCACAATCAAGTGTAGCAGGCTTTATATCTGAGCCAGTTTACCATACAACCAGGATGACATATCGCACCCGCGAGGAATATTTGGACAGGTATTGACCAAAGTCTCACTGTTTTGTTTGTTTTGTTTTCACATTACCCGGATGTTTGCCCAACCGGGCTCTTTTGCTGTTTTTTCTTTCTTTCTTTGCGTTCCGTTTGCTTTTACATATTTTGGAGCCAGCCTCTCTAGGAAACCATTTGGACTATCCAGGATCATCCATACCCAAGATGCCAAGGCCTTCAAGGATACCCAACCGGAATGAAAGGACCATTTTCCAAAACCAATCAAGGATTTTCCGGATCACTGTAGCACAACATACTCTTTGGAACCGGGTAAGTACTTTGAGAGCCCGGATATGCTCTCACAAGCCAACACCACTTGGTCTGGACACTCCCGTTGCATGCTTCTTGCTTGCTACAGTGGCAGCTCTGTCGTCAGTCATCTTATAAGAAGAAGACTTGTCTTGAGTTTGTTCGTAGCTAGGCCTTTGATGCAACCATTTCCGTGCCGGATTTTTGTTCTTTTTTTCGCGAGACGCTTTCCAGACCATTCTAGGAAGTTGCTCTAACATACCTTTGGGAAAATTTCTGCCAAGGACCTTTGAACCCGCCAAAGCATAATTGGACAATCCTGAGCAGACATAGATACATGTTTGCTTGTTGGTCTGCTGTTGTTACGTTAACTCGGCTGTTTCTCTCTTCTTTCAGCACGACGTCTTTCACCCTGGACTTGGCTACGATGTTATCAGGCGTTCCTCTCGATAGAACCTGGATACGTCAAGCGTTGTCAGACGTCTCCACTTCATGTTGAGGTGATACTCGTCCTCTGCTTCCTTAAGCCTAGAAGACTGACAGAAGCTTGAAGATTAAGCCTTCCACTCTATCTGACCAGGATGTTCTTCCGCGTGGTCGACCGAGATTCGAACGAATCCTTCTTGACACATCCGCGACTCGACACATGAAAACTGTTGGTGACTTGCAGCTACCAAGAACAGGCATATCAACCACTTTGGGATGCCGGAACTGGACCTCGTCTTCCAATGGGCTAACAATCGGTTTGTGGAGCACTGACGAAGTCAAATATATATGGTTACTAGAGCTAACACGCACCAGGCTACCTCGTTTCTTTCTCTTTCTCACTTTCTCACCATTACAATCACAATAGCTACTGCCTTACGATGAGCCGTTGTCGCTGACTTTCTTTCCCCATCTAGCAACTGTCATTTTCTTCCACCCACTTGCACAAATTCCTTGTTTGCTTCACCTTCCGAGATCTGCCACTGGAATTCATCTGTTTGGGATACCACATCTCTAACATCTCCGGCCTCGCCAGTAGACTCTTTGGAGGACGTTTCCAGCCAATCCTCCGATTCTGGAATATTTTCTTGTGACTCTATGAGCTCACACGGTATGGATCGCAGCATTTACTACTCGTCTACGTCACCGGAAACCAAGATTGAACACCTCCCGGAGACTGGCTTCTATACCACACCTGGATGGACAGACGATATGTTCGCTCCATTCTCGCCAGTTATGAGTGACTCAAATCAGAGTGCCTACACTCTTCCCGCGTCAGATGTAAGCTTCCCCTCTCTCGGACCCTCGGTTTCACAGGAAATGCCTGTGGTGGATGCCTATCGACCTGACAGCTGGGCTCCTGAGCAGCCTAGCTATAGCCTTTTCGCCGAACCTGCCGTGATGGACACTGAGATGTTTGCTTTCCCTGCTCAAGGTATGGACGTCCCTCCACCTACTTTCAATGCCTGGTATTCCCCTATGGAGCCCTCCGCAGAGACATACTTCGGTACCATGGATACTTCAGGACAGGTCTTTCCCCGTATGACTCCACAGACAGCCGGATTTGTAGACAACCCAGTCACCATGGTTTCCTCTATTGGATATAGCAACCCTAACCCTCGTGCCGGTCACGTCAGGGTAGACAGCTTATATAATCAAGCTTGTCCGCGTGAAGTTGCAGTAAGTCACAGCCATATTCCATCGGACGTCCGGATTCAAGAAATTGCTGGACACCATCGGATGACCGTACCCGTGACCTTGAACGAGCCTGTCCAGGCGGTACCATTGCCGACCACCGAACAGGATATGCCGTACGGAGCCCCTATTCAGCAATATAGGACACACATGCCAGATTGTTCTAATGGATCCATGATGCCTTTCCCTGGACACCCCGAGGTTTCCGTCTTGGGAAGCAATGTGTCTTCCACTGGCAGTATCGCTCCTTCCGGATATGAGGAGATTCCTTGCAGCCCAGCGTCTTCTACCGCAACCGCCAGGACAAGAACTGAGGATACTGATGGTCGTGCCCGCACCGACCCATTGTACTCTGCTAAGCCTGGCAAAGACGGCAGCTATCATTGCCCCTTTCTGGCTTCTGAAGGATGTCAGCACAAGGCTACCAAGCTCAAGTGCAACTACGAGTGCGTAAGTTCTTTTAGTCTCGCGAGCAATTTCTAACATCAAATCACAGCAAGTACATTGATTCACACATCAAGCCTTTCCGTTGCAAGCACCAGAACTGCAACAACAACCGGTTCTCATCCACTGCCTGTCTTCTCCGCCACGAACGCGAGGCCCACGGACTCCATGGACACGGAAACAAACCATTCCTCTGCCAATTCAAGGACTGTGATAGATCGGGCCCTGACAATGGATTTCCTAGAGCGTACAACTTACTTGACCATATGAAGCGTGTCCATGGGTACCGCCCGGAAAAGGTGACCAAGACTCCTCCCAGCTCCAGTGCCGGAAGAGCAGCCGGAAAGTCCCAGGATAAAGTGAAGAAGAGAAAGCCCGCGGGCGAAGTAAAGAAGGAAACGGCATCTCCAAGACTTGTGCAGAAGCTTGCAGTGGATTCACGCAAACAACAGATGACTGCGCCGTGGCAGCCTCAGGTCAATGAGATGCAGAGGCGCTCCCGTCAAATCGGATGAATGAGGAACCAGTTCCAGGACACATGACATAACCAGACCACACCTGCCCTTCCCATGGATGGACCTGCCCCAGCCAAAGGACGGATGTACAAGAGAGATTGCTCATCCACACAGGATCATTATGGATCAAAGATCTGTTCCAAGAGTGCCAGCCGGCTCGGAAGATCAAGATGAGAAGGGGGATGTCTCCCACCAGCGGATTGACGGGAAAGAGTGAAAGAGAGAAGACTCAGGAAGCGAGGACAAGAGATTGAGATACCAGTCTCTCTCAAACCGGAAGATGTAGATACCAGACTGGACCCCAGCAGTTTCGGAGTGACTGACTGCCCGATTCGTACCGGCTTTCTGTCAAAGTGCTTTTTATGTTTTTGCTTGTCAGTTCTTGTTTTTTCTTTCTGTTTCTATGTTGCGTTTCAGGTCGCTTGCAATTTCCACGACTGCTTGCTACCGCAAAGAGGACTGTTGCTAGATAGATATGATATACATATATGATTTGCTGTGCAAGACGAAGCCATCGTCTCATCTGACCAAGTGCTCGTGTGCCTGTTCGCAATGGATCAGATATGCATCTGTCCCATCGCTGACCAGCTGGTCGCATCTACATCGTGTCGAGTTCCTGAAGGAACTGATGACATCAAGCAGAACACAAATAGTGACATGATGGCTTTGCTCGGAAAGATTGCCCTTTGCGACAGGCGGTATTAGATTAGGGTCGACTATAGGGTTCTGTCAAGCGAAAAGCCAAAAGCCACGAACCTCGGTGTGAACGGACGGAAGCTGCATCATCCGGGCAAGGGCTTTACATGTGAAGGCCGATGGTAGCGCGGTGATGGATGGCAACGAGCAACAGATGATTTGATTGATGATGTTAATGAGATGTTGATGTGACTGAGTTGGTTGACAACGCGCAGTCGAAGCCATCTATCAGGTGCGTGCATCGCGCCTTCCACCGGCTGCTCACAAATTCCAAAGGGTCAAGATCGAATTATATGAAGCCTGTAATCCCGCGATCCGTGTGTCTCCTGCCTGCTGCTTTGCTCCTTCCTCTTACAACCACTCTTGCCACTCAGCATATCAAGACGGCGACAAGATCCTTCTTCAACTTTAGAAAAGTTACATTACCGCCTGCGACCATGTCTTCTGCTACCTCTTTCCACGAGTTCAAGCCCCTCGACAGTATGTTGACGAGCGTTTGCGACAGAAAAGGCGCGACATGAGACTGACCATGATGCGCAGAGAAGGGCAACGTCTATGACCTGTCCAAGCTCAAGGGCAAGGTCGTTCTTGTCGTCAACACTGCCAGCAAGTGCGGCTTCACTCCTCAGTTCGAGGGCCTCGAGAAGCTCTACAAGGGTCTGCCATCTCCCCTCTCCCTTCGCCCTTCTACACACTTTTTCTAACTTGCGCATAATCACAGAGCTCAAGGCTACCCACCCCAACGACGTCGAGTTCCTCGGCTTCCCCTGCAACCAGTTCGGCTCCCAAGACCCCGGCTCCAACGACACAATCCAAGAGTTCTGCCAACTCAACTACGGCGTCTCGTTCCCTGTGCTCGGCAAAACCGACGTCAACGGCGACAAGGCCGAGCCCGTCTTCGAGTGGATGAAGGCCGAGCAGCCCGGCCTCATGGGCCTCAAGAGAGTCAAGTGGAACTTTGAAAAGTTCTTGATTGGCAAGGATGGCAAGGTCAAGGGCAGATGGGCCAGCACCACCAAGCCCGAGGCTTTGAAGGCGCCTATCGAGGCTGCTCTGAAGGCTTAGAGTGTGTGACGGAAGAGACGAATCAGCATAAGGCGATGAACGCCAGAGACGACAGTGGAGGCATCACTTTTGATTTTGCACGACGGCTTGCGTTGAGAAATCATGCGCAAGTTCGATTGAACCCCCTGATACCCGTGTGTTTTTGATAAGCAGAATATCCCTATCACAAGAATTGCATTGCGCATTTGTTGCTTCTTCAAGAGCACTCACAAAACACCATGCCCGTATCTCTAGAACTCTGTCCATGAAAGAAATGACTCTCAAGTCCACGCAGTAGGCGCTGTTCTGAGAATCACTGGCGATAACCTGTGTCTTGAGCAATAAAGGGTGTCACCAGGCTCCACTCATGCAAAAGGCGAATACGGGAGCCCCGGAATCACGCTGACCGCCTTCTGAAGCCACCACCACCACCAGTCAACCTTCTTCTCGCTTCCCTTGGTCTCTATACCAGTAAACACATTCGCTGAAGTTCTGGTCATACCACGAGTAAGTAATTTGTCTTTGTTTTCCACAGACACGTCTTCTCCGTCCGTACGGTGATCTGCTGCGGATCTCGCAAGAACACGTTTCCCAAACCATAATGTTTCTATCTGTTGTGTCACTTCTCCCGTTTCTTTTGTCAGTGTAATCTTGGGAAAGAGGATATAGCAGGCCAGCAGAGATCGGTCGTTCCTACTCATTCTCGTCATAAACACTGTCTTGTAAAACACAAAAGATATCTTGCACTCCAACTCTTTCTTCTGTCATTTCTCTTCATTCTATTTCTCCAGTTTTGCACCCAAAAAGTGAGCTGACAAAGATCTGTCACCAGTTCATTTCTGTCGCCACAGCAAAAGGTACACTCATTCATAGAAAACTCTGCTTTCAATGTGGGGCAACAACATTCCAATCCCCAATGGCTTAAACACCTTTGATGACAAAAAGTCCACCTACGATCAAGAAGCCATGCTCCGCGCCGCCGCCATGAGCACCAAAAAACTTCACATCGGTATCGTGGGCGCTGGATTCTCTGGCTTGCGCTGCGCAGACGTATTGCTATCTCACGGCCACCGCGTTACCATTTTTGAAGCTCGCAACCGTGTAGGTGGTAGAGTGGGCCAGAGCAATCACTTGGGCCATACAGTGGACTTGGGACCTAACTGGATACATGGCACAGACGACAATCCCATCTTTGAGATTGCGAAGACGACGGATACGCAATTGCATTATTGGGATGAACGACAACGGATCTTGGATACCGATGGTACGCCTCTATCGACCAGCGAAGCAGAGGAATACGGCAGCATTCTCTGGGAGAATGGACTGATATCCCAAGCCTTTAAATACAGTAGGGAAAACACCTCCACCATTGATGCTTCTACCTCCTTGATGGATTTCTTTGCCGAAAAAGCAGAGACTTTGTTTACAGGTCTGGAAACAAAAGAGGCGCAAAGAAAGAGGAAGACTTTGTTGAAGATATGCGAGTTTTGGGGCAGTTATGTGGGTAGTGCGACCACGGCACAGAGTTTGAAGTACTTTTGGTTGGAGGAGTGTATAGAGGGTGAGAATCCGTTTGTTGCGGGTACGTATACGAAGATTTTGGAACATGTGGCGAAGCCTGCGTTGGAAAAGGCAGAAATGAAGCTGGAGACCAAAGTCACGGGTATCAACAAGAGAAAGAGCGCAGCTGAAAAGGTAGGGGTGGAAACTGATGGGGCAGAGAAGTATGAGTTTGATGAGGTTGTCATGACAGCACCTTTAGGATGGTTGAAGAGAAACAAGGATGTTTTTGTCGACGGATTGACGGAGGAGTTGAACAAAGCCATTGACGCTATTGGGTATGGTTCTTTGGATAAGGTGTGTCTCTGCCTAACCCAACCTCCTTTCTTGTACCTTTTCACTGACCAAACTCACAGATCTACATCACCTTCCCCACTGCCTTTTGGGAAACACCCTCAGAAAAAGGAGAACCAAAAGGCACGGCTACCATTACCAGCTCCAACACCCCAAACACAACAGCAACAACAACGCCTCTACACCAAGCACCCTCTTCCTCTCCAACAACGGGTTATCCAGGATTCACTCACTGGCTAGCACCCACCTACTCACCCGATGCAAATCCCAACCAATGGGACCAACAAGCCATGAATCTAGCCGCTCTGCCCGGTTCATCAGCACACCCATCCCTCCTCTTCTACATCTACGGCGCTTGCTCCACTCACATCGCCTCCCTCGCCCAACTACCCCAACCCGCCCGCGACGAATCCCTCAAAGCCTTTGTCCACCCTTACATCTCTCGCCTGCCCAACTACTCTGCCGAGTCTGCTGCTTGCAAGCCCAAAGCAATCTTTGCAACTGCTTGGGCGGGAGACGAGTTGGCTGGCTACGGCAGTTATGCAAATTTCCAGGTTGGGTTGGTGGATGGAGATGAGCATGTCGAGACGATGAGGAAGGGTATGCCAGAGCAAGGGATCTGGATTGCTGGTGAACATACGTCACCGTTTGTCGCTTTGGGTACGGCGACGGGTGCGTATTGGAGTGGTGAGAAGGTTGCGCTGAGAATATTGGAGAAAGCTGTAGAGGGATGCAAGGAAGATGGAGAGAAGTAGATGTTCGTTGCATCTTCCTTCGTGTTTGTGACGGAATGATTATTTTCTGCCTCTTTCTGCATTTAGAGACGGTCCGGTCTTATCAACTAGGCTGGAACAGGATATGGTCAGGCCCTGTATGGAGGCCTTGTATGGAGACAGAAGTGTTGAGATAGAAAGATTTCATGATAGAAGAATTTCTTGAGTTGAGTGAGAAGCTTTTATACCTTGCAGTGACGCTCTTTATTATCCAACCCATGACCATTACAGATGTTTTGGTGTTTCCAGGTTTCGTTCCCAATGCTCTCCATATGCGAACCCGTAGCTCTTAATTGTACAACACACCTTCCTTCTCCTCTGGCAGCATCTACAACTTGCCCTCAGTCTCCTCGACATATTTCTTCAAATGCTCAATCGTGACAACCTTGATGCCGTACCTCCTTCCAAAGTCAATGCACTCCTTGGCCCTCATCATGTGCAAACCACCTCTTTCAGCCTTTCCCTCGACCTCTGTCGATTCTTCTACAATCTCTGCAATGACACCGACATTGTTCTTGTCTCCCGACAGCCTTGCAAACTCGACTGCGGCCTCTGTGTGTCCTTGTCGTTGGCGCACACCACCAGCCACCGCACGCAGCGGCACCACATGCCCAGGTCTTCTAAAGTCTGACGCCTTGACGTCTGCATTGGCGAGCAAGCGACACGTTGTACTGCGGTCGGTGGCCGAGATTCCAGTGGTGACATTGTCGGCAGCGTCGATGGTAATAGTGTAGGCAGTGCGATTGGGGTCTGCGTTTGCGGACGCGGCGACCATGGGAGGAAGATCGAGTTTGTCGGCTAGGGCGTTGGGGAGGGCGGCGCACAGGTAGCCGGAAGTGTGGTGGATCATGAAGGAGGCTTTTGCGGGAGTGAGGGCCGAGGCGGCGATGATGAGGTCGCCTTCGTTTTCGCGGTTGGGACTGTCGAGGACAAGGACAAAGTCGCCGGCACCTATGGGAGGGGCAGGATTAGTCTGCAGTTCAGGTCCAAGGAAGACCGCAAGGTGGAAGGTGTACCAAAGGCCTTGATGGCAGAGGGTATGTCGTCAAAGACGAGGTCGCTAGAGTGGTCTGCCATTGCGTATGTGTATGTGGGAGTATGCGATTGAGAGAATGAAGGTCACAATAGCAGAAAAGATGTGGTGGATTGACGTCAAGGTGTATGGGCGCAAAGGTGGAAGGTGCTTTGGATTGTTCTCGCTGATGACTGTTGGCTTCCCCGAAACACGCCGCTCGAGCGATAATTGATTACTTGAGCAATTGGTAAGCTACCGACTGCTACTTTTTTATTCAATCTATCTCATCAGCAGCAGGGTTGAATGAAAGTATGTCTGTAGGAGTTTGACTGCAAGAGACATGTATCAATCGCATGAGAGAAAGTGGCAGGTTCATGGACGCCGATGGCATAGAGTAGAAGTCCATGGCGGGGCAGTTGCAGCTCGAGGAAGCACTTGCCCAACGTGTTGCCGAAGCCCGAGCCAAACATTTAACCCTCTTTGTCGAGCAAATCCTGGTTAATTGACTGTCATTTCTCGCTGTCTCTCCTTCGTCTTTGTCTAGAGCTTTGACTCCCGCGAACCTGTGGCATGCTCGTCTCGCAACACTGCGAGCAAGACTCCTTGCTCAACGTCGTCGCCCTCTTCGTTTTCTAATTCCAAAGACCACGTCACTGTGCCTGATCTCGGACTACGCACCTCTAGCTCCATCTTCATCTGCCGCACGAACGCAATCACCTGCCCTTCTTTGACCTCTTCATCTTCTTCGACCAGCATCTCTACCAGCTTACCGTTCATTGGCAAGATGATATGCGCCTTGTCATTGACATCGCCCTTCATGTGCTTCGAATTGATTGCCGCTTGAGATGCACTCGTGCTCTCCAGTGACATCTGAAATGTTCGCGATCCCGCACCCGAGGTGCTGAATGCGACAACAGCCGACAGCGAGTCCGGGAAATCGTTCCTCAAAACTTTCTCGATCCTTACATGATGATTTTGTGATGCCTCTGCTCTCGGCGCTTCGACTGGGGATAGGCTAAGAGACCATGCGTTGCCCTTTCGTAACCTTGCCCCTTCAGCTGCACCTGCACTGCTTGGTCGATCTGAAGAATCATTTACAACAGGTAAGCTGGTGTTCAGATCATGTATGTCCTGGCCGATCTTCTCGCCAGTTGCTAGCAGTCTCTGAACATTTTTCTCGAGCCATTGGTTGTCCGCTGTGCCGCTCTCGAATGCTCGGTCCGCAACAATAGCTCGAAGCAGATCCATATTGGTCTTTATGCCAACGACTTCGGTGTCTTCGAGTGCTCGGCGTGCTTTGGCTACCACGCTTGCCCAGGTCGACGCCGTGACGATGATCTTCGCGAGGAGGTTGTCAAAGTCTGACCCCACCACAGCACCTCGTACGATATGTGTGTCTACGCGTACACCGTTTCCGCTCGGAAATCTTGCTTGTGCAATCTTGCCAGTGCTGAGTGAAAAGTCTGCATGCGGGTCCTCGGCGCACAACCTGAGCTGCACAGAGAATTTGGAGGGCGGCCTCGCATCTGCTGTAGTGGGCAGGATGGTAACATGATCTGTCAATCCCTGAGCTAGCAAAAGTTGCTCTTGCACCAAGTCGATACCCGCTATACTCTCGCTGATCGTATGTTCGACCTGGATCCTTGGATTGATCTCCAAAAAGTAGAACTCCTTTTTGTCGACATTGACCAGAAACTCGAACGTGCCCAGACCGAAATAATTGATTCCTTGTGCCATGCGAATTGCAGCCGCAATAACCTGGACCACAGTACTTCGATCTTCCACAACTGCAGGTGCAATCTCGACGATTTTCTGGAAGCGTCGTTGCATGCTGCAATCTCTTTCCCAAACATGTTTGACACCGCCTTTTCCATCACCGACAATCTGAACTTCGATGTGTTTGAAACCATCCACAGCTGCCTTCTCTGCAAAAACCTTCTCCGAGGGACTTTCAGCGATACATCTCTGCACTGCTGTTTGTAACTCTTCTGTTCCTTGCACCAATCTGATCCCTCTGCCACCTCCACCATCTGCAGCTTTGATCATGACCGGGAAGCCTACTTTGCTTGCAAACTGCCTGACATCCTCGAGGTTCTGAGATGGTGTTGTCATGGCTTGCAACACTGGTAAATTGTACCGAGCCGCAAGTTTCTTGGCCTCCAGTTTGTCTCCAGTGGTTTCGAGGATGCTGTGGCCAGGCCCGATTACCATACAATTTGCTTGCTCCCACATTTGTTGAGCAAACTCGGCACTTTCACTCAAGAAACCATAGCCAGGGTGTATGGCATCGATCTGTTTGCTCTTTACCAATTGCACTAGTGCGGAGATGTCCATGTATGTTGCTGGTGAGGGTATTTCTATCGCATGATCCGGTCGGCCTAGGGTGATGTGTGTCAAATCATTGGATGTATAGAGACCAAATGTCTCGGGTGGATCTGGTAGTTCTCGGGTTGATTGTAAGATGCGGATTGCGATTTCTCCTCTGTTTGCAACCAGCAGTCTTTTGATCGGTCGTTGTGTGGTGGTAGAAGACATGGCTGGGTGTGGTTGCTAGGAACCGGCGTCCCAAGCTTTCCTCGCGATTTGAATGATGATTTGAGATATCTAGTGAGTCAAGATCTAGGTCCCAAATTGTTCAATCTCTCGAAGGTAGACTGACGATATCGTCGAAGTTGTGTAGTGGTCGGTTAGTGCAATGACCTTGATCAACAGAGGCGCGGGGTTGTGCCTCGGCAGAAAGCTACCTCACCTGTCAACATCTTCTCATATGTCGAGACTCGTTCTCAGTTGAATACATATGAGTGACATTGTATCAATCGATCAAACCAGAAAAGTGCTCGTCAGCGCCGAGGCCAGACGATATGACGGACTCTAAGGGGAAAACAGCAACAAGGTAATGCCTTCACAATTGTGGATAAAAAGAGACATAATAACAAAACAGTGCTTCTAGCAATAAAGATGGCGAGTCACAGCAAATAGACTCCACAGAGCAGTCTAGCAAAGCAGCTTCTCGTCTATTACAACTATCCTCACACATCAGCCCATCACCATCAAAACAGCGAAAGACGCGGCCAAAGACAAAGAATGCACTCCCAGCCGACTATTCAGACCTGATGGATCAACTCACCACCATGAAAAAGATTGCCTCCGAGCCTCCCGAGAACTCAAAAGGCCACTCTCGCCAAAAAGCAGCCGGTAAACTCTTTGCCCGCGAGCGGATTGATCTCTTCCTCGACAAAGGCAGCTTCAAAGAAGCGGGTGCCGTGTCAGGAACAACTACATGGCAGCAATCTCCCACCAATGTCTTGCAAGAACAAGTCAAAGATTTCGTGCCCAGCAACAATCCCCAAGGCTTTGGAATGGTGACTTGTCTGAGGACGAAACAGCAAAGAAGAGTTTACATCACCGCCGACGACTTTGCTATTCGCGCTGGCCATGCAGATGGATCTAGTCATCTCAAAACACTTTACGGCGAAGAAACAGCACTGAAACTCAAGATTCCTGTTGTCAAGTTCGTGGATGGGTCGTCAGGAGGCGGCAGTGTGACGACTATAAAGTCCCAGGGATGGTCGTATTTGCCGCCTTTGACGAGTTTCCCGGCAGTGATAAAGCAGTTGAATGCGGGGATACCGAATCTAGGTGCTGTGGTGGGGCCAGCTATTGGTCTTGGTGCTGCTCGTGTGGTGTCGACGCATTTTTCGGTCATGGCTGCTGATGTGGGGAGTTTGTTTAATGCAGGTCCTAGTGTTGTTGCAGAAGCGACCTTTGAAGAAGGTCTGACGTTGGAAGATTTGGGTGGGTGGGAAGTACACTGCCGCAATGGGACGATAGACAACCTGGCTCCCAATGAAGCAGCTGCGTTTGAGCAACTGAAAACGGTACTCGGTTTTCTTCCTGATTGTGGAGATCTACAGCATCCTCCTGTTTTGGCAGAAGATTGGTCTGGCGATACCACAGAGAGGGAAGATATCAACCTCCGCAGCATCATACCGAGGAAAAAGGGACGAATGTACAATCCCTACACCATCATCACCTCCGTCGTCGACAAGACCTCCTTCTTCGAAGTCGGACGCCTCTGGGGCACAACTGCCATCACTGGTCTCGCACGCCTCGGTGGCCGTCCTGTAGGTATTGTCTCTAACAACTGCGAATCACCCACCGGAGGCGCCCTAGATCCCCTGGGCAGCCAAAAGCTCACCCGCATGATAAAATTCTGCGATGTCTTTAACCTGCCAATCCTCCAGTTCGTGGATATACCTGGATATGCGATAGGGACAAAGGCAGAGAGAGGAGCAACCATGAAATGGGGAGTTGAGTTGGCAAAGGCTTACTATGCGTCCACCACACCCATCTTTTCCGTAGTCACAAGACGCTGCTATGGTATTGCTGGAGGCGTGATGATAGATTCGCGGTCACCGAGGTCATTAGTGGCGTGGCCGAGTGGAGAATGGGGGTCTTTGCCGCTGGAAGGAGGCATTCAAGTCGCTCATCGGGCCGAGCTGGCTGCAATTGCAAAAAACCAAGGTGAAGAGGCCATGAAGAAGAGATATACAGAGTTGGATGCAGAGTATCGACGCTTGATGAATCCAGTCAGAGCGGCGAATGCGTTTGGTGTCGAGCAAATCATCGATCCAAAGGATACAAGGAGTGTGGTTTGTGCTTGGGCAAGGGATATGTACAGCTTGGTCATGGTCGAGAGACTTGAGGATCGTAAAGCGAGGAGGATCGTGCCGACGTTTACTTGAGTTGCAATTATTTGCTTCTCAAGGATGGAAAAATGTTGTCATTATCCGGATGTTGACCGATGTCAACGATTTGGTTGCCTACGTACGCAGCATGATCGCTCCTTCCAGCGGGGTAGCAGGATAGGTGCTTTTAGCCACATGACCTTGGCCCAAGGTTGCCTTAACTGTAACACTTTTGACAAAGTAATCTCGGCATCGCTTCTTAGTCTGTCTCGTTAGACTAGCAGACATTCTTTTCCTTCGAATCATGACAACTAACACCACCGAAGACGCAGCGGAGCGGCAACGTCTCGAAGGATTCATCGGTGCTGCTCGCCAAAGTATCCTTGATTCCATCCGAAGAGACCCTACAAACGACGGCGGCCTCATGCAAAACATCCAATTCGCAATCCAATATCCTCAAGACGTCTTACTCAGGTATGGAATGCTAAAGTCTGACATATACCTCGAAATAGAGCTCAAGGATCTCTGGTGGAAAACGATCGAAGCAGCAAAGCGCATTCCAGTCGACGATGAAGGACGCCAATATAGACTCGTGGCCTGGATTGCTGGAGCAAAATCGCGTCCTCCTGTACCAAGCTCACAGCAGGATCCTTACGTTGCAGACGGTGGAAAAGTACTGTGGAAAGATCTACCGTTTTTCCAAGGAGCCCTTGAATCAGCATGGGCGGACCGAGCTAGTTTGTCAACAGCTGAATGGATAAATCTCAATGCTTTTGTCTCTCGGCTCATGCAAGTCACTGGGATGGATCTGATGAGTCTTGGCCTAGAGACCATTCGAGAGACACTGGAAGAAGAGAGACATCTATTCTCGACGGCTGGCGAAGATCAACATGCGGGGAGATGCATAACAGATCTATTGCCGGCTACGTTACTTTGGTTGAGGTGTTCTCACGGATTCATGAAGACCATGACAGTAGTTATCGAGCGGACCATCAAAGACGGTGTCTCGCCACCATCAGGGTGTGGAAGTGGCGTCATGCCGGGAGAGCTAGCTACGGCCAGTGGAGTATCGAGGGGTGGGCTAAGTCTTGCAAGAAGACGCTTTTGGAGATTGCGCCTGTTGGAGATTGGACAAACGGAGAGTGGAGGCGGAGGCAACAACGATACTACAGTCGCTGATGCCTGTGAATGGGCGAAAAGAATTGGGACTTGGAATCTCGATTGGCCATCAGAACTCCGAGACGTGCCTGGATGGGAAGAGGCGATACGCTATCGCCCTGGTCCAATGTCCAGGAATTAGCATTATTCGAGGAGTTCTGCGCACTGGGACTGATCTAGAAGCAACAAATTGACGTATTTGTCTGTCGCTCCAATGTCACACTTGTCCTTCCTGGCGTATATACCGATGGACAGCATGGAAACGACAAAGGCGCTAGGAAACATCTTTGTATTGCTGCGATGCTCACAAGTTCGACTCAGACGTGCTTGCAGCAAGTTCAGCCCTCTCGTACATAGTCTTCTCGAACAAGCTAATCAGCGTCCCAACTTTCTTATCTCCTGGTGGAGAGACTTGTGTTCCAAAGACACCACACAATCCTGCTGCACGGTCGATGAACTGTTGAGAGAATCAGTAACTCATTCCAACTTGTGTCAATGTGCGCTGAGTTACCCAAAACAGATTTGGCATGCCACTCCACATCATAAAACCTTTTCTCCTTCTCGAGGATCTGTCGTCGGTGTCGAGCAACAGTCCACCGACACCCCAGTCATACTCGACATCATCTGGCATGTCACCGATGAATACGGCCTTGAACGTTGGATAGGCCATGAATTTCTTGTATCCTGCTTTGGCTTCGGGAGTGAATTGCGGACTGAACATGACTGCCGTAGACTCTTTTTTGAGCAACACTTCATCGTCTGCGAGTATTGAAAAGACGATTTTGAAGTAGTCTTGCAAATTGGCATATGAACCGTCGCCTCCGTGACATTCCGCCGCTTGACTGGTGATATTGTCACTTGGAGAGTCAACAACCCTGCCGCTGTTTTGATCCCGTCTCGTCATTCTTGCTAGATTCTCCTTCATCTCTGGTGTGATATGGGGCGAGAAGGCGATCTGTTTGATGCCCAAAGGATCGAAAATGTTCTTCTGCATGAAAGTCTGTAGATTGTCGCCGGTAAGCCTTTCAATGACTAGACCGGCCCAGTCGATGCCGAATCCATAACCCCAGGAGGTACCAGGCTCATACGCAAGAGGCAGCACATCCTCGAAATAATTCTGTGGGCCTTTGCCAGTGGTCTCGCGGTATCTTTGGAGTAGAGAACTCAACAACTCGTAATTCGTGCCAGCACTGTGGGTCAGCAGGTGCACAAACTTGATCGCATTTTTGCGCTCGCTGAGCACAGGTGCACCAGAAGAATCCCATCCGGACAGAACGGGTTGCTCGGCGAGTTCCGGTGTATACTGTGACACGTCGTCCTCCAGATGTATCAGTCCCTTTTCAACCACCTGCATCGCAGCAATGGAGGTCAAGAGTTTTGTCATGGAGGCCAGGAAGAATACTGATCGAAAGTCCAGTGGGCTTGATTCCGGGTCGAGTGAGCGAGTGCCAAAAGATCTGGCGTACTCGAAATGACCTTCATGAATGAGAACAAGTTGCAGAGTGCTGTGTCGTAGAAGACTCACCGTTCTTGGTCTTTGCCATCATTATAGCGCCAGGGAGAACGCCATCTTCGACAGCTTGCCGAACAGTCTCCTCGAGCGAGGACATATTGTGCTCCTGAGATGAAGAGAGGACGAAGAAGAACGGGTGGAATGCAGTAAAGAAAGGCGCAGTACACCTGGTCTTATACTAGATCGTCTTAAATCGGTGCCTAGAAACGTGGGGTCTGGTGAGGCAGGCTGACGCAGAGTGGGCTACCACTGATAATAGCAGGAATGAGATGTGGTCAGGCTCATTTCACCTGATCCAAGCCACTCGAGATATATCCTAGTGGAACCGCAGGGAAGCGACGAAACCTGGAAATAAGCTACTTAGCTTTGTACAGTAGCAGTCACCATCGCAATGGCTACGGCCTCTTTTGCTTTCTGAACTTCCAAAATCTCGACGTGAACAGCTCCAAGCCAACAGCGAGCGGGTGCTCATCGACAAGATGGCAGTCGAGACCACCATGTCGAGGCCAAACGTCGAGGGCTGTATAGACGTATACTCGTCTTACAACTTGCCATTGACCGTATTCTTCTAGACCCTGGTAGACTGTGACATGTCATTGGTTGACTAGATCACAGTCGCAATCGAATTCTCCAACGACGCAAGTACGCGGCAAAAAGCACGACACGTTTTGATGCATCGCAGACGAGACCAAAGGATATCAGAGGGGACAGAGTTTGGAACGTCTTGTACTACCAGCGCGCCGTCGTAGCGCGAAGCCGGACCGGCCCTTGAGGTCCGCCAATTCAACGAAGCGGCTCTTGTTCTGGAGTCTGTGGCTTGGGGGTTGATGTTGACGTGCTGGCGGTGTCGGTGGGGTGAAAGGCCACTGGCTACGCAATCGGCGATTGAACATCAAAGTGCCCCACGAATCTTGCATACTAGCAGACCATCTTTTCCTCCTACAACTCCTCTATACCACATCTTCAATTCACAATGTCTACGTGAGTTTAAGTAACTTTTTGGTCTTTTCTACGGGATACAATTGCTAATGTGAACTGGCAAACACAGCAACATCACCTGGCACGCTGGTCTTACCCGCAAGGAGCGCAGTGAGCTGCGCAAGCAGCAGGGTGCTACCATCTGGTTCACCGGTCTCTCTGCTTCGGGCAAGTCGACCATTGCCACTGCTCTCGAGCAGCACCTTCTCCAGCAAGGTCTTGCCGCATACCGTCTTGACGGCGACAATGTTCGCTTCGGTCTCAACAAGGACCTTGGCTTTGACGAGAAGAGCCGCAACGAGAACATCCGCCGTATCGCAGAGGTACATTACTCCTTCTATTCTAGTCTTTAACAGGGACCATGACGGCTAACCATATAAAATCCAACAGGTCGCCAAGCTCTTCGCCGACTCGTCCTGCCTCGCCCTGACCTCCTTCATCTCACCCTACAAAGCCGACCGTCAAACCGCCCGCGAGCTGCACGAGCAAGCCGCCAACACCGACACCCCCTTGCCCTTCATCGAAGTCTACGTCGACATTTCCGTCGAGGAGGCCGAGAAGCGCGATCCCAAGGGTCTCTACAAGAAGGCTCGCGCCGGCGTCATCAAGGACTTTACCGGCATCAGTGCCCCCTACGAGGCCCCCGAGAAGCCAGAGATTCACATTGACTCGGCAAACACCAGTGTCGAGGAGGCCGTTGTCATCATCACAAAGTACCTCGACGAGAGAGGGCTTTTGAAGCAGGGTTAGAATGGTGTTTCTGATACCCATTTTTTGCATCTTCAAAAACTGTATATGAACGTTCCAGATGATAGAAAAAAGTATACGATCTCGGTCATGTTTTGTCTTTCTTCTGTATGGACAACCTGCAAAGATTTTGGCTGGGTATAGAGTGTCTATGGACAGGAAAACAAATAGAGCAGAAAACAAAAAGGAAACGCTGGCCGAAAAAAGATACTATGGCGAGGGAGGAGGATGCTTGTGCTCATGCAATCTCGAACTGGTAGTAGACAAAGGCGTTGTAGTCTTCACCACCGGCATGACCGGTCGCTTGCAGTTCGTTGGCTGTTTGGGCGTCATCCTTGGTCACTCTGCCCTTCTTGTCGCGGCCGAATGCGTTTCCGGCAAGGTGTGAGTAGGCGCCGTCGAGGTTCTTCTTGACCTTCTCGACGACCTTCTTGTCCGTCTGTCGGTTGTGTTAGCATTTTTGCATGGCTCAGCATAGTCAACCTCCTTACCTTGACAAGACCACAAACGAAGCTCAGCGGGAGACCGTAGCGCAAGACCGTCTCAACAAAGACACGCAGAGCGAGGACGTGGATCCAGGCCATGACAGCATCACTGTAGCCAGTGCGACCAAGACGCAGCGCCTCGCCCCAAACGCGGCGCTCGTCCTTTTCCAGCTTCTGCTGCTCGCGCTCCTCGGCCTCGCGTCCGCCCTCGGTAAACTTCCATTCGCGGGGCGTCCAGCGCTTCTCGCGCACCTTGTGGACAAACTCTGCGCTGTGCTTCTTGAAGACGGTGACGGCGAACAGGCTAAACTCGTCGTCCTTGGCCAGCTCCTGCGAGGAGCGCGGTACGACCATGGGGCACAGAGACTCGTAGCTCTGCAGGTAGTCCTTGACCTGGTTCTTGGGCACGGCGATCAGGTGTTGTTGCAGGTATTCCGAGGCGTCTGGTGCGAGGAGGTTGTTAGGGTTGACGACGGCGGTCAGCGACTTTTGCGATAGGTTGCCGGTGCGCGAGCGCAGGGCCGAAGCCAGAGAGGTCTTTGTGGAGTTGTACTGGTTGAACTTGGACTTGACGTCGTTGTCTATGCTTGCAATGTCCTGTAGACGTCTTGTCAGCCGATGCGACGACAATCCGAGAAGCATAGGCAACCAACCTTCTGGAGCATGTCAACAAGTTCCGAGATGGGCTTCTCGGCACGGTACTTGACCTTGTTCCATTGGAAGCTCTGTAGGTAGTGGTCGACGGGCTTGTCGTTGACGTTCTTCTGGTCGGCGATCTTGTCCTCGTCTCCCTCGAGAATGTTCTTCAGCGAGTCGGCCACCTTCTCGACAACACCCTTGCAGCCCTGCTCCAGCTTCTGCAGGTCGTCGGCCTGCTGCACCAGAGCGTCCAGAGTGCCAATCTTGAAGGACGGGATGCTGAACGGATACGTCGTGCCGTTGTCGGTCGACACGACCGATCTCAGGGCCGTCAGCGCTTCGTCGCTGTCATTTGACGGCGAAATAGATGTCGGTAGCGACACGAGACAGAAGGTTGATTTGGACATGTTGTCGTCTGGTTGCTGTCGACCAACTCAGTGCCTGGCCCTGTGTCGTTGTTGGCCGGTGATGTGACCTCCGCCAATCTCGCCCTCGGACCCTTCGGCACAGCCCTATCTGCCTTCGTCATACTCTGCCTCCTCCTCCAGCGCTCCTTCTCTTGTCTGCATACCTATACAACTGAAGATCACATACTTCTTGCACATGGTGGACTGCTCTACAATTACTTGAGGTCGAGAACAAGGAAAATTTGACAAAACATGCAAGTCCTCTCTCGATACCAGTTGGCGATTGACTATCTTTACATCTATCATACGCCATGAACTCCTGCGCTATGCCCAGTTTCCTACCCATTTCTCTTTTATCCTCAGATCCTATCATCTTGTCGCCGCTTCCGCAGCCGTGCGAAATAAAAAGCACTACTAGAAAACACCGCCCTTAGAACATGCCCATCTCATCGCCTGCAGTCAAAGCAAACCTGCCTTGCTGCATCTCACTTCTGCGGTCCAGCTCTGCCTGATACTCTTTGCGCACGTCTTCCAGCGTGACGATTCTGCGCTTTTTGCTGTGGCCAGCTGTCACGCTCTTGCCACGCTGATATTCCTCCTCAACCTTCTCTGCAAGAATCCATCCCTCGTCCTTGCCACAGCATGCGAGTGTGTTGATAAGGACCAAATACGCCTCGACCAATGTCTCGTCATCGGGTTCAAACACCTTGGCCGTGCTGTGTCTGAGGCGTTGCAGACGTTCAAACAATATCTCGGCAGCTCCACGGAAGTCGTTGTTGTGGATCCGCCATGTGTACATGACTTGATGGTACTGAGGCTGGCCGGGTGTCGGTGTTGGAGAGAAGGATAGATGCTTGCGTGCTAACGATAGCAGTATATCATCAACCTCGGGAAGAAGATATTCTGGGAACGGCAGGGAAAGAAGCGTGCTTATCCTGTTGGTCGCAATAAGCGATTGCAGCAGTGCTTGAAGTGATGTCTTGCGTAGCACAGGGTTGCCCAGGACAAGCAAGGCATCAAAGGCAGGCTTGTAGCGACAAATTTGCAACGAAGCATTGAATACGCGCGTCAAGATGTCCTCCTTCAGCTCGCGCACGCGCAACAGTTTGATCTCTTCCATTGCCAGATTGACCTTCGTGGCTGCTGGGCTGCCGTGCATGCCCTGCTTGCGCGTGTCTAGATCGATCAACGAGTTGTCGTCGAAGTTCTCAAAGTTCACTGCAAATTCCTGAGCGGCAAGCGAGGCAAAGTCGGCCGTATATGCGTGCAGTCGACTGCGCTCGAACAGGTACGAAATGTGTAAGTAGTAACGGGGCAAACCATCGTTGAAAAAGTTGCGTGCTTGAGGATCGATCAAGCTCGACGTATCTAACTCATCAATCTTGAGTTTCTTGATGTTCCTTTCGGCGAGTGGCTCAGATGCTTGCTTGAAATACTCAGCGGCCAGGGCATATTCTCCGATTGCGAGATTCAGTCTTCCTCGGAGATAAGACGGCCAAGGTCCATCTGACACAAACTTGAGGAAGTCGGAAGCTAGTTCATAATCCTGATGCTTGAGGAGATTGCCCAAGACGTGCTCGACAACACCATTGTAAGCGTTGGAAATGTTAGCTCCGTATGTCCATGCACGGCACCAGTAAGTGATGAGGACGGGAAGAGGCGTCGATTCTGGGAATCGCAGGCTGTGCCAGTCCCCGATGAAGATGCTTTCAAGCACCGTCAGAGTAGGATGGGACTGAGATTTGTTAGACTTGGACACGGGACTGTCAACAGCGTCTTTAGCCTTCTTTGTTGGCTCTTCTCGTACGTTGCTTGCAAGCCACAACAGAACATTGTGCTCTTTCAACTTCACAACCAGCTGCTCGTACAGTTCTGACGGTCTGAATTCTGGCGAGAGTTCCTCCTCCTCAAGATCGCCAGCCATAAAGACTACCAAAGCGAGAAGATCGAGAATGATATCCCTTGTCATAGAAAGAGTGTCCTGAGCACCGCGTATAGTAGCCTTATCTCCGTAACGAGTAAGCGCTTGGTCTCCGTCAGCACCCCGTTCGGGTTCAGCGAGGCATTCGATAGCAACATAGAACAGCTCGTTGTCCAGATCACCAAGGCCGCCGAGCTCTTGCATCGAGTCGGTGAGTTGATTGAAGTCCTCGTCCGTAACTTCGGTATGAAGAGCGCAGATCTCATAGAGTTGTCGCAAGTCCTCTAGATGCTTGTCCTGGGTACCATTTGGTGTTGTATCGTTGATGCCAATCTTGAGAGCATCCGCAGTACTTGCTGTGTCGAAGACTTTCTGGAAGTCAGCAGACAATCCCCTCCTGAACGTTCTTGCACCCGCAAGGAGACGACCAATATGCACACTGTTTTCGTCGGTCAAATGATTGGCAAGGGGCATGGAGTTGATGATGTAGGAATCCTCTTGAGTAAGAAAGACATCCTTATTGAGGCCCATAACCTCGACTTCACTACATTGTCTGACGGGGCCGACTTGATCTGCTCTGACTGACCAGGCAAGGTCCGTGTCCATGTCGAATGCCAACGAAAGAGAGTCGCCGCGTCTAGTGTGAAGGTGGCGCACGAGGCCGAAGAACACATGCCATTGTGCAGCAATCTCGGACTGGTACTTGTCGAAATCTAGCTGACCTTCAGCATCTTGATCGACACTAATTTTTGCGGCAATGGCGTCGCAAATTCTCCCCTTGAGCGGACTTTCCTTGATCGATCGAGATGATTCAGTTGAGAGTTTCAATCCCTTCTTATAGATATGCAATGCGCTTTCCAGCATAGGCACGCTGAACCTGCCAGGGTGGAAGAAGAAGTCGAGCCATCGATCGCTGAGGCTGGAGTAGTCTTCTACCGCAAGTTGAACGTCAGCGTCTCCTGGGTATGAGGGGTCGTTCATAAGAGCCTCGATTGTAAGAGACCCGTCGTCCACAAAGGCCCAATTGTTGCGCCATGCATCTTCAAGGTCGTCAGGCTGGGCAAGCAGATCGAAGGTCAGAGTGAAGATTTTGCAGATAGCACCAGATCTGACTCTGATCCATAACTGAGTGTCTCTCCAAGCGTTGGAAGGGCGAACATGGTATTCTACAAGTTGCCAGGCGTTCGTGTTCATGAGTTCGTCGAGTGGAGGAATAAGTTTGGTATCTGGTTGGACGTCGCGGAGGCCCAGTTCGACATCATCGGGATCCATGACTGCCCAGAACTTGAATTGATGGTCTTTTGGTGAATTCGTTATAGCGTAGTACATGTCGCCATCCGGACTTCCATCGACCTGAAGAAGCTTGAGAAGGGTTCCTTGAGCAGGACTCATCAGAAATTGTGTGGAGCCAGATTGCATATCCTTGTCGTTTTCGTTGAGAAGGTCGGTCTGCACGCCCAAGCGCCCGGTTTTGGTGTTCCAAGCCTTTAGAGTATGGTCAAGACACACGGTAAAGACGTGGGTCGTGTCGGGTGACAAGGCGATGGCAGCAGCAGTCGAGGGCTCAAGATCAAGGCCGTTGAATTTGACGGTGTTGTGGCCTCTCATGGAGAAGAAAGTCTTGAAGGATGATCCCCAACCAGGTTCGCTAAACGCAGTTTCGTGCCATGATCCTTGACCCTGGCCGACACTTCTTGACAGACGTAACAAGCCACCGTCGCTGAGAGAAACAAGCAAGTCCATCGAACTAAGAGCAACGAGCTTGTAGGGGGAGCGGAAGCTGAACGAGGGTGATTGGTGGACTTTGAAGCAGCTGGAGGGGTCAAAGTCGGCAGACGAGGGTAGCGAGCCACGAAGGAGGAGATCCTTGCGCAAGGTAAAGGTGAAAAGTTCGTTGGAGGTGGTCAGGACGAAGACTTCGAGAGCGTCGCGCTCGACAGCGTCAGCAAAGGCAACACCATTGGGCCGGATGGGGCTGGCGAAGCTCAGGGCGAAGGTAATAACGCTCTCTTGAGTATTTCTGCGGGCTTGGATCAGGTCGACACTCTGGATGTGAAGCAGTTTTCCCTCCTCGAGGACGCGCCAGAGAAAGCATCGCGGGTTCCTATTCTGGCGACGAAAGAAGATGGACGACTCGGTAGCTAGATGACGTTTCGCGTATGCGTCTTCGTCGGTATCGGCCAGGGTATCATCGCTCCTTGAACGTTTGCGCGAAAAGAACGAGGACGGTCCTTCGGTGGGGATGTGTAGGGTCGAGTTGGCGTAGGTCGGCTCGATGTTTAGACGGGCCTCGGTGTATAGACATGGCGCCAGTGGAGCTGTCACGGTCATTGCCATTGTATCTCCATGTAACGTCGACCTGCAATGGCCGATGGTCGAGTAGGGGCTGTCGCGCGGAGAGATGACTTTGATGCGCGTTTGCTGTGATGGCGCCGAGCTGCCACTGAAGAACGCCAAACTGCCAAACTTCCGCACCTGGAGCTGCCCCAGCTTTTTGCTTTGACCAAGACCATTCATTGTACTTTCACTCACTCACTGACTTGTCACAAGCCTTCACTTGCAACACATGTACACCCGGACCATTCTCATAGATCAAAAACATTGTAATTGTACTTTCATATCGCCTTTTCTCCGTCCGAGCCACCTCTTGTAATGCTGCCATGCTCCTCCTGTCAAAACGCCAAGCCAAAAAGCAGTCCTGGTCCCAGCCTCTTGGTATCTTGAAAACACAAAAGCAAGCTCAAAAGCATTATCGTTCCCTCATGTACACGCTGTTCTCCTCTCATCTAGTTGTTGTCGAGGTCCTTGGGACTGGGGTCGCCAATACCATCCTCCTTGATGGCGAACATGGCATCGCTCTCAGGCAAGCAGGGACTGTCGTAGATCTTGCATATCCTGGTCTCGCCACGACCCTTCTTCAAACTGAGACGTGTTGTACTGGCGTGTGCAATAATGTTACCACCAATGGGCTTCTTGGGGTCGGGGTTGAACATGGCACTTGGTCCACCATCCACCTGTGCGACCACCTGGTTGGTGATCAGTACTGCAATACCAAACTCGTCTGCGAGGCGTTGCAATGTGCGCATAAACTTTGCCAGATGTGTTTGTCTCGATGACAGCTCACCACGTCCAGAGAAATCTGTGCGGTAGAGAGCCGTTGCCGAATCGACGATCAACAGCGAGAAGCGTGTTTCTGTCATCATCTGAGCCGCCTGGTTGAGAAGATCAAGTTGGTGCTCCGAGTTGTATGCGCGCGCGTATGCGACGTTATCGAGAACCTCTTCTCCCGAAAGTCCGTATCTTTGCGCCACTGCAAGCAGACGGACTGGTCTGAAGGTGCCTTCGGTGTCGATGTAGAGACACTTGCCTTCACCACCACCCATGTCAAAGGGCAGCTGACAGGTCACTGCCAGCGTGTGACATAACTGACTCTTTCCCGTTCTGAATTCGCCAAAGACTTCTGTGATGGACCCTGTCTCAATTCCTCCTGCGAGTAACGTATCGAGCTGCTTGGAACCAGTCGTGATAGAAATGAGTTCGCTGCGGCGTGCGTGCATCTCGGTGGCAGTCGTGAAGCCCATAGGCACAAGTTTGGCAGCTGGGAATTACGTTAGTTCTCGGTCAAGCAGTCAGAATCGGGATTGTTAATACCCTCTACAAGGACCTTGGTCGCCTTTTGCTCAGACACACCCTTGATGCGCTCAAGCACCATCTTTGGAGTGTACGCAACGGACTCGACGGTGTGGAATCCGCCCTCAACGAACAGTTGTATATCTCGCTTCGTCAGACCCGCCATGCCCTTGACAAGACAGTCTTAGCTTTTGTTATATGAAGAGATGTACATGATTATCTCACCTCTAGAGCCGAGAGTGGCGTAGGCGCGCCAGGACCTCCGGCAGCGCCATCTTCGTAGCCAGACTGGGAGGCAAGTTCTTGTCCTTCGGCACTCATTGTGATGGCGTCGTAGCTTGCTTGCGGTATTGGGTGTCGCGAGTGCGATTGTCAAAGTACAGAATATTACGAGGAGGCGAACAATTTATCGTCAAGTCATCCTTGAGGGCAGACGCGACTAGCGCGATTGTAGCCTTTGTGCTCTGGGGAAGTCGCCACAATCGAAGACAAGAGCGAACGTGTTTGACATGTGGTAGCCACACGACTCCACGTGACTCTATTAACATCATTTCACTTCTTCTCCCATCTCAACTTGCCAACATTCGATCTGCCCTTCATCGTCATCCAGCAGTGGCAGACCAATTCGAACGAACTCGTGCTCTGAATTGCGCAAGCGAGTTGCAAACCCCCCACTTTCTCGATGAGGGGTAATATAATGGGTCTTCTACCTCTTTCGCTGACCATCACAGTAGTCAAGCACAAGGGAAGGTCGCTTGATAGCATGAAACTCGGCTTTTTCCACCCTGAATAAAACTTCACGGACCCTCATATTCTTGGCTCCGTTTGCGGGCACAAATACAGCCGACCAGATCTGCAGTGCATATTGAAGTGATATTCGATGAGCAGCAACACGAGTTCAGAAAGCAGATTGAGCTTTTCGTCATTCCGGAAAGAGTCATGGTCAATATTGATAGACAATTGCCAGCTGAGAGGGAGGGTGCCTGATACGGCCTATATAGAGCAGAACGCTATACTCCGTACTGTATTTGACTTGACAAGAGCGGCTTCGCGGGTGTCTCGCCGAGGTAGATGCCGGCGGCGTCGCAGCCTGCAGGTGCCTACTGCGGTCGAAGGTTCAGCTACTCCGTCAGATATCAACCACAAACCACGAACCTTCGCTTCAGCCAACCTTGAAAGCTACTGGCATGTTCTGTAACGCGCAGCTCGCTCCTCTTGGGATTGCCGCCTTGGGGGCTCAAGTCATCTGAAGCTGGCTGAAACACGACTGTTGGAACCCTACTCACGTTGAAGTACGAAACAAAAGACCCAGGGGGGTGGTTCTGTATATTGAAAACCCATGCCTGTCAGCGGGCTACGTCGGGACGTGCTCCTATGCTCGGTACTCACACGAGTTTCTACAGCAGCCTGCAGGTCACCCAACAAGCTGCACACAGTTTCGCCCGAGGTCCATGACACGATCTGCTTGTTTGATCACACTCTGCGCCTGTAAACGAACTAACCAACAGACACATGGAAATTTGCATGCTACTCGAGAAAGAGCTGCAGTTGCTGGCGTAATTAAGGCTCGCTTGCGGCATACTCAATAAGCGAGGTGAAGAAATCCTGAAGGTCGGATCGCAAGCCATCAGCCTGCTGAGCAGCCACGCATCCTTCACCATGGAGCCGGGTCCAGGGGTGGTCCCTTCCAATGCTAAAAAGACATTCAATCGATCATATCTAGGTCGTAAGTTATCCCACATTGGTTTTGCGCTCCTTCCTGCCTTCGATGCCTTACGTAGACCCCCTTTTATGTTCAGTGTCCTGAACCGCAAACTACGTATTGTCATTTGGTCTTTCCTTTGTCGGTTTTTCTCTATCATCTTCAACATGGATGTCATAGCAGATGCTGCACATAGAGTGGCTGCTCTCGGCCCTCGCACAGTCGTCATGCTTGTTGTGGCCGTGGTCTTTCTCGTCATCACATGGACCTCGTTTGCGCTTCGAGTCTACGTGCGAGCGATCATGATACGCTCGTTCGGAAAGGACGACTGGATGATGCTTCTTACTATTTGCTTATCCACAACATGTTGCGGTCTCCTGATATCCATCGAACGAATCGAACATGGCAGCAGACCTCAGAAAGCACTAGAAGAAGGCATTCATGCTCAGTTGGAACTGCTCAATGATCTGATGAAGGTTTGTTACGTGTGTTGACGTCTCACACTTCGACTGACTCAAGGTGCAGTACATCATTTCCTTGATGGGACTATATATCCTTACGACAGTCGCATTGAAGATCAGTCTGGCTATCTTCTTCCTTAGGATTGTCATTCGACCGTGGCAACGAAGAATCATCTACGCTGCCACAGGTTTATACACGGTCTACGCCATCGCCTTTGCCTTTGTTGCTGTCTTTCAGTGTGGCATACCAACCAACTTCCTGATCAAAGAAGCCACCGGAGTTTGTATCACCGACGATTTTCTACAACCTCTGAACTATGTACACGCATCCCTCAACGCCATCAGCGACTGGACTTTCGCATGCCTGCCAGTCTTTGTACTCTGGAATGCCAAAATACCACGGTCCGCAAAAATCTCATCCGGTCTCCTGCTTAGTCTCGGAGCAGTCGGCAGCATCATCTCTCTCATCCGTATCGCATACATTCCCGGCCTCAAGACTGGTCCCGCCTTCTTTACAAATGCGATAACAATTGGTGTCTGGAGCTTGATAGAGCCGGGATTGGGCATAGTCGCCGCATCTCTGGCAACACTTCGACCACTGTTCAAGAACATGATGGAAAAGGCACGCAACACCACACACACGAGCAACAGCAGCAAATCCCTCAGCCACAACTCCAAAGGCTCATTACAGCGAAAAGCAGCCTTTTCCGGTGCCAAGTTCAGCGACCGCGGATATCTGCAAATGGATGACGACAAGAAACCTAGCAAGATGGGCAACTTTACCAGTGTGATTGGCGACATGAAGAGTGCACCACCCGGCCAAGTGTACGAGTTGGATCCCATCGCCGAGCGACCGACGTCAACGGAAACCACAAGGTCAAGCTCGAGCGTGGATGTTGGTGTGGCACTATCTGGACCGGTCACTGTCGGGTCACTGCAGAACAAGAGTTGGTTTCCCGACGACGAAGTTCTCATGACCAGACACGTCAAGATTGATGAAGAAGCGGCCGAGTGGCCGTCGCCTCCGCGCAGAGAAGTGTGATGAGCCACTCGCAGCTTCTGGGCTTTGTAGCATATCTTATGAATTCATGTCTCCTATACCATACCTTGGACATGCTGAGTGTATACCTTCATCATGTTATAACACACCTTTCACTCCTTTCTTCGACCGTCATGTCTGTACCTTCATTAGAGGCAGCCCGAGCCCATTCCATATCAAATAGCCCGAGATCATCATGTACAATGCACGATTGACTCAAAGACGCCTTACCCTCTCTGCACCGACCATCGCCTCGTTCACGCGAGCCACAAGATCTACTGCCCATGCAACTCTACCAATAAAGCCTCGAATCCATTGAACGCATGCATCACCGCACCCGACCCGCACGATCATACATACATATACAGCAGATTACCGTACACGGAGACAAATCACGATATTGGGAAAGGTGTCATGGAATGTAGTAGCCAAACAAGTACTCCAAAAGAATGAAATTTTGGCTTTGTCGACTCGTTCTCAAAAAGGCACCAGCAATCATATACCCAATCGGAGGAACATGGCTAGTGAGTAGCATGCAGGTAAGCGAGGTAATCAGAGACCGGGACAGTGCTCCCCGGGAAGAAGAACCCTGGCTCCTCTTTATATTGATCTTCCCAATTCGACGTCTTTTAGGCAGCCCTACCGAACAAGGCCCGAGTCCGAGATGGTCAGATGTGCAGAATGTAAGGTCCATCCATTTACTAACACTTGAATGTCATTTCCCGTTCCGATAGGCAAAGTCCCGGCAGGCAACGTCTTCGTTCGTTGATCTGGAAAGACACGAGGTATTCATGTTGACAATGCAACTGTATTTGGTAGCAATCACTATGTAGGTGCGCTCTGAGAACGAAAGAAAGAAAAAAAAAGAGGCAATAAAGCCAACGCCAAGGGTATAGTATCGTAACAGTCTTAACCGAAAAGTAGGTGAGTAAAGGGGATCAGGTCATCCTGTATCAATGTCGGTGCGAGTCGCACTGTTCAATGAATCTGTAGATGCCCTCAAAGTTTTGGTATTCCAGAGGACTTTGAGTGTCTTCGCGCTCGCCAGAGCTAGAGTAATGCAGAGACTCGTAGTCCGAGGCCATGGCCGGACTATCAAACTCAAAGTCGAGTTCTGACAAGGTGTCAGACTTCATCGACAGTTCGCGACCGATGCTGCTTTCCGAAGGCGTGATCATCGTCTGCCATTCGATAGGCTTGACGTGGCTTCCAGAGGGTGACTCGTAGAATTCGCTGCCACTCTCTGACTCATGTGTGCTTGGAGCGAAAGGGAACAGCAGGGCAATCTCGGACCCAACAAAGTCATCAAAGTCTTCATCTTGGACAGTGACGCCTCGCTGGATCTGCAGCTCATCACGCAATCTGTCAACAGTATCGGCATCGCAGCCTGGGAAATGGATGCGCAGCGAGGAACCTTGGTATGTGATAGGCAGGTCACCCAAGTTCGAGAGCTTGCTAAGATCGCTGAGGACAGCGGCCAGATCCTTGAGCGAGCGAGAGAAGTCGACAGTGAGACCGTCAAGGAGACCGTCAGAGTTCACGTGCTCGGCGTCGGCATAGCCAACGACAGCATCAAGGGAGGTCAAGGCGGTGATGGTGGGGTTGATGGGGAAGGAAATGTAGGAGCCAGGGGTCTGCTTGGGAAGCGAACGCAACTTCTTGGCAGTGTCATCCTGGGTGATGGTGACGGTCTTGTACGACTTCTCTCCACGAGGGTTGACGCCGTTGAAATGAGCCTTGTTCCCAGATACGAAAAAGGCACGGACAGCCTGAGAAACGTTCTGGACGACTTGTGCTTGGCTGGCGGGACCATGAGAGAAGTATCTCTGGCCTCCAACACGGCCACATCCAAGCGAATATCCTCCAGATGTACGTCCTAGGGTGCCTCCAGTAAGATTTGGTCGCAGGGTCGAGGCGAAAGGAGCGCGACCAGAGTGACGGATGACGGCATTGCCGACGCTGGATGTGGGCAGAGGACTGCGCTTGTACTGATGTCCGGCTGATTGCTCGGCAATCGAGGTGAAGCGACGGACCGTGTCCTTGAAGGTTGAACGTGAAGAGCTGCTGAACCAGCGGCTCTGGTGCTGTCTGATGCGAGCAGCAGGGTGGAGTGGCTGCCGTGCAGAGCTACGGACCAAGACGGGCTCGAGTTCAGCGCGTGCCGACTGGGCTACTTTGCTCTGTAGGATTTTCTGAACTTGTTTGGCGGCTGCTTTCCATGTCTTGACATGCCTCGTCAAGAGGCTATGCCAGTGGCCTGCTAGGGGCGGCATGATGGATGTGATTCGTCGAGCAGACGGGTGGGCGAGAGAGAAAGGTCGATGGTTCGCGGCTGCCTAAGTAGTCATCGTCGGAATGCGGGGACGTGGCGCACGCGGGTGGCGACTTTCGGAGATAACGGGCCATCTAGCATCTTATCTCGGGTGCCTCAGGTCCTCACTTCATCTTGAGGTGTTCAGGTCTATCAATCGAGCAAAGGTTTCGTGTGTATTTACAAATCATGAACATAGCTTTTCTGCCCCGCGCCCTCCTTTTATTCCTGCCAACAGCAATCTTGCCCGAATACAACAGGGCGAAGTGCGGCTTGAAGAGGGAGATTCGATCAAAAGAGAAGAAAACGGAGAGAGGAAAAAAAGGAAGAACATCCAGAGAAGAATAAAAAGAAAAAGAAAAAGAAAACGAGGAAATCCATGACCGTGGAAAAATTAACCATGTCGGCGTGTGCAAAGAAAGCAATCAAACCCCATCTCCCGACCCATCCCTGCAGCTAGACGTTGCTTTTGGTGATGCGCCTTTTTTGCCCGCCCATGCTGGAAGATAATCTATCGCCGGCTTTTGTCCCATGCTTGAAACCCACACCCCCAATAACGCCTGTAGCATGTGTGACTTTTTGAAAAACAAGAATAATCGAAGTGGAAACGGATTTATGCCTCGAGTTCCGCCTTGAGGTCTGCATCGATCATGTCGCCAAACTTCTTGCGGTTGGCGGCATTGAATGAAGTGCTTCGCCATGACTCGCGAAGCTGGCTGAAAGCTACACGCTCAACACCAGCCTTTTCAGACTGGAGAAGCTCAATGAAGTGACGTCCCACACGTTCGCGGATGGGAATCTGGCTGGCCAATGCCTCGCTGTAGTATTTGATAAGGTTGGCAATGCCGGTAGAGTTGTGACGCTGAGCAGCGTCGGCAAAGGCGAGATGGCGGAACTCGGCGTACATGCTCGAGTTGAAGTTGCGGATCAGGAAGTGTGACCAGAATTGGTAAAGGACGTCCATGTCGTAAGGGCAAGTGCCTGTGGCTGCAACTTCACGCTGCGACAGAGCCTTGCTACGAAGGTGACTGTACATCTCGTGTGTCGTGTCCTCGGGGAGCGTGTCGACGGGTGAGTTCTGATCCTTGACCCAGAACAGCGTCACTGCAGGACCATCGACTGCCACTGCCGCATCCCCGTTGGTAGAGGCCTGCTGTCGGGGCTCGCTGGTCTGAGGCTTCTTCTCCTCAACCTTCGTCTTTTGGACTTCCTCGTAGATGTTCTTCGAATCGATGGATCCATCGGAGAAAGTTCTGGATCCTGCAGTGTGGTATGGAGCACGGCGAGGAAGTTCCTCGTGTTTGCGGACAACAACAGTCAAGTTGTCGATTTGTGTATTAGGAAAGTTGTCTGGCTCACCACCCATGTCCTCGGCAGGAATGAAATAGCTGCCCAGAGGAGACAGACCGTTCTCGCGGTGAGGCGACTTTGCTTGACGGCCTCTGAACTCCTCAAAGCCAGCGTTTTCAGCAAACTGTTCCATGCCGCCGGGATAGAAAGGTGCAGCCATTCCAATGTGAGGGACGGGAGGGCGCTCGAACGACACTGGGCCGTCATTCTGAGCAGAGACGTCACGCTCGGCCATTGGTAGAATCCACATCTCCCAGTCGCCGGCCTTTCGTAGACGATCCTTTCCGTCCTGACCAGTGCGTAGCTCAATGTTTGGCGAGTGCAGACAGACATACTTTAGGAGTTCGTAGTCAGTGGTCAAAGACTTTAGTCTGTTAAAGTCAGCAACAAAGGTCAGGAAGACGAATCCCTGAGAGTCCATGTGCTTGCGGAAGAAAGTATCCTTGACCAGGTTGTCCAAGGAGAAATAGTACTCGATTTGTTGTGAGATGGCAGGGACAAGGTACATCTGCTCAGCACCAGGTTGATAAGCAGGGACAGGTGGCATGTATCCACCGTAGTACTCGGGCATAAAGCCTTGGGGAACCATCATGGGGTAACCAGGATACTGACCACGGCCATAATCGAACGGAATAGAGTGCGAGCGCATACCTCCACGGAATCCGCCACGGCTCTGCTGAGGGTAATGACCGCCACGAGGAGGGAATGAAGGGGCGGCGGGAGTAAAGTCGCCAGGGAAGCCATTGGTGTAGTTCTGAGAAGAGAAGTGGCCGTTGGCAAGGCCACCGCGGTGGCCGCCTCTTCCACGCTTGCCTGTCTTGGGCTCGCGGAACGATGGAGGGTTGTCGAAGGTACGCTCCTTATTGGCAATCTTTGCAGCCTCATGGTGATTGCCGTTGAGAGCATCAGCATTCACCGAAGCAGCAGATTGACGTCGACCGGTCGTCTCGAACTTGCGAGGAGACTTGTTGCGACGAGCCGAGGGGTGACGCTTGGGAGTGCCGTTGGTAACAGGGGCTTCATGAGACACACCGTTAGTGGAGGCATCCTTGGACTCTTCGATTTTGGCAGGCTTGGGCGGTGGAGGCATAGACTCGCGGTCTGCTTGGGCGTTTGTAGCAGCATTCTGCTCTTCGGCAGCATCTGCAAGTTTTGACGCAGGCTTTTCTCCGTTCTGACCGTTCTGGTAGGTCGTGCGACCGGTGAGATTGCTTCCGCCACGAGCACCGCCACGAGTAGTGCGAGGAGCTCCCCTAGTGGGCAAAGTTGTCTCAAAGACAGCCGTAGGCACATAAGGCATGTTAACCCATTCGGTCTTCTTTGTGGCCGGTGCAGTGCTAGTCTCCTTTAATGCCTTCTCTTCTTGCACTTGGGTCTTCTTGCGCTCTTCCTCGCGAGCGGTCTCCATGGTGGGCCAGGCGACATCGCTGGTTGGTGGAAGAGCTGAAGCATTTGCGCGAGCTTTGGGCACCTCTGCGGTCTGACGCTGCTCACGATTTCTCGTGCTGGCGGCGACAGGCTTCTTTGCATCTGTGTTCTTGACCTTCTCGGCTTTTCTCTCCTGCTTGCCGTTAGTGGCAGTGTGAGCTGGTGGTGTCGGCTTGGTGTGAGTCATGGTCGATGCTCTTTGCTGCCAGATATTCACGGTCGGTGGAGGGGCATCGCGGAGCTTGGGCTTTTGCTGCTTGGGTGTCTCTCCTTTGGGCTCTGTTGCGTCGGCCTTGGAATCAGTGCCATCTGCTCTGGCTGGGCGGTCTGAGTTTTGCGACTTGGTATCCCACGTGGACTCGGAAGAGGCTCTGTTCGGCGTGGATGAGCCATCGTCGTTGTTATTAGCAGATGTGACACTGGACGAGTCTCCTCCTGCATGGGCCTCGGCCTTGGGGTCGACTGAGAGACCATGGGCATCCTCGGCTACTGCGTTGGAGGACGGCGTTGCTGCGCCAGAGACTTTTGCTGCAGAGCGGCCCTTGGCAGCTTGTGCGTATGAGAAAGACATGGCAGTAGAGACAGAGATTTCTCTCGTCGTGTTCTGAGCTTGTCTTGGGGCCCGGTTGGGCGGTTCCAAAGAAAGTAGTTGAGAGCTGTCGCGCAGTCTCAACTTGTCCGGGAAGGTTCAAGGCCGACCTCCCCGCACGATACACACCAGAGCAATCTACTCAGGCTCGGACAAGAATAGGCGCAGGCTGACAGGGGACGTCAGTCGGGACTCTGGGTTGGTGGTGTTGGGCGACAGGCTCGAAATGCGACGCGGCACAGCAGGCGTTGGCTTTCGCACACGTAGAAGAGCTCGGTCGAAATTGAGACGACGATTCCAGGCTGGAAGGACTTGTGACGAGCGAAAGAAGAATGCAACCAGACTCCAGACGAAGGCGAACAATCAGCGAGCCAGCTCCGTCACTTTGTTCGGGCCGCAGAAGCGAGTGCAAAAAATCTAGTCAGGCCGTCAGAGTGGTTTGCAACTTTCTTGCGCTTTTTGTTCCGAGGCACAGACCTTCTCGACAGAACGATCCGACCACTTTTCGTGAGGGGCAGACTCGGTCAAGATGTGCAGAACGTCGACGAATAGCTTATATGCAAGAGCAACAGGGCGGCGGGGCCTGAGTGCAGGAGCAGCAACTCCTTTCGTTGCTGCAAACCTCGCACTGCAACTCTGTGCTCAGGCCGTCTCTCACCGCCCAGCGTGTTGCTCATCCGGTCCCAGGCTGTAGCATCGAACAGACCGTCGAACGATGGTTCGGCTGTCTTACTCACGTGCATTGACGTGCATCTCACATGCGTCTGTTGTGTCTATCGTTGGAAATGGTGGAAGCAAGGATTGTTCATGGCTGGTCTCCGTTCTGCCACATTCATTGATATAGCCGTGTCTAAGAAGGACCATCATGTCTGGTAGGCCGTGTGGCTTATCAACTCAACACAATCCTGGACTGGACCTCCTCTGCTTCCATCTATATTGACGATTCGTGGCCAAGCAAAACTGCATCTCGGCGACGCATGCTAACTTACACAGCAAGAGCGGGGTGTTCTGCACTGCGACCTCTGCTGGCCTGATGTATTGCAGTCCAGCTTGCCCCGGCCACAAACACTAAAAGCATTTCTAGTTGTGCAGGCTGATTCTTCCAGCCGCAAGGCCTCCAAAAACCGCAGCCACGTCACTCGCCTCTAGCTTTTTGACCTCGTCCATCTGTCGTGTGCGTCTGCGAGCTGCAACCCCTCTATCATCAATCTCGCTAGACTCCCCCAACGGTCCAAACGCCATGGTCTTGTGTATCGTCCATGGTGCGTCTCCGTTGATGTAACAGACGAATCGTCTCCTCATCTCCATGCCAAGTTCGTCTGCCGACGGGTTCATTGTCATGTCAAACCCGCCGAAGAGGTAGATCAAGTCAACCGCATGGTGAGCTCGGGATGAAGCCTGCCACGGATTCGCCTGGTCGAACAAGTACCTGTATATCGGCTTTGCTTTGTTCTTGTACTTCTCCATCATCAGCGGTACTGGCGATGCAAATCGCATGTCGTTCATAAAGTCAAGTGCACCGTGTCTGCACTGTGGTGCTCGCGACTTGTTGATATGGTATAATTCTTTCAGCTGATTGCTGGAAGATCCGGCTTTGTCAAAACATTCGATGATCTGTTCTGCCGACATTGCTTCGACCCCATTACGCCAGAGGACTGACTCAAACTCGCAGTCTCCGATTATCAGCTCTTGGATATTGCCCGTGTTATTTTGCCAATTTCCAAAGCATTCATCATCCTGGAGGAACACTGACGGTATCGGTATCTCGGCTTGTGCTTCTAGTAGTGCTTGTACTGGAGCGTCCTCAAGAGACATGTATCCTTTGCCTTTCAGTTTCGCGAGGACTGTATCAATAAGCATAGTCTTTGCTCTGGCCTCTGGCTGTGGTGGCGACATGTGTAAAGATCCAGACATGAGAATACCACGCTTGACAGGAGCTCCACTCACGATCAATCCATGTACAAAAACAGCTCCTGCACTTTCTCCAGCAAGCGTCATCTCGTCTGGGTTGCCACCAAATCCAGCAATGTATTGGTAGACCCATTGGATGGCCAATTGCTGGTCCTTGAACCCGAGGTTCTTGTTGCCATTGCCATTTCCAACATGAAACATGTTCAACCTGTATTGTACAGATACTACAATCATGGGCTTCGAGTGTTGGGCCGACTCTGCCACGATCCTGGTCGTATCTCCAGCTTTGCTAGCGCCATTTCCGAAACTGACGATTTGAGAGCCCCCATGGATCCAGACCATAACAGGCAGTCGTGCGTTATTTGGCGTATTGGCGGGAAGAGTGATGTCCAGATTCAAGCATTGAAACTCGTCCTCAGTCTCGTCGTAAAAGATGTCACCTTCCGGAGCTCGAAGAAGGTGACCAATGTCGTATTTGTTCTGAGGACACCTCGGCCCCCATCGCTGACAGTCCACCCTTTCTCCTTCCCAACTGGCCTTCAATGTTGGTTGTTCAAATCTCTTGCTGATGGTTCCATATTGGACTCCACGGTACTGCGAGCAAGACTTGGTGTCCACGCCGACGAACGTAGCGTCTAACTCTTTGTGATGAACCTCTGGCATGACAACTTGTTAGTTGGTCGGATTGCATTTGGGCAGGAGGTTGGTCGCTCCTATTTATATGGCTCCACATCCGGTAAGTGGGGTTGTGGGGCTGATCGAAGGTGAAAGTACTAAGACTGGTAGAGACCCTGCCCATCGTCCTTCGACATTTCTCTCGTAACAACAATTGTTTCCTCTCCGTGATATATGCCGACGCAGTGCGCTCTCCCAGTGGGCTAGAGTCTACAGATATCGGAGGAGAGCTGTTACGCTGTCGCCTTTCAGTGATCACCGCTGCGTTCCGTGGGAGAGCTGTGTATCACAATGGGTAGGAGTATACGCCTTACGTGCTTGGTTTTTACACGACTTGTAGATCCGATAGCAGCACAACTTCGAAGTACTTGCGACCGGACTCGTGATCAGAAAAGTACTGTCGTTGCACTCATCCTGTGCTTCCTCATGCTCACACCCCTCAAACGTCTCTCATGATCATACACAGCAACCACGAAGTTGTGAAAATATACAATTGAATTGAGATCAGAGCTCTGTCCAAAGAGAGGCCAGCAGAAAAAGACCCTCTCAGCGGATGCTGCCTCGTTTCTTCAGTATATCGTGCATCATTGATATGGTCAGACTTGCGACTAGTCTGTAGACAGGGAGAGAGCCAGACCGGTCACATCCTCCACCTCGCCAGATATCTCTTGGGACGATGCAGAGGCAGTAATCATCTATCAATATGCACAGTTCAATCCGAGCTGGAATTGTGTCCAGGGAGATCTGCTATCGCCCAAGTTGTGCAAGCGTTGGTGCTACCAGCCTCCAGCCTCCAGCTTTCCAAGCGCGCACGGATGATGTCACGACTATGAAACAATACACCGCGAACAACCTTGCAATTCTCACCTTATCCAATCTATCAACATTGTCAGAATCAACATGGAGCACTACAAACCTCATTCTGGCTCGACCTTCGAGGGTTACTACTCAAAGTTCCGATTTCCATCTGGCGCACATCTGGCTTTGATCATCTGCACGGTGCCAGAAGCTAACGAGCGACCTCATAACATCACCTTCACATATGTACCGGAGGAAGACGTAACCAAATGTTTCCAACGCGAGATCTTTGTCGACGAACTGAAAATGATCAACGGAGAAGGCGACGTGGCATTTGAGCAACATTGGAAGGGAGGCCATGTTAAGGTCTACAACGACTCGACGACCGAGTATTGCATTGATCACCTCGAAGACGAAGGCTTCAGCTTCAAGGGAAAGACGACTAGCCGTACACCATGGATGTCTGACATGGATACTCCAGAGGGTGCACTCGTCTACCTCCCTCTCCCTCTACATTGGCACGTGCACTCGGTGGCTTCAGACTGCGAGTTCGAGATGAAGATCAACAACTACGACCTACCCGAAGAAGACAAGAAGGGTGTTGCATCCGTCCATCAAGAGAAGAACTGGGCCAACAGCTTCCCTTCGGCTCACCACTGGGTTCAAGCTCGAGACGGCGACCGCGGTATCTGTATTGCGGGCGGCGAGATCCTCGGCATGGAGGCCTACCTACTGGGCTACCACGCCAGCGATCCCAAATACAACATGACCTTCCGTCCACCTTTCGCCGTAAAAGCCGCTGGTATCGCCCCGTTCATGAGTGTCGAGCACAGCTGGGACACACGTACCTTTGAGCTCAGCATCCAAAGTTTCACACAAAAGATTGTGGTGTCGGCGAGGGCCCCTCATGGTTCATTCTTCACTCTGAGCTCGCCATTCCCAGACGGCCATCGCCTTAACTTCTTGGCCGAGAGTTTCCGTGCCTCGATCAATGTCAAGGTGTATCAAGCTGGCGTGCTGGGTCCTTGGGAATTTGTGCACGAGGACAATTTCGAGAATGGCAGTCTGGAGTTTGGCGCTGGATACTACCCTCCTGCGGGTAAGGAAGAACGTTTCTACTGAGATCGTGTCTCCTCTGGTCAGAAAAAAGTCATGTAACGAGCATTCGACTGAATTCAACAAATACTCCGTTTTGGTTTTAATCTCACCACAAAAGATATATGTTCAATTTCAGTCACTAACCATCAAGATTGAAGTCGTCGAAAGTAAGTAGACACTCAGACACGATCCTCGCATCTGAAATATATTCGTTCGATCGAGCTCTCCGTATCTATTCTTTGTGTAAGTCCGGAGCCAGTACTCAGACCAGGGTGGCACCCTCAACTACCACATTCGAAGTCAAGATGCACATAACACGCCCACATTATGTTCTACCAACGTACTAGCAAGGTAATAGGGGCCTCTAACATCAACGGATACAATATACTGCTTTGCACTACACGATACTTATTCTTGGTAGCAGGACATGGGTTTACATATAAATCCCATGGAATCTCTAGAACGTGTACTATAGAAACACGTTTTATAGCCTATCTGCCATCTAATAATAACTATATACTTGGAAAAGTATATGTTCTAGATAGTCTTTAGCATATATACTACCCACTACTTAACTACTCTAAACCATCCTCTTCTAGAAGCCTAAGACCAAAATCCAGCCTAACAGCAACCAACAGCGGGAAATGCCAAGCCTTCTTGCGAAAGAGAGTATATATTGGTCTTAGCCGATCCTCCCCACATCTCAAGCTGAGGTACCCCAATCGGAATCTCACCGAAAATTTGTTAAGCTGAGTGGCGCAGCGGAAGGTTCGTACTGATTCTCCACCTCAACTCTTACCAAACCACCATAAACTAACTTATAACAGCGCGCCGGGCTCATAACCCGGAGGACCTTGGATCGAAACCAAGCTTAGCTATTCTTTTTGGATTTTTTTTTGCTATCCTTTTTGAATTTTTTGCTATTCCTTTCGAATTTTTTTGCTATCCCTTCTGATATTTTTTTTTGCGGTTCCTTTCTATACGTCTTGTACGACATCCCTTTTTGTTTGTGGTCAAATGTTTGCTTCCGTGTGAATATATGTCAGGTCTGAACAACAAGCGACTATCATCACCACGAATAAACTATTCGAAAGTGAATAACTAATAGTGAGCAACGATAAAAAATTTGTTTATCATGCGGCAATGTAGCCGGGCTTTCTATAGAGATCATGTCAAGAAAACAAACGCCTCCGCTATGCAAAGTGCAGGCAAACAAACAAAACAAAACATCAGGATTATTATCCAAGCGCATCTATCTACATTAGGTGTATGGGACTATCGCTCATGCGAGTGCTCGTGATCATGTCCTTCTGCGTGTGCAAAAGTGGTAGGGTGTGTGTCGGAAATGGAAGGCATGGGTTCAGCACTTGCATCCCGTGAAGCGGAACCGTGTGGTCCGGATGAAGACCCACGAGTAGTGAAGCTTCTTCTAATACTCTCGCCCCATGCCGAAGTGTCCAAGACGTCGAGGACATTCTGTGCGTTGACAGAGCTAGTTGCGCGCGAACGATTGCCCGTGTTGGGTGTACCGCCGACTGTCAGAGTGCCTGCTCGGGGACGAGGCTCTGGGCCCGAGGCGGACAGTGTTTGAGCACGACTTCGAGGACCGGCCCCAAGGCCCAAACCACCGTAGGCATCTAACGTCGCGTCGGCATCAAGGTGCTGTGGTGACGGTGACGGTGATCTGGAACGATTGTGTCCGTCAATCAGAGCTTCTGCGAAATGCCAGTCTTCAGGAATATCACGCATCTCGGAGTGCGATGAGTGTGAGACTGCTCGTGAACGCGTTGGTGAGGCCGATGGTGAGAGCTGGATGGAATCACTGCGGTTGCGTAAATTAGGTCGAGACGCTGTAGGGTCGATAGTTAATGCTGGAGTGCCGTGGTCGCTTCCAGTAAGCCAGCTTGGAGTCTGGTGATCAATCGGTGTGGATGGGGCTGAGGGGGTTCTGTGGCCAGTGTTTGTGAGGCCCTCGCCGTCATCCTGGATGAAAATCTCGGGAACATCCAGTTGAGGTATCATGGTCATGCGTGCATCTTTCTTGGCTTCCAGAGCCTTTCTGAACCGACGGGCCCAATAAAGAGTATCGAAGAAACCAACGACAACATTACGGCGTACAGCTTCCTCGACACGCTGCAAACGAGCGCGACGACGCAAAAATTCTTCGAGTCGCAGACTCTTATTGTCGTTGATAACCTTGTAATGGGCCAGGATCATCAAAAGTGAGTTGAACTCGACACCGCGGTCGGGATCAGCTGAGACCAGTACTTCTTCGTAGAAAATATTCATACGCTTCCTGCGTCTTTGGATCTCAAGGACCGGGATTTCGGACAGACGTTCGTTGAGTTTTTCGAGATCGATCTGAGGACCGTCCTTTGGACCGTCCAACCCAAGAGGATGGGCACGATGCGGTCGAGAAGTGCAGTCAGCTATGATGTTACTGACTGTAAAGTCACCATCGTAGATACGCATCTCAAAGACACCGGAGAGTTCCTGTAAAGATTAGTATACACCAGAAACACAAGTCAATGGCAAAGACTTACGCCTAACAAGCGGGGGAACTTCTCCTTCGGAATATATCCCGAGCCACTTGGATCAAACTCTGCCCAAGCCTGCTTGAATCGCCGAATCTCTTCTCTGCTGATGACGGACAATCCGCTGCTTCGTTGATACACGTACGAGAAACTTTCGTAGATCAACGAGATGAACAAGTTCATGAAAACGTACATGCTGAGGATGTTCCAAGAGATGAACAGAGCCATAGCCCATCCGTCACTACCACAGTCGCCATCGTAGTAATGCTCACCGATTGTGCAATAAGGTGGGGTGACGGATGCAAAGTCTGCCATCACCTCATTCCAGCCTTCTCCAGAACTCATGCGGAACAGCATAACCAGAGCTTTAGGCACTGTGCGGAAGTTTTGATTGTCCGTTTCACCTTCCGCGAATCTAGTCAACCCGAAAGTTTGAGTAAAGGCAATGGCGAACACCAGAAAGAGGACAAACCAAGTCGCCAACAGGTTGGCAATCGAGGTCAGACTGGCAGCGGCGGTCTTGAAGAGTTGGTCCAGCTGATTATTCCTAGGGATCAGAAGTAATGCGATCGATACGAGGAACAACTTGTGTACTTGGGCGTAGTCTCTGTTCTTGAAGTTGGTCAGAAGCAAGATCAGCGTGACAAACGTGCCAGACACCGAGAACAACGAGTATACATCCCAAGCACTTCGTCGGAACCGAGTCCAGGAGAGACCGACAATGCGGATGACGATGTTGACAATGTAAAAGAGCGTCAGAACCAGGAAAATGTAATCTCGTGCGGTATCCCAGCGAGTGTTTTCCGGATACCATTCCAAACACAGCAAAAGCAGATGAAGTACGAGCACCACGGTGACGCTACGCTGCCACCTGCCATTCTTTGTCACTGCTCGACGATAGCACCACTCCCTCCAAGTTTCCCGCACCTCCTTAGATGAGGGTCTTTTGGACGGCGAGATTTGTCGGAGTAATTTCCTCAATTCAAGCCATGACCGCTGTTCAGTCGTCAAGAAAGCCACTCCGGTTTGTTCCGTGTAATTGCGCATGAAGACACTAACAAAAAGCGTCAAGACGAAAACGGCACCAAGCAAGTTGAAGATGACGAAAAATACGGCGTTTCCTTGAGATGAGAAAGGATCAGGTTGTGTGAAAACACCAGTGATGGATTGGCCGCTCCACATGACATCGATCCAGCCTTCTTGAGAGACAATTTGGAAGAGGATGAACAGCGATGATCCGAAGTTATCGAAGTCGTAGTATGGATTGGCAACTTGACGTGGTGCGAGCACGTTCCAATCGTAAGGTGTACTGAGGTATTCGCCAGTACAGTCAGTAAGTAACGAGGTTACACCATTACCATCATTGCATTCCATGAATCTTCCGTTGAAGAGATTCAAGCCGTATATGGCAAACGGAACGAGCAAACTCATTGAAACGAGGGCTGCCGAGACGACTTTCCAACCACCCATGACGATAACAGAATGGAAGGTATCTCGAGCATTGTCGCTGACGTTGAGTAATCGGAGGGCTCTCAGAGCCTTGAAGGCACCAACAGCTCTTGAACCACCGCCTGGGTTATAGATTGTGGTGAAGATGTCAGTCCACAAGGTGACCAAGACGATGCCATCAATAATGCCCCAAGAGCTGCGATAGTATGCGTTGGGTGTCCAATAAAACCCATCCGCAATGACTCGAATAACAGACTCGATGGTAAATAGAGTCGCGAAGCCCATGTCGCTGTATACAAACCAGTTCAGGGCTTGGAAGTCGTGAGTCCTGAAATACTCCTTTTGGTACAGAGGCGTCGTGACACAGGCCAAGAGCACCATTGCTACGATGGCTGCGTAGATGAATGCCGAGAAACCATACCAGATGGGTCTGGAAGGCGCGACACCCTCTATGCGATCACCACCGCGACCCGGACCCACAATTCTCTGACACAATCTTCTGACAGGGTTGTTGACCCTGAAGATGAAGAGTGAAACGTTATAGTTAGGATACTTCCTCAAGTATTCGCGTTGAGCCTTCTTGACCCTCTCATTCGCTGCCACGACCTCTTTGACCATTTGACGAGTGTCCACTTCCTCGTGAGCTTTCTGAAGCTCTACATTGGAGTAGAAAGGATTCGGCTCGCGATTGAAGAGGCGATTGAGCATTTGTTCCCAGCGCTGAGCCAAGGTGCCCGATTTGACGGGTGGACTGTTGTTAGGTATGCTTTCGGATGCACCAGGGGAACTCGCATCGGGGTCAGCGCCGTGATCGTCAAGAAAGTCGCGAACCACAGCATCCTTGAGAAGCATTTCTGTTTGTGCCGAGCCATAATCGAGAGGGTCTTGACGACGAACTTGACCTAGCTTGAAAATCGTTGACAATGACAGTGAACCCTGACTGCCGGACGTCGCGTTGACTTGCCTTTTTGCAAGGAAGGCCTTGACCTGCTGCAGACGTTTTTCGTCTTCTGAAACGTCGAAGTTTTCTTGGATGACAGCAATAAACATGTTCAAAACAATGACTTGGAGAATCAGCAAGGGATAAGAACAACCTCATCAGAAAAATTTAGACTTACAGTTCGCTAGGATGAACCACATGATACAGAATGCTGCACCAATCCAGCCGTTATTGTAAGCGACGTTATAAGAAGTAACGTCGTACATGATGTCTGTCCAGTTCTCACTTGAGAAGATCTGATACATGCCCAAAAAGGCGTTGTATATGTCAAAGAACGGAACGCGAATAGCTTCGCCAGAGTCGTTTTCTTCTGGGATCTGCCCACGGAAGATTTGTGTCGCGAATATCGCAGCGAGAAAGCATAGCAGCATAACGAACATGATCAAGTTGGACAGACCCGAGAAATCACCCAACACCGTGAGCTGCGAAGCATGTCAGTCAATTGCGGGCCAGGGATCGTTTGCGTAAACACGTACAATCAGCGTGCGTGTGATTTCGACTGCGAGAACGACACGGTAGATTCTGATGATTTGGAAGAATGTCAACCATGCATATGGCTGCCCAGAGTGTTTGATTACCGGGATTTGGATGACTGTGGTTATTACAGCCAATGATAGGTCCACAAGGTTGCGCTTGCTCTTATGGAATCGACGCCAGTCTGCCATGAATCGGAGAATGATCTCAATGTCCAGCGCTATGGTCACGCCTAGCTCAGAAGAGCCTTGGACAATATAAGCATACGTCAAACAACAATGGAGGGATGAACTTACTGAGAAACTCCGCTCGGCTGGGGCTCATGTATGCACTGCGCAGACATTGTACGATCAAGCCGTACGTGATGACAGCAATCCAGATCCATTGCGTGCTATTGACAAACTGTTTCAGCGTGCTCGTCTTCTGCTTGAAGCCATCACTTCCATCTTCCGTCTCTAGATGTTTGACGTGCTCTTGCGCCGTAAAGGCACTGGCTTTGCTCTCGTCTCGGATGACTTGGAATGAGGATGTGATGACGGCAATCAGCAAGTTGACAAGCCAAAGCGGGAAGACTATGATTCCAGCAGCGAAGAATATACCAGCGGATAGATAATCGCTGTCAGCAAGATAGTAGACTTGATCTGAGAAGGTGTTGGATGACATGACGACAAACACCATCTCGAGCGACTGGAAGATGTTGTCATAACTAACAGTCCCGTTGTAGGGATTGTCACCTTCAATGCAGACGGAGTTGACAGGGCAAAAGAAACCTTTAGCATCGTCTGCACCAGGCGAACCATCCTTATGTATCCAGGGCATTGCCGTTTGATTAGCTAATAGATAGCCACCACAGAATTGCATCGATTGTGTGTATGTTTCTGCAGGGTCTTCCGGGTTAGTCCAGACACAAGTACGACGAAGACTGGACTTGAAGCTTTGGACTCCGATGATCGCGAACAACAGCCAGAAGAAACCAGTCAAAAAGGCGACGTTCAAAAGAGTCGGAGCAGCCTTCTTCAAACTCCGCAAGATGACCAACGTGCCACTGGTAATACCCAGAAGACGCACAATTCGGAGACAACTCAACATGCGGAAGACAAATACATGCTTTTGAGACTCGACGCCAAAGATGCCAATGACGAAGCTGATCCAGAACGCGCATACCGCAAGGAAGTCGAGTCGGTTGAAAGAATGACGCAAGAATGCTCGAAATGCTAGCCGCTGCAGCTGGGCTTGTTTCGAGCCGCCTGGTACCTCCATCATAGTGTTTGTCGTAAAGCTTCGCAGGATTCCAGGTTGAGGCGCTGCCATTGCTGGCGGAAGAGGATTCAGGTTTTTGACAGAAGGCTTGCGGTGTAGAGCGAACATATCATTGGCCTTCCTCATGACGGCAGTCCGAAGACCGACCTTGCGGTCGATGGTACTGTAGTCTATGGGGTTGACGATGAATCCAGACACGATGACGCGAATTACAATCTCGACGGTGTATATGCTAAACAAGGCAAGCAATGCGATGTCTATCCAAGTAGTTCCGAACCGCTGAGATCGTGGATCATTATTGACGTTGTTGCGAGCCTCGACTGCAAGCAAGATTGTTTGAAAGACAATGAGCACGAGAATGAAAGGTTCGGTGAAGGGATGAAGCAGAAAGTCAGCCAACTTCAGACGCAACTTGCTATCTGGCGGAAAGATGCCTAGTGATTTGCCACGGAAAGGATTTGGTTCAGGGGTATGTGACTCGAGGTGATCGGCTGGACGAAGCATAGGCGAGGGCATCTTCTCACTGACAGGCGAGTGGGGAGTCCCATCGTTGGCGAAGTCAGGGGCTTCGGAGATACGAGAAGAACGACCCACAGACGACTTGCGTCTGATCATACGCTCGGCGACTTCAGGCTCGTTGCTCAAGTTGACCACACGCATCGACATCTTGCGCATCATATCTCCTGCTCGGTGAAATGGAGAGTCTCCCATAGGCGACAATGAGCGACGACTGTCTGCAGGAGAGCGACTATGACCATCGGGCGAACGACTCCAACGACCAGAAGGCGTCAGGTTTCCGGATTCGACGTCGGGATGATTGGAGTGCGAGACAGTTGGCGACAAGAAGCGGATACTTTGGAAGCTACCACGTTCGTTGCGTTGTGGTGAGTGAGCGTCCAGACGACTCATGTCCGTCAGAGGTACTGTGTCCATGTCCTCCTCATGTGGAAAGAAGCCTGTTGGATCGTCGGGCTCTTCGTCGTAGGGCGATGCGTCGACAGTGCGCAGACTAAGGTCACTGCCTAATCGACCGTGGCCTGAATGTAACGATGGACGGGCAGGAGCGCCTATACTAAGGCCAGCGAAGCCCATGGCCTGTTGGAAACTGCTCCCTTCGTGTGGAGACAGCGGTGTGCGCTCGTCCTCATCTTGAGCGTCGTCGACCCGTGTGCGATGGCCAGTGGGCGATGTTACATAGGCAAGAGGTGACAAGTTGCTATCGATCTGCGGCGGACTGGGAGGATCCTCGGAAATTGGCGAGTAAGCGCGGGTACTAGGAGGCGGCGGGTTTCTGCCAGGACTGTGTGATAAAAGGGAGTCTCTATTGCGCCGGAACAAGCTACGTCCACGGTCGCTCAAGGTACGGCGGTGCGAAGCCTGGGCAGATGGGGACGGCGGTTCCTGAGAGATGGGAGCATGTTGAGCGGGGCCCAGGTCTTGTAACTGGATCGAGTTTTGCGGAGTCGACTGATTACGACGGTGCCGCCGACTGTTGACGGTGGGCGATTCGTCGGCCATTGCCTCAGCGCAGAGTCGCGGGCTGCTCCTTCTGCATTGGTTGTCCTAATTATGTGCGCTGCTCTTTCTTGTACTTTAGGTTCGTGCCCCAACGGGTGAGTATACTGGTCTTTTCAGGTGGGATGGGCGATTGAACGAGAGATTTGTCGAGGGGGAACAATAGATCTGACAGCTACAGCACGCTATCTAGTTGGGAGGTAGATGGGAGTGGAAAAGGACAATAAGGCGATAAGAATGAGGGTACGCAACACTCTGATAGCCGTATCCACATGCTCGTTTCGCCTTGCCAGGGACGCGCTACACAAGCCACCAGCCAAGCTCTCCGAGCCCTATAAAAAGCATCAGCCCTGCGCTTCAGCCACGCACCACTCAGGTCTTCAGCCACACCTCTGCTTTTCTCTTTCTGATCATCTCGGTGCATAGTCACAATTCAAGATTAATGACTTTGTTCTTTTAGAGTCACGACAACTTTGCTTGTATTCGAAGATTATTTTGATTGCTCGATTCCCTGTCCAATCAAGGCTAGGAAAGAGTTAAAAGCGAAAAGAACGACTACCAAGAGACAGCAAGACTGACCAGCAGTCCAGCCGTTTCATGTCAGAAACACATACCTAGTACTCGTCGGTGGTGCGAGAGTACGCCTTGACGCCAACGCTGAAGTAAACCATATAATGCAAAGCAATGCCACTCAGAAAGAATTGGTCCGCCACCATCTCTAATGGTGAGCGAATCGTTCTTGAACAGCACGGAGGTCGTGCTACGATCCCTCGTTACGAGCATGTTGCTCGGCCTCACGAAGCCTGCGCGCAAGAAAAGTCTCGGTGCGTCTAGCAGCTGGATTGGAGAGTAACCTCGAGCCACTAGGCGAAGTCGAGCGTGAAAGAGGAGGTGTTTCTACTCTGCGCAGTCGTCCAATGTTTTGTCTAGCTGTGCTACCAAAGTAGCGCATGGTTGAAGCGGCAACTTGACGAGAGCGCGCGCGAGTATCCGAATCGAACTGCGAAGGGCGCTGAAGAGGAGCTTCGTCTTCATTGTCGTTGTCATTGTCCTCATCTCCTTGACTCACGCTGCTATGGTGACGCATCCAGCGTGCATCCTCTGGCGACATGCGGCGGAGAAGCCGAATCTGAGCTCGACCCTCGGCAGTTTGCATGGCAAAATCGTACAACAAAGCTTCGACAGCGCGACGGTCGTCGTTGCGAGGCTCGTTGGAGCTGGAGTTCTCGGCCAGAGCGTCGGCTAGAGCATCCGCTTGAGCCTCTGTACGCGCGAACGAAGCAGAGGCTCCATTCGAAGCAAAACTAGAGTCGGTCGAAGGTAGCGAGTCGTCAGGGGTAATGGTCGAGCCGATTACATGCCAGGCGTCTGCAATGGGCGATGGACTGCGATCGCGATCGCCCAAGCCGTCATCAGGAGAGACAGGACGGTGGGCGAAGCTCAGTGGATGTGGTGATGACTGCGAGGTGCGCAGCAGGACAAGGCGAGATGAAGTGGCAGACTCTGATGTCTCTAGAGGAGGGGACGGCAGACTCGAGGAAACGCCGTTGCGTGATTGTGGACGGTCGCGTTCAAGAGGCGGAGGGAGAAAGCTGCTCCGTGTTGAGCGTCGTTGACTTGAGTCGGAATGCTGTTGCGACAGATTGTCGTCGCCGAGGTAGTAGGCCAGGTCGAAATGACGGTCGCTTGAGGGTGCATAGCGAGGAGCCTCAGGTACAGGTGGTGGATGACCAATGCGATGGATGCTGCTCGGACGAGAAGCACGAAGACGGCGAATAGGCGAGCGAGATGTGGCAGTACCGTCGTTCTTAACTCGAGAAATGGCCGCTGGGCTGTTGTTGTTGCTGGTGCTGCGAGTCTCCTCAGGATTACGCCATACTCTGTCAGAGGTCGTTAGCAATCTGCTTCGTGGAGCGTAATATCAATCCAGTCTACGATGAAGAAGTCCGCCTCTTTCATGTCCAACAGGCAGCCGTCGCAGTCATTGCGACGCGCAACCCACAAAAGACAAGGTCGACTGGTCGTGAACCAGGTTTCAGAGCGTCTCAGTGGATTGTGACTGTCTAGACGCGATCTACTGTGCTGCGATGGCCAGCGAAGATGCTTGCCGTCCAGGAACATGGATATGAGAGCTCGTATGAGGTACGAGCAAGCTTCAATTTGGGAGCGCGCGTCCCGGCGCGTCGCCTTCCCAGAAGCCTCGACGTGGAGATTCTGGCAGCACACTTACGGAAGACCCATGATGATACAAGACTTGGTCGCAAAGCTTGCGCGATTCAAACGATATGACTCGGTTCAATATAGAGATAGTGTGGCGTGTATCGCGAGGCACGGGATAATATGTTTGTGAGCGAGCTCCATCTCACCTTCGCGGCCTCGGCGCTAACCCTTTTCTCCACATTCTTGGCAACTCAAATGTTCTTGAACGCAGACATGCCAACCGTTGCTTTGCCGTTGCCATCAACCAGCAGGTTGTCCTCACAGCTCGAGCCCAGTCCTGCATTACCCAGGAAAGCTGGCTCCCAGTAGTAAAGACCAGCGCCACCGCTCACACCAGCCACAGTCTTTCCGACAGCCTCAATCCACTCCTCCTGTCCGGCCGACGAGAAGGGGATGTAGGTAGCATCAGAAGGAAACTTGTACGCAGGCTTGCTGCACTTTGCAGGCCAGTTGGTCTCGGCAACAACCAATTGCTTGCCATATGTAGATGCAAGTTGCTGCAGCGAGTACTGCAAACTTCCAAGATATGCCTTCTCGTTGTAGAAGGGATAGTAGCTAACACCAATCATGTCAAAGTCGCTCGACTTGAGTGGTCCTTGGCCAAGGATGTTCTTGTACCACCAGAGTTGAGTGCCAGAGTCCCAGCCATTGTCGAGGTGGATCATGATTTGAGGCTTCTTGGAGAGCTTGGAGTCTTTGATGGCAGATGAAGCAGAATGAAGAAGGTCGGCAATGTTGTAGTAAGAGCTTGTGCCTCCAAGAGGCCACAACAGTCCGGCTCTGATCTCGTTACCGATCGATACAATGGCTGGGTTAATGCCTTCAGCTGCGTAACGGTTGCATACTGCCAATGTGTAGTTGTATACCGTCCACTTGAGCTGACCGATGGTGCTGTCATCCCATTTAGCCGGTGTAGTCTGATGAGAGGGATCTGCCCAGGTGTCTGAGTAGTGGAGATCCAGGTAGACACTCATGCCTTGGTTGACAACACGCTTGGAGAGCTTGACATTGTAGTCGAGGTTGTAGTTGCCGTCAGCAGGGTTGACCCAAACTCTTTGACGGGCCGAATTGGCTCCAGACTGCTTGAGAATAGCTAATAAACTTGGGTCAGCCCGGGATCTTCCCAGTATATATGGTACATCACCGACATACATTCGAGAGGTTGAGTGACTCCGGCAGTCGTCTTGAAAGTCTTGCCTTGATTCTCTAGCATAATGAGAGAGCTGATATCAGCTCCCTGAAGCATGTTAGTCAAACGACGCTTGAATTTGGTTGCGGGCCATCTACCTTGTAGGTGAGTGCGCCATACGCAACGTGGGACAGTACTGCTGCCACAGCAAGGAGACTTGATCGCAGCATGATATCTTAGAGGGAAGACCAGCGAAAGTGGAAATAAAACTGGAAGAGAAGGAGAATACAACAACGCCTTATAACATCTTGGTCTACGCTAGAGATCATGCTTTGCGTCCGCATAATTCTCTTAATATACAGGAAGCAACACTTGCTTGCTTGGAACGAATGGCTAAATCGTCGCTTATACAGCATTCAGCCTTGAACCGACAGCATCAAAGTTTAGTCCCCATTCTCCTGAGAATCTCAAGTCTCAAGTCAAGGCGTTTCTGAGTTCGGTGTATCTCTGTACGCAGAAGCCCTACGAACTGCCCTGGCCGATTTGGTGATTTTGAAAGACTTATGATCAAGGCTAGAACGTGAAACCTCGTGTCCCCGAAACACAATGGTCGACGACAGGCAGGAACGATATTCAGCCTAGTATAGCACTCGATTCTGCTTATTGGTGGACTTCTGTTACAGGTAAAGTGTGTGGCTTGTCGATCCGGGTATTTTGGTGTTGTTGTTGTTTGGCTTCTCCCATCGTGGCGCCAGCAAGCGACTCGACAGTATAAACACTGTTAAGCAGACTTAAAACCGGTGCTATAGGACTTAAAAGTCTGACAAGCCCTAAAGGTCTAGGTGCTAGTTTATAGATGCATTTGTCGGCGGTGGTACCTTGGAAACCAGATCGGCTGCCGTCTCGTCTTTGGGTAGCGGGCCAGCGTTTCAGAAGTCGTCGCTTGCGATTCCTCGCCCTTCTTCTTGTAACACGCGAATGTCAGATTCGACGGACAGTCGCAGAAACTGTCACCCATGACAAAGGATGTGTCTCTTTCATTGTCACGACAAAAAAAAATATCTTGATAATTGCTATTTCCAACTTGTTAGGCGCGTCTTTGCTTTCGTCTTCAGGATTGGACTCTACAATCACAAAACAGCCAAGCAAATCATAGATATCAAAAAACTTGGTTCATCAATTCGTTTTGGAAAAGTGGTATATGTACAACAGAAACAAAAACAATCTTTATCCCTTCGGCTCATAGCCATGGCATTTACTCAATCTTGATGCCGACCTTGCCAAAGTGCTTCTGGTCCCACTGGAACTGGTAAGCCTCCTTGAGCTGCTCGAGAGTGAAGACGTTCTCGTCGATGACGGGCTTGATGTTGTTGGCCTCGATGGCGGCGTTCATCTCCTCGAACTGCTGTCTGCTGCCGACGTAGATGCCACGGACAGTGCAGATGTTGACGAGAGCGTCGAGAAGAGTGGGCTGCTTGTCGTTGGTGCCACCGATGAAACCAATGATGGAGATGACGCCCTCGAGGCAGATGGCCTTGAGCGACTGCTGCAGAGTGTTGGGGCCGCCGACCTCGATGATGTGGTTGACACCGACACCGCCGGTGATCTTCTTGGCGGTCTCGCCCCAGTTGGGGTCCTCCTTGTAGTTGATAACGTGATCGGCACCAAGAGCCTTGAGCTTCTCGCCCTTCTCCTTGGAAGAAGTGGTGGCGATGACACGGGCACCAGCAGCCTTGGCGAACTGGACAGCAAAGATGGAGACACCGCCAGTACCCTGGGTCAATACCCAGTTTCCGGGAGTAAGTCTCTTTCCTTCAAGACCGTAGAGACCGTTCCAGGCGGTCAGGCCAGCGCAGGTGAGGGAAGCACCCTCAATGAAGTTGAGGTTGCTAGGAAGGGGGACGAGACCTTGCTCGTCGTAGACACCGTACTGCTGAAGGGATCCGTCAATGACACCACCAGTTCCGGTGGCAATGGACTTGTTGTCGAGAGGACCGGCGAGATGGCCTTGGTTGAATTGTGTCACAACCTTGTCGCCGACCTTGAAGCGCTGGACCTTCTTGCCAACAGCCTCAACAACACCAGCGCCGTCAGATCCGGGGACGACGTTGTCTTTCTGAGGGAAGGGGTAACCACCAGCGGCAATGATCAAATCACGGTAGTTGAGCGAAGCACCGTGGACTATTTCGCAAATCGTTAGTACTATATCGTATGTGCTCAATCATGGCAAGACTTACACTTGACGAGGACATCCTTGTCGCCAACCTCGGGGACAGAAGCTTCCTTGTTGAACTTCAGGTTCTCGAAAGATCCAGTACCCTGTACTCTCCACTGCTTTTGGGTAGAAGGTGCCATTGTGATGTTGATATGTGAAGTGGTGAGTTGGAAAGATGTGGGTATCAGGTAAGAATAAAAGATAGAGCTGGAGTATGAAAAGTCAATTGTCGGGTACCCTACTTGACCTTTTATATCAATCGACGAGATGGTCGAAGAAAAACATAGAAAGCCATGACGTTCATAGCTTGCGCGGGGTGGAAGCACCAAAGCTTCTAGAACCGAGACTGACACCGCTGGTTTGTAATCGCCGCTCCAAGTTCGGAGGACTCGAGATGAGGAGGCCTTGATTACGAGTACTCGAGATAGATCATCTCAAGTCTTCTCCAGATCTTTCTTGGCGAGTACCTTGATGTTCTACCACGTAACCTACCAGGAGCATATACAGTCCACTCATTGAGTGGAAGTGGTAGTGATATCATGGTATGGGCGTAACATGTGAGATGTCAAAAGCTGACAGCAACTTTAACCGAGAAGCCTGTCCTGAGCTGAGCGCACCTGTCGCACGCGTCTCGGTCTAACGGTTGCTGGGACAGAGCAACAGCACGCCTGTCCGATCACCAAACACGCCGAGACAGCAATTCCTTGGAGACTGTCTCCGATTTCTAAGCATCGCCAGCAACTTTGCAAAAAGCGCCGATTCAAGCAAGATGTATAATGAGGCCTAGCAAATTTCTTCTAGAGATTGGTCATAGCTTCCGGCCCTCCAAATCGCCTACCACAGTCGTTTCCAGCAACCATCGATGGCCATGCTCACCTTCCTCAAGATCTTCTCTCCACCAAAAAGAGTGCGGAACCTCTTCAGTCTCTCAGCTTCGTTCATGATTACAAATGCAGGCAAGCCATAATATTGCTCAATTGAATCAGCGGGCATGGTATCGGGTGCCTCCAAGTTGATCAAAACCACCTGAGCCGCAAATGCGTCCATGCCTGCCTTTCTGAGAAACAGTTCCCATGAAGTCTCGTCTTGTAACAGTTGTACTTCCGGATCGTCAAGGCCGAAGCGGACCATACATGCAACAATCCAAGTTGCCAGTGCCGACTCATCTCCAGGAACGTGCATGACCTGAATATCATGACTTTGCGCTGCGCAGAAGTTGATGAGAGACACAAGTTCGCCAGATTCGCGGCTGTCCAATGGACGTTGTTGGTCGCCACTCCGATCTTCGTGTACCATAATCATGAGGCGTTCGTATCGACGCGCGAGTTGTACAACACGTTCACGGATAACGTTACGGATGGCCTCGCCCGGCAAGCTCTTTTGCATGACTTTTTGCAGAGTGGTCAGCATGAGTCCATGTCCAGGTGCCAGAATTATATCTGCTTCGTCGGCTTCCGAAGTTTGGAATGATGATCCACGCAATACGCGAGCCGATGAGAAATCGCGTTCAATATACTCGGCCATGGGATTCAGACGTTCAATGTCTTTCACTAAGGTCCGCTTTCCAAACATGGTTGAGGACAGCACAAAAGTAAGTGGTGGCATGGGCGTAGGTAAGGACGGAAGATGTACCATCTTTGAATTTGTCACTTTTCCCAGGTCGTCATTTGCTCCTGCATGAACCGCAGGATTAATGCTGAGCCTGTCGACATTGTTGGGTATAGCCTGGACCTGTGGTCTTACATCCTCTGCGCGCGTCTTCTTGCCAGTGTGGATTTGCATGAAGCGATCCAAAGAATTGCTCACTGAGAACGCGCTAGGTGCTAAAGAGTGAAGATCATCTGTTTTGTCGCCGTTCGTCTTTGGTATAGGGAAGAAAGATGGTCGAGACTGCAACGTCGATGTGAGTTTGAGGCCTCCAGTTCTACTGGTCGCGTTAGTTGCTAACACGCCATCCATAAGGTCGAGATTCTCCAGAGCTGCTGACATATCCATAGCCTCAATCTCTTCATCGTCATCTTCGCATGGGTCCAAGATTCTCAGACCGTCTAGTTTCCACCCGCACGTTGTGTCTTGAGGCTCCTTGGCATTGAAGTCGCCTAGATAATCGCATTCAAGCTTCTCCCGAGGTAGATCACTCAGTTGCATGTCGAAAGGTCGCCAACGCGTCATGGCCCCATCGATATCACCGACACTAGGCCAGTATTCACGAGGTCTGATCGTTTCCCGCTTGAGCATGGATATCAGCTGCTGCTGAGCCTCAAGTTCTGTCTGACTGCTTAGCTGTCTACGAGTAAAGATTTTCCATGGGGGTAGAGGGCTTGTCTGGTCGATGGCGGGCACTTTTGCTATCAGCATCGAGTCCGCCTGTGTCAACTGCTCGGAGTTTATGGCAAGAAGTGCAGATTCTGCACCAGGCTTAACGATCCGTTCGAAGAAATTGTCTAGACCACCTGTACCATTTGACCCTTCCGATGGAAACGGTTGGGCATATTCAGGTATTGTAGTACACAGTTCGTCTGAGAAGGTGACCATCTTTAATTTCTTCAGTGGGGACGAGGACTGTAAAGCTGGTAACAACGGGGTTTCCATCTTGTAATCCTCAGGCTGTTTGCGTTTCAAGGGTGAGTTGGCGTGTAGCTCGCTTCCAGCCTCAATGTCGAATGCCGATATGTCTGAGAGCCCGTCCAAGGAGAATTCGTCGTCAATCTCCATGGCAGACTCGATCCTGATAATCTCAGTTGAGACAGGATCAATGGGACTGGTCGCCAATGGCATGCGGCTAACAGAAGAATCCGGAACGCTGAATTGAAATGGCGATGAACAAGGCAAGAGTGGTGATGTATGTCTCGCATCTTCATACTCTTTACGTTCCTAGTTCTGTCAGATCGCATCTTGTCAGCACAGCACAGTACTTGCCTTCTTGTATGGTGGTATATCAAGTTGTTGAATGTCGGGCTTCTCGGTGATCGAGATACATTGCTGTAAGAAAAGTATGTCATCTTTGCTAAGCTGCAATTTCTCTTGCTTGATCTGTTCGATCAATGCTGATGGCAAGTCAGGGTCTGGCCAGTATAGCAATGCCTCTCCATAATTATGCCATAAAGCTGTTGGCGATACTTGTTGCGAGCCCTTGTGTTCTTGTGAGTGTATTGCTCGCATGAACTGTCGCTGCTCAAGGTCTGGATCTGTTGGCAACAACAGCGGCTCGATCTGGAACTCGAAAGATTTGCTTCTTGAGGGTATGACTTCAGGGAAGGGTACAACTTCGGTTGACGCAATCTGCTTGAGGAGCAAGGCGCTTTGGTGGTCAATGGTCCACTTCTCATCCAGATCGATTTCGCTTGGAAGCTTGAATTCAGGGAGCTGTCTGAGACCAAGATCAGATTCTTCCCAATTCGGGATCGAGTGAAGAATGTGAGGTGATAAAGGGTAGAAGGAGGTGTAATCTTTGCTCAGGCCATAATATCTCGCGTAGTCGATGACGGAGACATCTTCGTCGTCAACATCGGAGAAGGCGCCACTGGTCTGATTCGTCATATCACAGTATTCGGATTCCATGATGGTTGAGGAGAAATCCATGTGGTAGAATACAGGGAATAATGTGAAGAGTGTCGAATGGATGTGTGGCGGAGAGGTATCACGAATTGCGCATCACAAGTGTGGTGATTGAGAAGGAAGGTGCGATTGTACGTGATTCCTTCCTCCACATCCGACATCTAGGTATGCAGTAAACTCTGTTCTCTCGAGACAAGCACTCACGAGCCGCGAGACGGCAAGAAGGGGATTGTCCGAATTCGTCAAGGTAATTTGGAAAACATGTGCAATTTTGGTCTTGGAAGAATCAGAATGATTAGTTAACGCGAATTAATCACGACCGACGTGAGTTAGCACCCGAGTTGATTTGTTCAGCAATTAGGCGCTGATGCTTGACGTGAATACGCTAAGGGCTCAAAAAGATGCAAGGATACACAAGGGGGTATGGCTACAGACAGGCCTCGAAATCAGGACAAAAACTAACACAAGCTATCGTGACCACTTCACAGAGCAACATCGTCAAATTCGCTCGGTGCTTTTGTTGATGGTTCCTCGTCATGAGGTATACCGATAGCCTTGAGATTATTGACCGAAGGAGGCTCTGCGGAGGCTTCCTCCTTTTCTGCAGTAGCTTTCGAAGTGGAGGAAGGTTCCTCGGAAGGTGGTGAGTTGACTGGCTCTTTGGTTGACGGCTCAACAGGCTTCTCTTCTTGGCTACTTGGAAGATTACGGAAAGGAAGATCAGAAATGGGAGCAGGCTTTTGTTGGGTGACGTTGGGACGAGCATCTTCAGGCACAGGGTCTTCCTTAGGCGGCGTGGGAGGAGCGGTGTCGGCAGAGTCGTCCTTTGGTGGAGGTGCAGGAACAGACTCGGGCTGAGAAGTGGGCATCTCTGGGTTGTGGGTCTGCTCAGGAGTCGGAGGAGTGTGCTCGATACGAGGACTGGCGAGCGGTGGGTTAACCCTGAGTTGTTGTTGCTGAAGCTGAAGGTGTTGTTGCGAGGGCTGTGGTTGAGTGGCGGGCTGTGCTTGAGTCGAAGCACGTCTTGAGTCCTGGTTGACATGAGGCGAAGGCAAGGGCTGGCTAGTGGGACCGATGTTTCGCAGCTTGGGGTCTGCATCGAGGTAGTAAGCGCGGACACCGACTATACGTCCTTCGCGTTCACAGCCCTTCAGCCAGTCAGGCACAACGACGGGCACGTTCATATCGCCAGCCTTCTCCCATGCTTGGCCACGACCCTCGGTGCAGACAAAGTGAGTCGTGTCAATGCGCAACGTATCAATCATCTTCGCGCCGATGCGATCCACGGTGGCCTGCAGGTCGTCGCGCAGTTGCTGGGGCATGATGCCCGGAGTGATGGTGATGCCGGTCAGGTCGGTCATCTTGTGGGTACGGACGGTCAAGCGGTCGCTGGTGTATGTGCCGGCCGAAGTGCGCAGGACAAGGTGGAAGGTGTATTCGCTGTCGACGGCCAGGCCCGAGATTTTTGTGCTCAGCTTGTCGCGGGGGATGTTGCCGGCCTTGCTGCCATTGCGGTAGAGGCTCAGGCTGCGCAGTTCTGCTGTGGCCAGTTGGACGGGGTCCCACTCGAGCACGACCGAGGTTTGGGTGGCATTGCGACAGCGTAGGACAGGGGCGGTGGGTGAGTGGATGCCGAAGGTCGAGTAGATGTCTTCTTGGAGGGCGTCGAACTTTTGAACGGCCGTATCTTCGGCTGCTTCGTTGCGTGCTACATTGATGTCCACGATTGAACCGGATGTGATGTCGGCGGGCAGCAGGATGGACGGGAACTCGATCTGGCGCGCACATTAGTCTCGGCCACCGTCTCCTCTCGGGCCAGCGCCATGTGCTCGTACCAATCGCTTGTCTTCGGTGAGCAGCACGGCAACGCCGGCGTCGACCTTGCCCACGGTCAGTGACACGAGCATGTTTGGATGATGTTGGTTGTCGTCGACCGTCTGCTACTGCATGCCCGCGTCTTGTTGTCTCGCTGTCACTCGATCAAGGGCCCAAGCGCGTGTCTCCAGCGCGTCGTCATCCACGGTCATTCGACAAGTACAACCACCGTCTTTGCTTTCTATCTGGATATCGTGTCTTCTCTTACTAGTCCATCTCTTCACGCTTTGTGTTAACATGTTCTGCCTACTGATGCCAGCTGCATGTGCAACTGCTACATCAACGAATATGCATAACAGCATCGAGCACGCTCAGAGAGCACCAACACTCCACGAGTCTGCCAAAGTGCTCCACCGACCTACATCCCGCTTCGCTTTCTGATACCGCAACGTCCTCCGCTACCAGTCAATTTTCTTTTCCACATGTCTGCTCACCTGAAGCCATCTTTCCTGCCTAACTCAATGACTCGTATCAGCTTGGCTTTGTTCTCACTCTCGTTCTTGACCAGGGCATATCTCGGTCTGGGCTGAAAGGCATAATCCGCATGCTGCTCGAAGAGCATCCTTGTGAGTACCAAGAATAGCATGAACATCTATCAGTCCCTCTGCAACCGCGTGCATCGGACCACATGTACGCGCAGTCCAGAGGCACGTACGACAACCCAAATGACCATTTTGGACGAAGTACATGTGTAGACATCACCAGAGCCGGTATCGAACCCTGGCATCAGACTTGATCCTCAAGCACCCAGTCTCGTCCTGACTGCTTTGGACGTTGATCATGCACATGATCGAGCCAACTTGTTCGCTTCGACTCGACGTCTCTGCCTCGGATCGAGCATGACCTTAGGGCATCCAAAACTTCGGGACCTCGTATACGGAGCATCGGATGTATCACTCTGCCATGCAGGTCTTACGATGAGCAAGATGCTTGCATTTCGCGAGCACGATTGGTTTTTGCTTGACGATCCCAGCCTATCAACCGCTGTTTGGCGGACAAAGTCAGGCCAAGTTTCGAGGTCGGCATTCAATCTCGACAAGCTTCCAAACGACCAGGCCTACCTCGAAACAGCGATCATCAAGCCTGACCGTCCAGATTTTGACTTTCTTCTGACGGCCACTGAACATCTCCGCAAGTCCAGCTCGTGGTTCCCGCTACATGGAACAATAGCGCTGGATAGTCCGGGGAAGCTGTGTTCTCTTGAAGGGCCCTAATGTCATCTCTACCTAGAATGGTGATTTCTAGCACTTGTAAAAATGCGATCGACCGGCAAGCAACAATAGCGTGTGATCAAGCTGGAAATAGATCGGGAGGAGCCGCGGCTGTTTGAAGTTGATGGATGAAACGTGCCAAGCCGAAGCTTGCTCCAACTTCACGTCCGCATTCAGCAGTGACCATAACCACATTCGATGGTCGCCCCTGCCCAATGCTCTTCGATGGGCCTTCTGTTGACCATTGACTCATCCCTCATGTCTCCTGGGGAGACAGTTGACAGTTGAACAGCGCTGATAGGGGCAACCTGGCAAATCTGACGACTCAAGAACAGCGTTCTGGAACTCATGATAATGAAATGATTAATGTTTCCAATCGGTCGAGAACGAAAGTCCTCGAAACAGACTTCCTTCTCTCACGGTCGCCTGCATTCTCAAAAGGAGTCGACACCAGATGATTGAGATTAATTGACCTACACTAACGAAGTAGAATTCCGTTTAGAAGCCGTGCGGATGGCGTTATCGCCCTTTCAAGACTCACGAGCATGTAACCCCAGCTCAAGCCAAGTCAGTCTTCAGGTTTCAGCCATCCACAGCTCCGCATCCGTATCACCATCAGGCATAGCGTTGCTGCTAAGGGGTCTTGCTGTTTGAAGCCTCCAACCAAACCTCGGTAGCTCAACCTTATCACCTCAAATTCAGGCTCACAGACTCAATGCAGAGTCAGTCTACCAGACGTACTCAACTACCAAATGGTATAAGTATCTGCTGGTCCTCCAGCATGAAGCAACCCATCCAGCATCACAGTTCCTTCCTCTTTCATTGATTCAACTGTTCAAGCCGGTCTCGACAGTTTGCTCGCTCGTTCTTGCCTTTCTTTCTACACTTTTACATCTTTCAATCGTTCAAACAACATACACACATCTTCAACACTATGAGATACTCGCTCACAACCGCAGCTCTGGCTTTCGCCATCTGCTCTATTGCTGCCCCCACTGGCGACTACGGTTACATGTCTGGTACAGGAGCCTCGGGCTCCACTGAGGTTTCTCCCTCTGGCTCGGCTGGAGTTGGAGCAAACGTTGGTGGTGCAGGCTCGGCCGGCGCTAAAGCTGGAGCAGATGTTGGCGGTTCCGGAGGCCTTTCAGGATCTGGACACGCCGGCTTGGGCGGCCTCCTCGGAGGCATGGGTGGACTTGGTCTTGGGCATGAGGGAGGCCTGAGTGCTGGCATTGGAGGCAGCGGACACGGAGGTCTGGGCGCTGGTGCAAACATCGGCGGCAACGGCCATGGTGGTCTGGGTGCTGGCGCAAACATCGGCGGCGACGCACATGGAGGTCTGGGTGCTGGCGCAAACATCGGCGGTGGTGCTTCGCCGTCCATTGGAGCCAGCATTTCTGCATCTCCTTCGGGCTCAGCATCTCTGGGAGCTGGCCTTGGTGGTCTCGCATCGGGAGGCCTTGGCGCAGGGCTGGGAGGCGCTGGTGGTCTTCTCGGTGGCCTTGGCTTGGGTGGAAGTGGAAAGGGTCATGGTGGACTTGGCCTAGGAGGCAGTGCAAACGGCCAGGGCGGCATTGGCGCTGGAATTGGAGGAGGTGCCGGTGCCAGTGGCGATGTTTCTGGAAAGGCCGGTGGCAATGCTTCTGGAAAGACCGGTGGCGATACTGAAACAGACGCTGCCGCCGGTACTCCCAATGGCGCACCTGCCTACGGTTCTCCCGACAGCTCTTCCCCCGACAGCTCTTCTCCCGACAGCTCTTCTCCCGACAGCTCTTCTCCTTCCGACAGCTCTTCTCCCGACAGCTCTTCTCCTTCCGACAGCTCGGCGCCCAGCGGAGACTCTCCCTCTGGTACTGAGACTGATGCCGCATCGGCTTCTCCCAGCGATGCTTCTTCTGCCCCTGCCTACGGCTCTGGTACCTCTGCCCCTGCTCCTAGCGAGTCTGCAGTTGACGCTGCCTCTGGTACTCCCACCGATGCAGCTTCTGCCCCTCCTCTTGCCACAGGCGCATCCGGCAGCACTTACAAGTCATACATCAAGAAGCGTCAGTCCTACGACTCAGGCTCAGGCTCAAGCTCAGGCTCAGGCTCAGGCTCTGCCTCTGCTGGTGGTCTCGGCGCCCTCACCGGTGGTAGTGGACTCAGTGGACTTACAAGCGGACTTGGAGGACTTACAGGAGGACTTGGTGGCCTTTCGGGAGGACAGGGCCTCGGTGGTCTTACGGGAGGACTTGGCGGCCTCTCGGGTGGACAGGGCTCTGGTGGTCTTTCTGGTGGTCTTCCCAACTTGGGAGGTCTCTCGGGTGGAAGTGACGCTCTCGGCGGCTTGAGCGGCCTCAGTGGTCTCGCAGGCCTTGGAGGCTCAGGTGCTGGTTCTACGGATGCATCTGCCAGCGGCAATGCTTCAGGAAGTGGATCGGCCGGCGGTGATGCTTCAGCAAGTGGATCGGCTGGCGGTAATGCTTCAGGAAGTGGATCGGCCAGCGGAAACGCTTCAGGAAATGGATCGGTCGGCGGATCGTCTTCAGGTAGCGCATACACCAAGTAGAAAGCATCAAATACACATCGCTGATTGCGGTATAGGTTCTGCTGGAAGCTCTGACTCGTCTTCGTCCGGTACTGCTACTAGTGGCTTTGGCTCGCTCGGATCCCTTGGGTCTCTTGGTTCCCTCGGTTCTCTGACCGGTGCTGCTGGCGCTGTGGCCAGCAATGATGTTACCGCCAACACCGGATGCAAAAAAGTCACCCTGATCTTCGCTCGCGGGTACGTGAAACAAGCATGAATCAGCAGATACCAAACCACTAACGTTTTCCCTCCACAGTACCACTGAAATGGGCACTCTAGGCTCCATCGTCGGCCCCGGCCTCGCCTCAGCCCTCATCAAAGACACGGGCTCCTGCGCCGTCCAAGGCGTCGACTACCCCGCCGACGCAGCCGGCAACGCAAACATGGGCGCCTCGGGCGGCCCCAAAATGGCTGCTCTAGCCACCCAAGCCCTGAAGCAATGCCCCGACACCAAGGTCATCCTGGCCGGCTACTCGCAAGGTGCCATGGTGGTCCACAATGCGCTTGGCTCCATCGACGGCAGTAAGATTGCTGGTGTGGCTGCTTTTGGCGACCCCTTGAATGGACAGAACTTCAAGGGTGTTGATGATAGTAAGGTTGTGAGGTACTGTGGTTCTTCGGACTTTGTTTGCGATTTCAGCGGTAAGACGCAGGGGTCTGGGTCTCATCTTTCGTATGGGTCGAATTTGGCTGAGGCGGCTTCTCGTTTGAGCCAGATCTGTGGTGCTAAGGCTTAAAAGGCTTGGACACTGGTTGCGTCTTGAGGACTTAGATCTTTGGGTTGCTCTTCTGACTTGCTGTTCTGACGTTTCCTATGGCCCTTTGTCTGGCTGTGATTTCTTTTCTTCGGCCTTTTCTTTTCTCTTCCCTTTTTTTCTCTTCATTCTTATGGCCATTCCTCTCATCGTTCTGGTTATGCAGGCATACACAGCACAATGATGAGGACAACGGCATTGTACACGAAAAAACAACAGCCTTATCAAAAACAAGAGGAAGATAGTACTTGTATAGCAAAAATTCCAGAACTTCTCGTTTGTTTTCTGATTTCTCTCACCCCCTTTACTGCCTGAAATGTGCATCAATATTGTCAAAGAACAAAATACGCAAATAAACAAAACTTGCTTTGTTGATGATCAATGCCGCCTTCTCTCCATACACTTGCGACACTCCTATGGCGACCCGTAAAGCAACAAGGGAAAGTAAGGCACAGGAAGGTAGTGCCAAGGGAGAGAATAAATTGATGGAGCAAGCAGCCATTGGGATCAGAAACTGAAGCAACGAGAACGCACTGGAAGGAACCATGGAAGCAAAAAAGAAGAAGAAATCACACGATCGAGCAATCAAAGAAAAGAAAGAAATACTGACTGTTGTAGACTCGAAAAACGTCTTTGATTTGTGCGAATATATCTAACACACGCAGAGTATATCATTATTTTGTTTCGTCGTTGTCTGGCTTCAAAGCATTTATCGGACGGTGGCGCCGGCAAGGGACTTGACAGTGCAAACACCAGACTTGGTCTTGAGTTGTCTGACACCGCTGTCACCCTTCTCAGTAAGCTGGGGCACAGCCGAAACCTCAAAGGCAACCTCGAGGTTGTCAGTGGTGGTGAAGCCAGGCTGGAAGGCCTCCCAGATCTTCTTCTTGGGGTTGAGAACGGACTCGGGCTCGCCCTCGTAGCCGTCAAAGTAGACGCGGTCGCCGGCGACAGCACCTTCGGGGACGTTGACGAGCTCGACGGGGCCGCCGTGGTGGTCCTCCTCGCCCTCCTTGACGCGTGGTGAGGCGGCAAGGACCATAGCGCAGGACTTGATGCCACGCATGGTCACGGGCTTGAGGTTGCAGACCGTGACGATCTTGCGGCCCTGCATCTCCTCGAGGGGAACGAGGCCGTTAAGACCAGAGCAGACGGTACGGCAGGTCTGGCCCTCGTACTCTTCGGTGTTGTCGGTGCCGGGAGCATCGCCAACGTTGATGGTGGAGACATACAAGCTGTCGGCGTTGGGGTGGCGAATGGCCTTGAGAATGTGGCCGATACGCAGATCGATGAGTGCGGGCGAGAAGGGCTTCTCGGGTGCGGCGGGAGCCTTGGGCTGCTTGGGAGCCTTCTCCTTCTTTGCCTTCTTCTCGGTCTTCTTGCTCACGCCAGGAGTCTCGGCACCGACAGCATCGGCGACCTTCTCACCAGCAGTCTTTGCCTGATCCTTGACCTTCTCGACCTGCTCGGTTGCCTTATCAGCGACCGACTTTTGCTGAGCCTCGGGAGCGGCTGCCGAAGTGACAGTTGCACCGGCGTTGGCAGCACTGATAGCACCCTGAGCAGCCAACTCCTTCTCCTTCTTCTTGCGCTCCTTCTCGGCCTTCAAGTCGATGGGCTTGATCTTGAAGATGACGTTGTCCTGGTCAATCTTGACCTTGTCGGAGTCGTCGACCTTCAGGGCGAAGAGAGGAGAGTTCTGGACAAAGTCGGCGTGACGGACAATGTGGTGGTATCCCTGCTCGCCGGTGCGCTGCTCGTCTGACCAGGAGGTAATGACGGGAGCAATACGTGCGTAGAGGGCAATGTCGGCGACCGAAGGCTTGGAGCCGAGGAGAGTTGTGCGGGTGCTGAGGTGGGTGTTGAGCGAAGAGAGGCGCTCGGCAGTCTTAGCAGCATCCTCGGTGGACGAGGCAATGTGGGATGAGGTGATGAGCCATTGCTCAATCTCGGTCTTTTCGTTGGTCGAGTACTGATCAAATGAGAGTCAGAGCTGTCCTGTTGCGATGCTGCTAGGATTCATGACTACGCACCTCGGCCTTGGGGAAGAGCGACTGCGACAGCTTGATCATGTCACCCTCGAGCTCGGGAGTCTGAGGGTAGGCCTTCTGAAGAAGCGCTCTAGACTTGTCGTCGAGGGAAGCCATGTTGCGCACGTGTGTGATTGCTGAGATGGATTGGAGCTTTGGTGTGTGTCTGTATAGAGGCGAGAATCTGGCTGAAGTGTTTAGAGCTCGAACGAGCTGTCGTGAGAAATGTATGGGCTTCAGGTTGCCGGTGGTGACTGCTTGCTAAAATTCCCGCCGCATTCAAAACCGCCATCATCGCTCAAACCCCGCCATCGGAACAAGCCGACTTGCTCCTGCCTCAGTCACGCTCACGAGCACGAGTAAACATTCATCTTGTTGTTTCCATGTCTGATCTTTCTTCGAATATAGATAGATTATCTCGTCAACCCCAAGTTCCGCCACCGCCTCTACCTTGCTTCTTCTGAGCACTCAATCTCCAGTCATCCTCACCCGCAAATCTATTGTGGAGTGGCTGGATCCTTTCTGCTCGCTTTCTCTTACTGAGTCCGCCCTCCTTACCGGCAACCTTGAAGAATGTCGGTGCTGCTTCCACAAGCCATTTGGGCTCAATCACCGTGACATTGTGCATGTACTCCTTGGTCGTTTCCACCAAACTGTGGTAAATGACGTGTTCAGCTGCTTTGCGGTTCAATGCTGATGAAGGATGCATGTATACTGGCGTGCCTTCGATCAACGTCTTGTATCCTTCCTGCGGATCCTTGCGAGCCGAGTTTCTGAAGAAGCCACTGCAGAGTGCTTGGCGAACCCGTGTTGTATCGCGACCGCAACTGACTACGCGAAGCCGAAGGCGGTCGAGAATCTGTACCAATTGCTTGCGCACATCCTCTGCTCTCTTCATGCTTCGTGGCTGAATGAAATTCTCGAAGCACCAAGGATCACTCATCCTGCTTTGTTTCCATGCATTGTACACGTTGAGCAGAGTCAGATGATCGCCCGATGCATCGTGGAATTTGGCCTTCTTCTTGTCTGCCTGGTCTTGCTTGTCTTTGGGCCTGTGAAAGACGGTCTGCACTGCCGAGATCATGGCTACGATTGACAGAATCTCGTCAGAACATCCCAGATCAACCGACATGATCGTTGTCTTGGCAAGTGTAGGTTCCATGGGGAAGTCGGCCATACGTCTACCGAGTCGGGTAAGCAATCCTTCGTCATCAAGCGCTGACAATGCATAGAGTTCTTCGAGAGCAGTTAACATAGTGTTCGTCGGTGGCGGATCCATAAAGTCAAAGTGGAGCAAGTCGTTGATACCCATAGCCTTCAGTGTCAAGATAGTGCTGGCAAGATTTTGACGTTGAATCTCAGGAATAGTAGTCGGCAGCATCTCAGATTGGTAGGCAGCTTCGGTGTACAGACGGAAGCATTTACCAGGTCCTGTTCTGCCAGCTCGTCCAGCACGCTGACGCGCCTGAGCTTGTGAGATAGGAGTGACTTGCAGACGGTCCATGCCAAGTCTAGCATCGTACGCGCTCTGCTTGACGAAACCAGGATCTACGACAAAGTAAATACCGTCGATGGTGATGGATGTTTCGGCGATGTTTGTTGCGATAACGACCTTTCTGGTACCCACTGGCGCAGGCTCAAAGATCTTGCTGGCGATTTCGCTGGGCAAGGCTCCATAGATGGGGAGAATCATGAGTTCTGGTACACTCGGACCCAGGGCCTTCATCCGCTCGTACAGAATCTCGCAAGATGTATCAATCTCCTCTTTACCAGTCAAGAAGAGCAGGATATCGCCCGGTGGTTCGGTGAGGTGAATTTGCATGACTGTAGTAAGAGCGGCATCCAGGTAATCTGATTCGGGCTCGCGAGAGTACATGATCTCGACGGGGAAAGTACGACCAGGAATAGTAAGGATAGGGCATTGGTTGAAGTATTCCGAGAACTTTGCTGCATCCAAGGTAGCTGATGTGACAATCAACTTCATATCAGGTCGCTTCTTCAACGTCTTTTTGAGCAAACTGAAGAGAACATCCGTTGCGATTGTACGCTCGTGAGCCTCATCAAGCATAATGACAGAGTATCTGTTGAGCTCAGGGTCCAAGAGAATCTCACGTTGCATGATACCGTCCGTCATGTACTTGATCTTGGTGTTGCTTGACGTCTTGTCCTCGAAACGAATGGTATAACCAACCTCTTCTCCCAAACGGCATCCGACTTCTTCAGACACACGCTGAGCCACTGACATGGCAGCGACACGACGGGGTTGCGTACATCCGATCACGCCTGAGTTGGCGTAGCCTTCCTCGGCAAGATACTGTGTCAACTGAGTTGTTTTTCCGGATCCAGTATCTCCAACGACAATCAAGAGCTGATAGCCTGCGACAGCCTCCAAAAACTGTTTCCGGAATTGGAAAGCAGGAAGACTCTCGCGCTGGTCCTTGATCGACATGTTGGTGCGCTTACCAAAGGATTGAGTCTTGCTGTGAGAGGCAATACGTTTCCATTCCGGGACTTCCCCATCATTTTGACGAGCCTGGCGCAGGTCGCTGGCAAATTGCCGTTGTTCCGGATTTGCCATTGGGTCATTCCACTGTGCTTGTAAATCGACTCCAGAGTTTTCTTTCGCGGCCTTGTCTCTGACTTCTTGTTGTTTCAAGTCCCGACGCTCTTTGGCTAGGACATCTCCAGCAATGGCTGCCCTGTTCATCGATCCATCGGGTGCTTTGACTACTCGGATGGGAGAAAGCTCCAGAGATTGCTTTGTCTGTCCCGCCAAGAATGGCGGCTCCTCTTCTCTGACTTCAATGTCAACGTCCTCCTCTTCTTCAATCTCCTCGCCTCTGAGTGCTGCGTTGTAGTCTTCATCAATATCAGGGTATTCTTGAGCCGAGATTGCTCCAGAAGCGATCAGCTGTTTGATCTCCCAACGCTCTGGAGATGTCATTCTTTTTCGGTTGCGTTTTTGGTTCATGTTGCCTTCAATCACGGGTACATTTGAGGTAAGGTTTCCGTAGCGCTCGTCTCCGTTCATACCCAAGGCATTCGCACCAGTAGCAGCACCAATACGCTTGTGAGGAGCAAAGTCTTGTCCAGTAACTTGATCAACCTCAGCCATGGATAGACTGATGCGGTTGTCTTGCAGCTTCATAACTTTGACCTTTACTTCCTGGTTGCGAGATACCAGATCAGAGGGATGGTTGACCTTACCCTCGGCCATTGCAGAAATATGTACCAGGCCATCAACCTTGCCCTTGACTCCATACAGATTTACGAAGACACCGAAATCTTTGACTCCCGTGACTCTACCATCGTAAATCTTGTACAAGACTGGTGAGTCGTCGATTTCGGGCGTCGGTGCGCGTCGGTGTCGGTCTCCACTACGACTTCTCTGTCGATGTCTGCTTCTGCGATCGGTTTCCTGGTCAGGCTTACGCCATGTACGGGTTCTGCCAAATTCGTCCTCGAATACGTAGTCATCGTGTCTTTGTTCCGGGGAGCGTGACCGCCTTCGGGACTTCTTGCTCCTGCGGTCATCGTATTCGTCCTCGGCCACCGGGCTCACGCTACGCTTGCGAGGAGCGCTGGACTTCGACTTGGGCTTGCCCGCGCCTGCCAGCCCCTCGAGAAGAGCAAATGTGTCGTCCAGTGCGTCCAGTTTCGAGTCCCCCTCTTCCGGCATCGCGTCGTTTTGGTCGTCGAATGCGACATCCCTATCCGGTATCACCAGCCCCTTGAAGACTCTTGTTTTCCTGTCTCTTTCCCCGTCAAGGTCTCGCTCGTCCTCGTGATCGGTATGCGCTTGCGTCTTGGCTTTTGACTTGTATTTGGGGTGCATGGTCAGCACCAGGCGATCGATCGCGGTCGCGAGAGTGGCCGAGAAGTCGAATTCGGACAGTTTCGTCTTGAACTCATCGAGGTTCTTGGATTGTTCATGCTGGGCAATGACGAATTCGGCGATGGTCTTGTCGCTGATGCCCATGTGATTCTGAATCTCGGAAGCCACTTTTGAGACGAGCGACAAGTGCTCAAGGGCTTCGAGGTCGTCCATGATGGGAAGGTCCTTCAGTAATCGTCGAATTTGGGTGTGTTTATCACGGCTTGATATCCCGAGTGAGTTCAGGCGGCAGCCATGTCAGTCACGTACAAAAGTTGAATGCGCCTGCTTGCTGTGACGGAGTTACGGCGACGGCGAAGCATATATGTCTTGGCATCCGCCCTCGGCTCGGCTTAGCCCATTGTATCAGATCGCATGTTCTACATCAAAGTGGCACAACTTTGTTCAATGTTCAATGATAGATGTCTCAATTCTTCCGGTAATGTACGGTCTGTTTCTGGCAGTGGAATCGAATCCCACCACAACCATTGACTATTCATAGCATTATCGAGGACCTGGATATGAAATGTACTAAAGCACTGCTTCCATCCACAGAAAGATCCTCCGTCAGTTCGCATCCTAGCAAGTGAAAGCAGTAACCGTGCAGTCAAACCCAAAACCAGAGGCTAAAGTATAGAGACACGGCATCAGATGAGCGTAAAAAGAAGCAGAAACGCGAAAAACGAATACTTGGTTCCACCAGAAAGCTCCTTGTTACTCCAGTGATTCAAAACTCCATCCATGAAGTTCAAGTGAGACGAAACGAATCGTCTAGGCTTGTGATCTGTATCCACCACGACCGCCACGGCCACGAGGTCCCTTAGGCACTTTGGGCCACATGGTCTTCTTTGAACCGGTGTGTTCAGTGTTGGCGTTGGCGAGCACGGTATTCTCAGCCAAAGGCGTCTTTGGGCCCTTTTCGCCCTTGCTGCTGGCGGTTTCGATAGCAGAAGATGTTGCAGTGTCAAGCGAGTGTACGTTGACGTTGCTCGATGCATTGCGCTTGTTCTTGTTGTTTGGTCTGCTGGAATTCTTGTGGCCTTGTGCTCCCTTATTCTTACGTTCCATGTTGACATGTCTGGCGACAAACCAAGGCTGAGGTAACTTGATCTGGACAGTAACATCATGGATGGCATGGTCGGGGAAGAATGTTATGCGCCTTGACTGAGATTCGACAAATTTGGGGAACTTCGAGTTTGGTTTCGTGGCTGTGGACACGGCGGCAGGGGGGTCAGGGTATGTGACGCCACGAGGCAGGCAGACTCTAGGAGTGGAGCCGAAACTAAGTTCTCCATCAAAGAAGTCGTCAACACCAGGCTTGGACACAATCTTGGTGTAGGTAGATACGGGAGAGGCCGATCTCGGCAGGGAGACAGTGGTTGCACTCTGCGCGAGGACGAAATCCGAGCTGGTCCTAGAGACGGGCGCGACGGCAGGAGCGGGAGCTTGCACCTTTGGAGGCGTCTTGGGTGGTGAAGGAGGAGTCGTGGTCGTGACTTGAGCTTTGCCAAAGAGTCCGTTAAACCTGGCTTGCCAGTCCTGATTCTGAACAAGGGGTCTTGCGCCAACAGTGTGAGAGTGCACACTTCGAGGCATGGTGACTGGGCTAGGGTGCTCGCGGTCTGTAACGGCGGCAGGCGGTAGCTTGACTTTGGGCTTTGGAATCGGCAGATTGACGAGAGGGTGTCTTGTATCACCGCCAAAGACAGGGTGGTCAGCCTCTTCAGGAGGCGGAGATCCACCATAGAGAGCCGAAGGGAAGAATCTTGACTGCTGCGGAGGTGCGCCGGGTGTAGAAGGCTGCACAGGTAGAGGTGGGGGCTGGATGTTGCTGGCAAATGCACCGATAGGGGGCAATATTGTGCCAGTGGACACGTTTCCAGGGCTGCCAAAGGCTCTTGAGAAGCTGGAGGGACCGGTAGGAAGACGTACTATGCCTTCGCCCGGCATGTGTAACTGTTCATCACTGGGGGGAGGAGGATGGTGCATCGACTGTTGGGCGATGGGTGACTGAGGGCCTGGCGCAACTTGAATAGATCTGTGAGGGCCGGGGCGTGCAGCACCAATTGCGCCGGCTCTATGAGGGCCGGGAACCTTTGCCGCAGTGCGTGTAGGAGTGTCGTCCTCGAGCCAACGGTTCTCGCTGCCTCGTGTCTGTCTGAATGTCTCGGTGACGGCCCAGTTGGAATGGGCGTGATGAGATTGCTGGGGTGAGGAAGGCTTTGCTCTCTCATTCTGGAGGCGCGCGGCAGTCTGCGCATCGTCTCTGGCTGCCTGAGCGTTGTTTGAGAAGTTGGTCCATGCCGAAGTATCACGTAGAGGTTGCTGGCGGGGAGCGGCTTTTTGTGGGGGAGCAATAGGGGTAGGGTAGGCCAGACGAGCCGGCTCAGGCAAAGGCGATGCGCCGGCGAGCGCCGAGGCACTGGTGGGCTCGGGCATGCGTGAGTCGAGAGTAGACAGTGGGCCATATTGCTGGTTCATGGGATCAGACTGCGCAGAACCAGGTTGGCCAAACGCCTTGGGCGACACGCGCGAGGGGTAGGAGCGGTTGAAAGGCGCGGTGAATGGCGCGTTCTGGGGTTGCGGGCGCGAGCTGGGTGAGATGCTCGAATAGCCTGCGTCAAAGGTGCCGTTCCCAATGTGTCTGTTGTTGCTAGGTGGAGGACCCCACAGAGCGGGTGCGGTGTGAGAAGTCATGCTGGCACTGCCCCACGGGGTGGTTGTGAATGAATCGCCGCTAGAGATCGATGGCAGACGCGCAGGCTGCGCCTTCTGATCGCTGGGCGACGAGAAGGATGGTGTGTTCATGCCTTGCAAGGATGATTGTTGGTAGGGACTGCGCGTCGGGCCATTAGGTGAGTGCTGTTGAAGACCAGGCAACTGAGGTGACGAAAGAGTTTTGTGCGCAGGGCGAGTGACGGATGTCGAGTTTTGACCGAACGAGAGTGAAGGGTCGGCCGCCATCTCCTTTCGAGGTGAAAGCTGCTTGACCGGTGACACGTGCGCCTCTGTGCGCGGTGGTTCTTCATTCGACGCGACGGGTTCGGCGGCGGGAGCTTTTTCCGATGGCGCGTTGGAGATAGCGGCGGAAGGTGCGTCTGATTGTTTTTGCGCTTCGTGCTGCTTCTTCTCGGTCTTGTCTTGAGATGACGTTTTTTCGAGGGGCATTCCCAAGGCCTCCATCTTCTTTCTGATCCTCTCTCTTCTCTCGGCTTCCTCACGTGCTTCTTCCTCTTGTCTGCGTCGAATTGCTGCTTCACGCTTTTCTTGCATGAGCTTCTTTTGTTTCTCACGCTCTTCCTCAATCGACAAGGCACTAGGTGCGGCACCGTCAGTCTGGTGTATCGGTGCTTCAGAAGATTCGACAGGTGGCTGAGCCTCTGCTTTGGCTTCGGGCACCATCTCAGGAGAAGGTTCGGCAGGATCGAATACTTTGCTAGAAGTAGACATGCGTCTATCACGGAGCATATTTCCACTGATGCTTGAGCCTCTCCTACGGCCCCATGAACTTGCATCACCCTGAGAGTTCGTGCGGGCTTGGAAAGCAGCCGAGGGTTCTGCGGGACCGCCTCCGGGGGTGGGTCGTTGTAAGACTGCGGGTTGCCTTTGATATTGGTCTTGCTGGCGTGAGCCCCTGCGGTGTTCAGGGGCCGGCTCGTAACGACCCGATTGCGAGTTGAAGAGTTCTCTATTCGTTCTCTCACCCTCCTTCCAAGAACGATCAAAGGTGTCGGTGGCCATCTCACGTGCAGGTAGCGGTTGAGACAAGGCGTCAAATCCATGTACATCTCTGTGTGCGAATCTGGCTGGAGCCTGTGCTGGTGGTGGAGGGTTGACTGTGATCGGCGAAGCCTTCTCGACAGGGGGAAGAGGCGCCCAAGGTGATTTGATGGGCGCAGGCGCCGTGTTTTTCAGCATAGGTGATTTGTTGTCGGGAGTAGCCTTTCCATCAGCACCAATCTGCTTGGCTTGCTGTGCAGCTCCGGGTCTCAAGATGGTGCGCGATTGTGCGGCGAGGTTTGAACGCTTCAGCGCAGTCATGGGGGGCTTGACAGGGACTGCTGCCGGGGCCGGAGCGGCAGTAGGGGGTACCTCTTCTTGCGACTTGTCCACAGGCTTCTCTTGTGGTTGAGGAGGGACAACGTCCGTATGACTGATAGTGGTTTTGGTTCCGTCCATCCATTCAACCGTCTCAGGCGTCCACTCTTCCTCATCTTCGTCGATGTCGGCCCACTTTGCCTTTTGCTCCGTCGCTTCCTCAGATTCCAGACGTGTGGCCAGGTGGATTCCGTACTTTTGTTTGAGTTCTTCGTCCGTGTAGTGCTTGGCGGGGGCAGGTGGTGCGGCTGCTTTATGGTCAGTATGCGGCGAGGCGTGATTGCGCGGGTAGTACTGACGCTGATTCTTGTTCCACACAGTCCTACCATTCGGGGTGCTCGTGCCATCGCCTGGACGAGCATGGGGAACGTCGCGCAGACCGCTGCTACCGGTTTTCGCAATCAGACGGGGTTTCGCATTCAGCTGTAGTGTGGCCATTTGAGGAGATGCTTTCGAGGTGTCAGTATGAACTTGAAGAAGTTGGGTTCAGTTGGCGCACGCTTTTCGGCAACCTTGACAGGCGGAGGGGTGTTGCCAGGAGTTGTAGCCGTCTTTGCCAGGAAGGATTTTGTGATAGAAACAGGCTTGAATGACAGAGGCTTCTTGACTGAACCAGAACGGGCTTGCTTGGAAGCGTCTGGACGGCTGGAGTCCGTGTCGGAGCCTTGCAGGTCGGGAGTCGCATTGTCGACATCTCTGTTGATGGTGCCGTTGAGGTGTGCGTGAGAGTGGGACGAGTTTGGGTCTAGTGAGGGCGGGTCGTCGTCGTGTGGCGGTGGTAGTTGGTGTTGGGTGGATTCGGGTTGCGAGCCCGTCACGGCAGACTCGTTGTCTTGGATGGATGCATTTACGCCGGCGGACTCGTGCTCGTCCACCGACTGGTCGTTGATCACCACATTGTGGGGGCTCAGCTCGGCCATAACCAGACTCGGTGAAGGAGATGTCGGCAGTGGTGAGATCGTGGGCAAGTTGCGCGCCCGCTTTGTAGTTGGTCGACGGGTGGAGGTGTCTCGTGTTCCCAGGCGTTGCGTTACTTTACTGGAAATGGAGTACGAAGGATGATGCGGCTTCAGACGTGTCGGTGCCCACGGATGTCAGCCCGAGACCTCAGGCAACCTTGCAAACAATAACTTATTCGAAAGCCGTGCTAGAAAAGTCCGCTTCACTCTTGCACAAGACGACCTATTACAGCGGCGAGGTGCCGGTTGCTGGTTACTGTCACTGCAACCGGTGGACCGTGCCCTATACCCGGTATTGCCATGGCTTTGCATACAACGTTGAACACATCACAAGATCAGAGCCAAGGCAGAAGAGACCAGTTACTTCACTCTCGGTTTTATGCTGTATAATTACAAAGACGGGGACTTCGACTTTTGACTTCCTCGCCGTCCTGCATACCGCCCTCTTCCATCCCTTTGCCCCATTTAGTGGGCGTTGTTCTTGTGGTGACCTGTCAAGCCCGTCGTTAGCCACGTGTCCGAGATACAACCAGTCCAGAGGAGACGTACGCAAGTGGAAGTAGTAGTTCTGGGCGTAACCAAGGAGGATCATGGTGCCGATGACGTGAACCAGGGCTGTGTTGTTCGAGGTCAGCTCGAGTCCAGAGCATAGATATACAAATATGGGTGGTCGTACGCATGGCCGAAGGGTTCTTGCCGTTGAAGTAGCGGTGCTGGTATCTCTGGAGGAGGCCGGAAGGCTTGTGCTCGGGAGCGGGACCGCGAGGAAGTCTCTCGTAGAAAGAGACGACACGCTGCATGCGGGCGGCGTCGGCCGAAGCACCAATGCCCTGGTGGTCGACTCTGTCAGTCTAGTTCTCATAGCTCTTTCTGCAGCATGGTACGATGGCGCAGGCTGCGCGGACGATCGAGGTCGGGCTGAAGGTGTGCTGAGGTGTAGATTTTGCGGAGGACGGAGCTCAACGTACCGAGGGCGAGGCAATCTGGGAGCAGTCAGCATAGAATTCTTTCAGCAGCAATATTCGAAGCGAACGCACCTTGGGAGGAATGAGCGTAGAGACCATGGTTGCGACAAGTGACTCTTCTGTGCCGGTGCTATGTGCTTTGACATGGCGTTGCGAAGGCTCCCCAATCGCCTGCCAAGCCTCCGGCTGCACTCCGGCTGCCTCGCCGACGTGCTGACCTACATGGGCGCATACCGATTAGAGCGACGAGCGGCCATTCAAAAGTCTCCCACATCCACACAATGTCGCCGTTGAACAGGACAGCAGCCTCGAGGCTTTTCGCCGTCGCCTCGAGACCCGCCTTCTCGCGCCAGGCTCCCCGCTTCGCCAGCAACCAGTCCTTTGTGGCTCCCAACTCGGCTGAGGTCGACAACATCCAACCCCGCGACGAGCCTCCTTCACCCGTCCACTTGACCAAGGGAGAGACCAAGGGAAGCGAGTCTGCTGTCGAGAACACACCCAGCCATGCTCCCAACTACGGTGCCGCCGTCGACTACAGAACCTCGTGAGCTTCGTCCAACGCGCCATACCCTCGCAGACCAATTGTAGGCTTATTGTGACTTGATAGAGCCTTCTCTCCCGTCCCCAAGCGTGTCATGGATGGCAGTGAGCCTACCGAGACCGTCGCTGCCGCCGTCGTGTCTGGCGCCCCTACCGATCTTCAAGCCCGTACCGTTCGGTTCGTCAATTCTCGCCTTTCGCCGCTCGTCTTACTTACACTCTGTTTGCAGCATCTTCCGTCCCGCTAAGACCGCGACTCAATCTGGCGACTGGAACGCCCACCACTGGCGCATGGACTGGGATGTGCTCAGCAAGGGCCACCGCTGGGAGAACCCTCTGATGGGCTGGCAGTCATCTGCCGACTACATGCAAGGCACCCACCTCAACTTCAAGTCCAAGGACGATGCCATCAACTTTGCCAACAAGCAAGGTTACGAGTACTTTGTCCAGGAGCCCAACGAGCGCAGAATCATCCCCAAGGCTTACGCCAACAACTTCATGCACAGCCCAAAGAAGCTGAAGCACATCCGTACCAAGTAGAGCACACGGCGGAATCCTCTGTACATTTTCTTCTTTTTCCAATACCATGACATCGATTTAGAATTGTTTCTCAACCTAACCACAAACGGCTCATTCCTCCCGTCTACTAGCTCGCGCCGTAATCCTCCAGTTTTCGGAATTCACACCAGCGTCTAGCAACCTGTCTGATTCTGACAGTCCTGCCAACCCAGCCACGCTCACCAGTACCGAAAGTCTTCGTGGTTATATTCAGCATCGAGACATCTTGGTCCCAGGAGTTCGTGGTCAGACGACCGCCGTCGAGCATGTCTTCGTCTCCTTGAACGCCAGTATCATATTCGTCTTCTTGATTAATGCATTCAACCATGATGAGCTGGTGGATGAGAAAATGCGCTGCATCCACGATAGAGGCAAACGTCCGATTAAACCCCTGAGCTGAATAGGACAGAGTATGCTCATGGATCCGAACTGGATTAAGAACAAACAGTAGTGGACAAGACTCGGCGGATGTGCCTTTTGACCCCGGATCGGCTTGTGCCAGTTGAGGAGGGTGCTTCAGTGTCGTAAGGTAGGCTCGCAGGTTGGTGAGATCCGAGCAGAAAGTGACTTGAACGTTGCGTGAATTGTGTAGGTTACTCAAAGTCGGAGTAAGCAAGTCTAGTGCAGCACCGTCGTCGTTCAGACATTCTTGGGTGACCTCGTACAAAAGAGACTGCAAGAATGCATCTCGCGTTGAGCACACGATCAAATGTTTGCTGCGTGCAGGGTGGCGCAAGCAGAGTTGGAGAACATGGTGGGCTTTGCACGGCTCAAGCACAATTGGTCTCGAAGGTTGAGACTTTTCGAGTGGCATGTAAAAGTGATCACGCAGACTTGATAAAATTCTTCTGGAGCATCAGAGCATCGATGCGAGCAGTGTCGCGTCCGGCAGATCAAGTTGAGGTAGAAATCAAGAAGGATGGGATGTATGACAGGGTCGGAGGAGATTCAAAGTGGCTGCAGGAACGTGGGCGGTGACGTGTGCTGAAACGGAAGTTGCGTCCCCGCCAAACATTGAAGCTTGATCCATTTGATCATGGCAAGTGCACGATTGCGCCTCGACAAAGTGCAGCCAAGATGGAGTCGATATCGCGTATTTCGGGCATGCTGGAAACAGGTATGATACGGATATACACTGCAATCGAGGAGCCAGTCTGACCCGTGGCAGCACGCGACCTCACGCTCGAGGCGGCTCGAGATGCAGGAGCAGGACGGCGGTCGGTCAAGCAGATGCCTCCGGCACAAATCAAGAAGTTGCTGGACAGCAGGAACGAACGAGAAGTGCTCGAAGGCTTGCGGCGTGTCATAGAAGTCAGTGCTATGCGAGACAAGGAAGGCACGAAACACCGACTTACCCTTTTCAACGGCAGATGCAATACACGGCTCCTCTGGCGCAAACGCTGCCCTTCTTCCCTTCGGTTCTCAAGACCCTTTCGCATCCGACCTCGTCGACGAGGCCGCTCGTCTACTCATATCTACTGCACCATGCCGAGGCAGATCCAGATACCGCTCTCTTGTCCATCAATACAATCCAAAAATCGCTCTCGGACACCAGCCCTCGGGTGCGTGCCATGGCATTGAAGACTATGGCCGGTGTTCGCATCCCGCTCATCAGCCAAATCGTCTCGCTCGCCATCAAGAAAGGGACCGCCGACATGAGTCCTATCGTGCGCAAGGCTGCTGCTTTTGCATGCGTCAAGTGCGTCAAGCTGGACCCTGCAACGCTTCCTCAGGTCACCGAATACCTCTCCACCTTGCTTGGTGACAAACAATACTTTGTCGCCGGAGCTGCAGTTGCTGCTTTCAGCCAAGTATGCCCGGAAAGTTTGGACCTGATCCACCCACACTACAGAAGCCTCGTCAAGAAGTTGGTCGACATGGACGAATGGGGCCAAGTCTCGACCATGCAGCTGATGACAGTCTATGCGCGAAAATGCTTCCCTAGAAGAACTCGACGTGCGCGCAAGGCCAACACTCAGGCCGAAAAGCAGAAGGGCTTCTACGATGACGACGACGCTGAAGAACAAGAAGTCGAATACGAAGACGTCCCCTTTCTGGATCCCGATCTCGACTTGCTCCTTACTTCCGCACTGCCGCTTCTACAATCGCGTACCTCGGCCGTAGTCGTCGCCGTGACGAGGGCCTACCTATATCTCGCCCCTGAACAGTATCTGCACCACGCTATCGGTCCTCTTACTGCCCTTCTCCGCGGTCCGCCAGACATCAACCAGATTGGACTTCACAACATCGTTCAGATCTGTCTTCTCTATCCACAACACTTCGTCCCGCACTTCCGTCACTTCCTCCTCAGATCCGGCGAGGGCGAGCAAACGTGGCGCCTCAAACTCGAGATTCTGACCCTTGTTTTCCCTCACTGCGTCCCTGATGTGCAAGGTCTTCTGCTCACCGAACTCGAACACTTTTCACAAGGTCACGACCCTGCCCTGGTTCGTGAATCGGTCCGAGCAATCGGTCGTTGCGCGCACAACTCAGATGCCACTACTGGCTCACGCTGTTTGCGGTTGCTACTTCGTCAAATCCACAGTCCGGATCAGCACCTAGTCGCGGAGGCTCTAGAAGTCATCCGACACATGATTCAGCGTGATCCGCTCTCACACACCAAAACTGTTATCCGCTTGGCCAAGAACCTCGATACCTTGACTAGTCCTGCTGCGCGTGCCAGTATCATCTGGTTGGTAGGTGAGTTCGCTGGTTACTCTACTGATCAGAGCATCGCACCTGATGTTCTGCGCATCCTTGTGCGTGGATATCCTGAAGAACACGATTTAGTCAGACAACAGATTGTGCTACTGGCAGCAAAGGTATACTTGCACTGGTTGAATGCCGAGAATGCGACGAAAAAGAAGGAGAGCCCGCCTGCACTAGAGCGCCAGTCTAGCTCGACTGTTCTTGCTCCTGATGAGGAAGAGGATGGTGCAGGATTCAGAGACCATGGATACAACGACGAGCAGTCAACGAATCCCGAGTCGCAGGAAGACAAGTCTCATCCGATCTCGCTGTTGTATCATCATACTCTGCTGCTGGCTCGCTACACACCGTCATACGACCTTCGCGACCGCGCCCGCATGTTCCGTGCATTGCTGGCCGTTCCTTCGAGCACTGAACTTGCATCACTCCTCTTGCTCGCGCCAAAGCCTGTGCCGCAAGCACCTAGTCCGAGCGAGAGTCGAAAGGGCTATGTACTCGGCAGCGCAAGTCTAGTGATTGGTGAAGAGAGCGGCGTGAACGGGCTTAGTGGCTACTCACCCCTGCCCGACTGGGTCTCAGATGGAGATGAACCAGATGCAAAGCTCAGAAATGTCGAGGTGGAGGCAAAGACAGAGTATAGAGCAAGTGGACCAACAGTGCCGGCGGGCAGGATGCTCGACGATGCACTCAAGGGATCTGCGCCTGTCGTCTACAAGTCGAAATCTGGCGCACCTGCCAAGGAGAAGACATTGGATGACTGGCTCGACGAAGAAGAGGAAGAGACATCAGAAGAAGAGACTGACGAGTCCGGAGACGAAGACGAAGAGGAGACTGATGAAGAAGAGGAAGAGACGGACGACGAAGACGAAGAGGAAGACTCATCGAACGAGGAAGAGAGCGAGAGCGACGACGGCGACGAACAAAGGCGACTTGTCGGTTAGGAGCAGAACATAAAAAGATACCCACATGTGCAATATTAGGCTACGGCCAATCTACGATGTCGCCTGTACAGCTGTTTTCTCCCCTTCTCCTACTTTTTGCATAAGAGTGGACAAATTTCGATAAGTACCCTCCCTTCCCGGTCGGCAGATGGCGCTATAATATGCCATGAACATACACAGAATCAGACGTGTGGTCATAATCGCAGCTTTGATATAACAGATCTCCTTGGACAACATCTGATGTTCATAAAGTCTCCAACTTCCTGATATACCTCTGTACCTTTTGTGTCTTGACCACATGCTCTGTAAAAGCGCCCCAAAGCGCTCTTCTTCCCGGTCTTACAAACTCGCCATCTGTTTGCTTGATAGGCGTGAACCCTTCATGCTCAACACTGGATGCTATGTAGCCTTTCTCCCCGTGGTTCTTGTGCACTGCAGAGCTAGGGAATTCACGAAGGCACGAAATGTCTGGGTATGCCCGTGTCGAGTCACCACACGAGTCTCGCTTGGCAGTACGATTCTTCGATTGCACCATCTGCCCAGCGTGATCGCATTGGCAGAGCTTATCTGTTGTGGCTCCTAGCAACAGGAGTAAATCATATCGGCATGATGATCATAGCATCTTTGTAGTTTACCAAGATCGCTCGAGTGATCCCTTCCTTCACCCAAACCAATCAACGACGGTCAATACTTATGGCAAAAGCACGAAGGCAAGAAAGAGTGCCATAGGCACGTTTGAAAAGAAATGAAAAAGAATAAATATCTTTTCTTGCAACATGACGAACTGAAGTGAAGGCCGTAATAAAATACTATCGAATAAAAGAAGCATCTTTCACCCAAGAAGCAGAAGAAGAAGAACAAAAGTGAAGAAGGCGAAGTGGTGGAGAAGAAGAGAAAGCATTACCATGATCTGCTCTTGTCTCCCGTCCGAGACAGATCTGACCTTTGTGCACCCGAGCCTCGACCGAGGCTTGAAAAAAATCCCTAGTTTTTGATTGTGTAGACACACAAGCCTTGGAGACAGGCGACTCTCATAGCCGAAGAGTTCGAAACCGCATACATCGAATCAACAAGATTAGAAAAGAAGAACAAAGGCAACAGAAATGGACTTGTGCCTGGCATCGTTCAAGCATGTCCAAGCATGATAAGAGCTTACCGACGATAACGACTGGAAAAACTGTCAGTCTTGTGTGGCGCGACTGTGTAGTCTCAACGTACCTGTAGACATCTTGTCTACTTTGTCGGATGCGTCGTGCCCGGGGAGTGTCATCATCCTCGTCCTGTCTGCGGCGTCCTTCTGCAGCAGCCACTTCTTCATAAGTACGCTTCCTGCCGCTGCCTGACTTCTCAGAAGCAAGTGGTGCCTTGGCTTTGGGCGTAGCATCAATGTCAACCATGACATCGTCCCCGTGAAAGTCTGAACCAATCGCTGTGTTTTGAGAGGTGGTGGACTTGGGACTAGTGGGATCATGTGCACGCCATGGATCGAAGGACGGCGAACGACTTTCGCGAGGTGGCGGTGGAGGAGGAAACTGGGGGCCGTACGCGAAGCGTTGATTTGTAGGTGCGAAGCCGCCAGGTGGAGTGATTCTTTTACTGTCATGTGTCAGATCTGGTGCGTTTCTTGCCTTGAATTGTTGTGCATACCGGTTGCCTGGAGGGACTGGTAATCCCAAGGCAGGAGGCGGAGTGGGATACACCATCTTAGGTGAGCCCTCAACACCGAGGGCCGCCAGAATGTTCTCTTGCGCCGAGTCTTTTGGAAGTGGAGCAGGCTTAGCCTTGAGTTGTTGGGAACCTTGTCTACTGCGCTTCTCCGGCGATCGCGATCTTGAGTAACGAGCGGAAGCTCTAGGTGGTTGTCTATCGTTCTTCCGAGGCGACTTGGGGCCCAGCGCCAGCTCAAGGCTGTCAAGAATAGTAACCTGCTTCACAGGTGGAGCTGCTTGTACCACTGGTCGGGGCAAGGGATGAGCGAGAGGTTGAATGATCGGCTGGACGACAGGCTTAACAGACTCGTCTTCGTCGTCGTCATCGCTCATGTCCATAGCTTGGTCGCCATCCGACTGCTCATCCTCCGCCCCCGCGACCGATTGTTGCACGTGCGAAGGATGAGAGACTTCGGGTACAGCCTGCTCGATTACTGTTTCCAACTGCTCGGTGACAGGATCGGGACGGTCGCGATTTGCGATGACAGTAAGAAGCGGAACCGTCACAGCTGTCTTTTCAAACTCCACGAAAATGAGGTCATCCTTGACCTTGTGCCACTCATCTGTGTCTCGTACGCTAAGTCGGATGTCAACAGACATATCGTCCGGGAAAAACTCGGACGTGACACTGATGTGTGAGCCTTCAGCTGCCTTGGCAGACTCGGTCCATTTCGGCTCGACTTCGTCGAAGACGGACGGCAAGGGCTTGCTGGTTGGTAGAGCTGGATGCCATGTGATCAGACCGAGGCTCAGTTCTGGCACGACCTCCTCAGCCGGGACGCCAGCTTCACCATCAAAGTCGAAATCCAGGCCAAAGTCGAGGCTAGATTGTCGTGTGTGCGATGTAGCATATCCATCTTCACTTATGGGGGGAGGATAGGCAGAAGCATCTATGTGTGGCGTGGTGTGGGCAGGAGGCGCCGCGACATAGGCACCATTTGAATCGTAATAGCCCGAGTACTCCTGGGATGGATATGCAGGAGCTGGTACAGGATACGCCGGTGCTGATGCAGTCACACAATAAGGCTGTGCAAGTTGCGGCGGCTGATAAGGTGGCTGCTGGTAAGCTTGGTTTGGATCGTACACCGGCTGAGTAGGATAAGTCGTGGTTGGAGGATAGGCCGTGGTGACTGGAGGTTGATATCCTTGATAGGCCGCTTGTGGATAAGCTGGCTGGGTTGCCGGAGGATGTGTGGGATACGCCGGCGCCGTGTACGGGGCCGCGGCATATGTAGGCTGCTGTTTATAGCCAGGTGGAGGAGGGTAGCGTGTGATCACGGGGTTGCCTTTTTGTTTTTTCAAAGGAGGTCTAAAACAAAATCAGGTCTGCAGGGAGACGACAGAAGATAGGCAGCGTCCGCAAAAAGTGTTCTTACCCGTTCTGTGTTGGAGCAGCATAAGGTTGTTGATATTGCTGAGCCCCGTATGCCACTGGTGTAGGAGCAGGCTGATAGGTAGTTTGGGAGTATCCAGCTACTGCAGGATACTGGGGCTGGCCATAAGCATTCTGGTATGGCTGTTGAAAGGGAGGGTGGGGCTGAGCAGTGGGAGCAGTATACATGATGGACAATGTTTGCTTGCTCTTAGGTCAAAAAGTCTGACGACACAGTGGGGAAAAGAAGAGAAGATTTTCCTTGCGACGAGGCAGCATGAATCATCGGGATGCCATGGGCTTTGCGAGAAGAAAATTGAGCAGAAAGGACAGTGGAAGATTGAAAGGGTTGCAAGGGATATGTGTGTGAAAGAGGCAGTCGTTTGACGGGGGAAGGAGAGACGAATCAGGTCGGACGTGCACGCACAGACAGAGACGGCATGCGGGTTGTGGCAGAAGTTGAGGAGAGAGCTGTTTGGGCGTGGTCTCTGCCAACGGAGCGTCTCGTCACCTACCCTCTACCTGGGCAGCAGTCGATGGTCGTCGCAGCAGGAGTTGAAAGCAAGGTGCAAGATTATTTACAATGGTAAATTGGCTGTCGAGCCAATCATCAACGCCCATGTCACGTGCATCGAGACGGCGGTTGGACTTGGAAATTCAGATTCGGCGGGTGCGGAGGAGCGGCGGCGCTCTCGGGGGAGCCAGATTCCACATTATTGAACCTGACAGCACTCGTCAGAGCCGTCATGTCGCTGTGATAGACGCATCTCGGGCTTCGTCTTTGTCTCTGACCATGTGTGAAAGAGTCGATTCTATTCAGGCACTCACATCGCCTTTCCCATCGCCCTAAGCTTTTATCCGACGCGCCTCGCACCTGCCGCCGCAATCATGCCCGGACTCCCATGTAGGATACCTGTCGTCGCGAGAGAGCGCCGTGTGGCAAGAGCTGACGTTTGCAAGCCAGCATCGATCTCGACGAGTGCATTGAGAGGCTCTACCAGAAGGAGCTGCTCGCCGAGTCGGTCATCGAGGCCATATGCGCAAAGACAAAGGAGATGCTCATGAAGGAGAGCAATGTTGTCCATATCCAGGCGCCTGTGACCGTCGTCGGCGACATTCATGGCCAGTTCTTCGACCTTCTCGAGATCTTCAAGATCAGCGGACCATGTCCCGACACGAACTACCTCTTCCTCGGTATGTCTCCTGCGCACGCGACATGCAACAGGGCTCCTCTCTGACCATGCACAGGTGACTATGTTGATCGCGGCCTCTTCAGCGTCGAGACCATCTCACTGCTGGTCTGTCTTAAACTCCGCTATCCCCATCGCGTCCACCTGATCCGAGGCAATCACGAATCGAGAGGTGTCACCCAGTCCTACGGCTTTTACACCGAATGCAGCCGCAAGTACGGCAACGCTGCTGTCTGGCACCACTTCACCGACATGTTCGACTACCTCTCCCTCTCATGTGTCATCGACGACAAGATCTTCTGCGTCCACGGTGGTCTGTCGCCCAGTATCCATAGCATCGATCAGATCAAGATCATCGACCGCTTCAGGGAGATTCCTCACGAAGGCCCCATGGCCGACCTGGTCTGGAGTGATCCCGACGCCGACCGCGATGAATTCTCCCTGAGCCCAAGAGGCGCTGGCTACACCTTTGGCGCCCAAGTCGTCAAGAAATTTCTTCAAGTCAACTCCATGACGCATATTCTCCGTGCTCACCAACTCTGTAACGAAGGGTACATGGTCATGTTTGATGACAGGCTCTCCACCGTCTGGAGCGCCCCCAACTACTGCTACCGATGCGGAAACAAGGCTAGTGTTCTCGAAGTCAGCCCCACTGGAGAGAGGAAGTGGAATGTCTTTGATGCTGCTCCCGAGAACGAAGTTCACCGCATCGAGCAACAAAACCAACACAACAACCCTGGCTCGGATCCTGTCAGGGACTATTTCCTCTAGAACCAATGTCTTGCTTTCGCCTGCATTTCATACATCTTCATAAAAGGCAGCATCTCCGGAGTTAACAATGATACCAAGGCGGCATGATTTGATGTTAATTCTTCACTTGTACGATACCATTATTGCATTTTGCTTTGCTCTCGAACCGTGGGCTGAGATGAGCTATGTGTGTTGCTACCGTTTCATTGAAAATACTATTTGATCGCGGACGACAATGTCGTAGTGACAACGATTGAGAGCAAGAGAAACACGGCAGATCAAAGCAACAAGAAAACGGCAAAGGGTCGGTTCGCAACAACCGAGAAGAAGGAGCGACAAGGGTTGGAACGCGAAACACAAAAGCACAGCAAACAAATACACACATCACGCTCTGCCCTCAAACGATGGAGATGCTGGCAACTGCATCTTTCTCTCCTCCCAGCTTCATCGAAACCGAAACCGGACGAGTGACTGATGAGACATTGGAAACCATACTGTCGACCTTCTCAAGGCTCAAGGACGACTGGTTCTTGCCAGGCTGAGGTTCGCGGACCATGATTTCAAGGTCCACAATCTTTTCAGCGCGCTTGAGATGAATAGATCTGACTGTCTCGAAGCCATATTTGCGGTAGATGGCCGGGTTGGCAGCATTACTGCTTTCAAGGTAACAAGCTCTGTGTTCGGCATCTGCGCTTCTGGTCACGAACTCGATGCACTTGCGTGCATAGCCTTTGCCACGGGCTGCAGGCTTTGTACCAATGTACACGAGATAGTACGATTCATCGTCGCGGACACCCATCACTTCGTGCTTTGTATCGTGAAGCAGAGGGAAGAATTCGTCGAAGAAACGAGTCTTGCCTTCGGCCGAGAGCTTGTACCACAGTCTCCACATGCCGCTGCGCAAGATGGTCAGGTAGTCATCCATGTTCTGACCGGGCAGCATCCTGTCTCACCGTCAGCCTCACCAACAACAGCAGAACACCGCCGCGTGTCGAAAACAAGACTTACCACAAGGCGACGCATCCATAGTCGGGGCCTGCAGCCAACACCAAGCCTTTCAGGATGTGAGCGTACGTGATGTACTCCAGGATGCTCACATGCAGATCCCATTTCTGCTTCTCGGTCCAGTGGGCACGGTCAGGGACTTCGGTGAAGTAGCGTGCGACGTCGTCGTCGGCGAAGGCTTCGGCCAAGCACTGAGCGGCTTGCTTGTACTCGGCCAGAGTGACCTGACGGACCCCATCCCCTCCAGCAGCAACAGCAGCAGCAGTGACGGGCTTGTTGACATGGTTCTTCTGTTGACCAATGGTGCTTCCATTCATGGTTGGCTTAGTGCCATTGAGGGCATGGGTTGTCTTTTGATGCTTGATGCCCTCCATGATGGATTATTGGGTTTGTTGGTACTGCTGCTGTAATTACTGAGGGGGATGAAGGTGCGTCCGGTGTTCTTGTTGATGGCAACGAAAAACGACATCAATATCTGGGTCGTGGCCGATGTGCCTGACGGGGCTCGAAAGGGAGAAGCTGTGATGCTTTGTCGTTGTAAAGAGGTGATCGAGATGAGAAAGGTGTCGATTGATGACGAACGATTCTTTGAATGCAAGTATTGCGGAAAGGCGAAGCTTGTTATTGAGACGAGGAAAAGAGGAAGCAAAGGGAGAACCAAAGCTTGGAAGGTCAACTGCCCGTTATATACATACGTTCCCTTTGCTCGCCTCATGCATAGATAGAGCAACCCAGATACGACGCCCACGATTAGCTAACAAGCAATCCCTCCGTCACCCCCACGTTTCGTCAATCCAGGCCACGCATGGATTGCGGATTCGCCCGCGCTATCACGAGGAGCTTTTAGCTTCAACATCGCTCCCTTTGCGGACGTCTCACCTCTTCCGGCTTGCATACTTGATTCCCCGAGCCATGCAACAACCCTTCCTCTCTATTCGTTTTCTTGGATGCTTTTCTGCAATGATACCAGACACATGGACGACTCGTTCCCGAAGCCGCCACTTTCTACAAGCAAAAGAAAAGCAATGTTTCCTTTGGCACCTTTGTCCACATGATCTTTAAACAACAGCTCCCAGCAGGGCCAGCACAGGGCGAGAAAGCCAAAACGCGGAGTCCCGCGTGGACATGCCCGATTAGCACTAGTTCTTCAGCAAAAACAGCCATCGAGAAACCCTGTCGAATCCTGCGTAGATCACCACCTACTCCGCTTTTTGCTGCTTATCTCTTGAGTGGAGATTTGGTTTACGTCCGCAATGAAAGGGCACCGGGCACCCTAAAAGGCGGTGCTGGGTTTGCTGTTATCAGGTGTGGGAGGGGATGTGGTGTGTCGATGTGTTCGGGCCTTTTTGTCTTTTTGTCCGATTCATGTCTCTTGTTTGATAGGTGAGAGAGAAGATAAGTCTTTTGGGGACAAAGAATGCAAGTCGTTGGTAAGCGTATGTTTCAATGTGTCTATTACGTCGAGTCCAGTGGAATTGTTCATGTCGTGTTAACTGTGTCTATTACTTGGTGCTCAAACTGATCATTCTGAGGATACGGAAATCTATCAAAACATATGGACAGCATTTCTAGAGACGTTGGATAGCGAAATTGCATTCTCCCAGCTCTTTGGTGTGGATCAGGAAAAAATGCATGTCTCAATATCAGTAGTTGGGCTCTAGGAGGAGTTTTGTTAGTCACGCTTGGATTGAGTCGCTTTGACAGATTGCAATACGTACCGTCATTCCAGTATAGCGTATCTGCCTGCACTTCTGGGCCCGTGGCTTCGAACACCCAGCCAAACTTCAGCTTGATGTATTGCATTAGATGGCTTGCAAGCTTGATATGTCCAACGTCGGTCGGATGATATTGAGGTCCCTGTCATATCGGATTAGCATCATGTCACAACCATACTTTGCTGTATGACCCACAATGTCGTTGTGTTGCAATATACCGGTGGTATTGAAGTAATGTACAAACCCAGTGTGTTGATAGTGAGCATACACCTGTTGGATCTCGTCGACAAAAGCGCCGCCTTGCTGCCATGTGTTGCCGACTTGGTTGAATCCATTCCACAGAGCAATCAATATGATCTGAGCTTTTGGGTACTTATGATGTACCTGACCAACAAAATCGATGTAGCTGCTCAGATACTTCTCATTCGTAACATTGTTATGCGTATTGTTGTCATTGGTACCCAAATTGATGACCACGATATCGGATTGTTGATGCCGTCCAAAGTCCCAGAGTGGTGGATTGTCGCCATAGATCACTTCCGAGCGGTGCGAAGTGTCGGAAGCTCGAAACCACTGATATACTTGACCATGAGCGTTGCCCCAACAGTTTTGATCCACGAGACAAATGCCGGGATATGCTGTAATGTCGAACTCGACGTTTCCCAGGCCTTCTGCTAGACCCCAGGCATAGCTTGATATGCCCTCGTAAGTGCCGTATTGGCCTGCAGATAGACTGTCGCCAATGACTTCGATCTTTCTGTCAAAATTTGGGATCTTGACAAGATTGGCGTTCTTGCTGAGATGCACACCAGCAATCTGGACGCCATAAGCGTAGTTTGTAACCCGGAGCTCGAATGTCTGAGGCTTTTGCGATTGAGTGGTAAGATTGAATCCCACAGTCGACGGATCGACAAGTTGATGCGTCGAATTGGCAGTCACGTTTGTGAACAACCAGTCCTGACCGGCGAATCGGTATGCGATGAGTACACCTTGAGAAGTGTACTGGCCAAAGCTAACAGCCACTCTATCTCCAGTGAAGCCAAACTTTAGACCTGGAGCCGACCACCAAGATATGTGTTTGGAATCCCAACGACCTTTGTAGGAGATTTCGGTGGCATTGGGGAGGAAGGACGTCCAATTATGGTTGCTAGCGACTGATGAAATGATCGTATCGAGGAAAACCTTGTCTCGAACCTGGCCATTCTGGAGGATGGTTGCAGAGCCGAGTAGAGGTGCAAGTGCATACGGTATAAGACTGGACAGGCGCATCTTGACAGTGAACGGTGTAGGAAAGGAAGTTTCGGTGAGGATCCAGTGATATAGAAAAATGTCATAGAGGAAGACAGAGTTCTTATATCACCTGAACGACCAAGCGGGGTTCGAAATACACCTACCATGTTTGGCATCACATCATCAAGATACAAGGCTTGTTATTGCAGAGAGTTCCAAGCGGAGAGTGTAACTCCGGTCCTCATAAGGCTTTACTGCGACGATCTCTATTGCAGAGCCCGGAGGCAGAGACTCGTTCCTACGATGACTGGTGGAAACCAGCAATTGGCTGCAGGCTGCCCCGCAAATATTCAGGGTGGATACTACAGCAAAGTCGAGTGTGATGGACAGATGGTCATGGATGGGAGCAGCGTGCAGAGACGGAGTTTAGGCGGAGATATTCACAAGGCCCAAGCTTGCATGTCAAACAACGTCACAAACCCAAAAGATTATTGTGCAGACCATCGACACAGAGTATCACTTTTTGGAGCGAGCGTGGCAGTATTTTGATCGCATCTTTCTTGTCCTTTCACTGCACCAGTACATCTTTCATCGTACTACCAAAACCCCAGACGCAAACAGACAAATCCATCACTCCCTCGGCCAGCGTCGCATGCCTCGACAACAATACTAAGCCTGTCTCTTTATACAACACATGCCCTTCAAGCGCAACATCCGCTTTCCTACTCGCAACACGGCCACAACCATGTCCTCGACCGCACAAGATACACAAGCCATCACGGCACCCACAGACCGCCTGTCCGAAATGCTAGACTCGTCCGCCCGCATCGAAGAACTGTCCTCGGCACAGGAAGAAGAGATTCAAGAAGCAGACGACGACTCCGACTACGAGACGTCGGATAGCGAAGATGGTCAAAATGTTCATGGCTGGATGCCCTCTAAACTCACACCCAACCTACCTTTCTATTTTGCATCTCCCGGCCCGTTACAAGATGATCTAGAGACGTCCACATCGGTCGCTCAGGAAAAGACGATGAGAGAGGTCATAGACTTGATGACGGGAAAAGGTCAGACCATCTTGGATGTCAACACTTACGGTCTGCCACACCTTTTGAAGAACAAGCATGCTGCCTTTCTGCGCACGATATTGGGAAAGTACCCTCCGCCGTTCCAGGTCATGGATGCTAGTCGACCTTGGCTGTTGTACTGGGCTCTCAATGGTCTGAGGACGCTGGGCGTCGACGTCAGCGAGTACAAGCAAAGATGCATCGACACTTTCACGCCATTGCAAAACCCAGAGGGCGGCTTTGGTGGTGGCCATGGCCATCTTTCTCATGCTGCTGCGAGTTATGCTGCGACGCTAAGTTTGGCCTTGGTTGGTGGTTTGGACATGATTGACCGCAGAGCCATGTAAGTCTCTCCTCTCTTCTACCACAGAGGCAATTGCTGATACAAAACAGGTGGCACTGGCTCGGCCAAGTCAAGAACCCCTCTGGCGGCTTCAACATGGCCGTCAATGGCGAACAAGACGTCCGCGGCGCCTACTGCTGCATGACCATCCACACCCTCCTCCATCTACCCCTTACCCTCCCTCCTGCCTCCCCGGCCCGAAAAGCCGGCCTCGAGACCTTCACCTCAGGCCTCGGCGCCTGGATCAGCAAATGCCAAACCTTCGAAGGCGGCCTCGGCGGCGCCCCCGACAATGAAGCCCACGGCGCCTACGCCTTTTGCGTCCTCGCTTGCCTCTGCCTCCTCGACTCGCCTCACAAAGCCATCCCCACATACCTCGACACAAAATCTTTGACTCACTGGTTGGTCTCGCGTCAAGCATCCCCCGAAGGCGGCTTCAGCGGCCGCACAAACAAGCTGGTCGATGCATGTTACAGCCACTGGGTAGGCGGCTGTTGGTCTCTGCTCGAATCCGCCCTCGCCATACCCCCCGAAACATCGCTCTGGCACCGAGAAGCATTGGTTCGCTACACATTGACCTGCTCGCAAGCCAAAAAAGGCGGGCTCAGAGATAAACCCTCCACCAGACCTGATGGCTATCACACTAATTACTCGTTGGCGGGGCTGAGTGCTGCACAGTACATTTACACTTATACACAGATCGAGCAAGCACAAGACCAGATCACAGAGCCGGAAGCATTGACCGCGGCTTTCAATTGGTCTTTCCAGCGCCCCACGCAGCAGCAGATGAAGGCGTGGTGCTTTGACAAGCAGGATATGGTTGAGCCTGTGCATCCCGTCTTTGTCTTGCCGTTTGACGTTGTCGACGAGGCAAGGGCAAAGTTTGCCGCCAAGGTTGGCTTCTAGAGTTGTGGTTTACGACAAGGATAGTTGGTCAGGAGTAGAGGGGTCTGCATTTCTGGTTAGTAGCGACTCGATTCTTGTAATTCTAGATACCACAGTTATGGGGGTAGTGATGTGTTCGTTCTGTCTCTTTTCGCTTGCTTGCATCATTCCGCCCTCACCTTCATTTGCTCAAGCTTGCTTTGCTACAATTGTGTGTTATACTGCACATTGAAATGATCGCTTGTCGAATGTATAAGTTGCAGTATCAGATTTCAGGCTGAATTGCGGAGTACTATTCATGATCAATAGTAGTCTCTAGCTATGCTCCCATGCTGGTATTCATCAATGCTCATGGACGTGGAAGCACGGTAAGAACTCCCTCGTACACCACCCCATGCTCGTTTTTCTTCTCTCATGTCTTCTTTTTGCGTCCGCTTTTCTTGGCCGATTTGGGTTCTGCTTTGGACTCGACCTCTACTGGTGGCAGTTCCAGGGACTCGTCGAGTATCAACTCTCCGTGAACAATGCTTGCCCCAAGAATGTCCTTTTTGTAGACCGTTTCCCCCTTCTCTTGCAGTTCTGCTGCGACATCGTCGTCCTTGTCAGCGCCAATGTACAGCGAGATGGTACTGGTGTCGAGCTTCGATAAAGGTCCAGTCAGTGGATTTGTGCCACCGGCTTGTCTGATTATGGCCATGACATCGTCCCAGCCTTTTTTGTAGGCTAATCGCTGCGTTGGCGTGACGTAGATGATCTGATCAGTGAAGATTTTTGTGCGGTCCAGGTGTTTGGTGGCTTGAAGCTCCTCGGGCAGGAACTCGGCTGTGTCTAACAAGAAACCAGCTGCGACCGATTGCGACACCCAATCATCCGTGACAATCGTCTTGTTCAATGTCAAGCTGTGTAGCAACTTGGGTGTCTTAAGTAGCTCTCCAGGGCCCACGCATAGAAAGTTTGCACTTTTGATATCTTCTGTCTTGCTAGCGCCCTGCTTCTTCAAATTTTTCATCGTTTGGGCTCTGTCGATGATTTTGGTATTCGAGTACAGGACAACAGGAGGATCACCACTGTACCGTCGGCCTGTCATCAATGGTGATCCAGACGGTAGTTCCTCGTCCAAGCTCTTTCTTCGCGCGGAACTTCTAGTTGATGCAGATCCTGACGGTGTTTCCAGGCCTTTGGCCCTACTTGAACTTCTTCTGGACGCAGTGCTTGTCGGCGTAGTGGTTTCAGCTTCGGCAATTCTTGCTCGCTTCGTCGATAACGCAACGGAATTGCTGTCCGAGACCTTTTTCCTCTTATTTCCTGCACTGACTACAGACGGTGTCTGTCTGACGCTAGAGGCAATTGAATTTGGCTCGATGGCGGTGGTGTTTTCGTCAGTTGAGACATCTCTTCCGCGCTCATCACCTGTAATCCCATCATTGATAATGTCTACTGGTGAAGCCACACCCTCAAGTGCAGGGGTAGCTGACTCAACAGCTGGAGGTGCAGTTCGAGATTCTAACGAGTTCGCTTCCGTCGGCTCTACGGTCGACAAATCCTCATGGAGCTGGGTAGGAATCACAACTGGCCCGGTCTCGGTTCTTTTCTTGGGTGGAACAGACGACGGCGGTACTTGAGAAGGAGGATTGTCTTCGTTCAGGTTCGAGATGAGCTTGTCAACGCCGAAACTCTGGTCAAAAGGAGATGGAGTGGGCTGTGTCGGCACGCGGAAGTGAAGAGCTTCGGAGGGCGAAGTGTCTAGCAACTCGCTGGTGTGAACGTCAGGCAAGATGGTCATTGAACCATTGGTAAGATCCGCAATGTGGTCAGGCTGCGGGTGTTCTGAGTCCGTCTCCGCCATAGGCAGGCTCTCGGGAATGGCCGACTCGTGCTGAGATCTGATTCTGCGGCGGTTGGGAGTCTCCTTGACCACTTGTGACTCTCGTGTGGCCGGACGTGGCGTCGGACTAAGATGCTCACGGCTCGTGGAGAACAAGTGTTGGGACTCTTCGGCAGATGTGCCACGACGAACGTCCCTGACAGGGTGGACAGCGTCGTCGTCGGTTTCATCATCATCGTCAGTATCTGCTTCCTTTTTGATCTTGCGACCGAAGGTTCCAGGTCCTGATGATTCAACCTGAACATGAAGATCCTCTGAGTTCGATTCCGAGTCGAACATGACTTCGACGCGAGCGTCCGTGGCATCAAACTCTACCGTATCTCCATGGCGCAACAGTATGGAAAACTGTTTGTTATCTGCGTTGAAAGGCAAACGAGTGCGACAAACAAGGTCATGGACTGGTCGCGGGGTTGAAACGTAAGTGTCCACCACATCAGAGCTGAACTGGAGAGCGCCTCCCACAAAGACTAGAATCCGTGATGATTAGCATCTTGCAAGATGAGGTGACATGGTAGATGAGAACTTACTGAATTGAGAGATCCAGTCGCGCCTAGGCTGAGTCTTTTCATCGTAGGGGACGAATCTCCATGTGTTGGCATCCGCGGTGTCCCCGTCAATGAAGATTGTTGCGTGAGAGTCTGAATAGACATCTTGATTATGAGTGTCGATGGACTTTCCACCAGGGCTGACAAGATTAACCTGCCAGGAAGGCATTGTGGTCCATGCTGCCTGCAACGTTACGGATGAAAGTGAGGAAGGAGGGTCAAAAGACGCGAAAAGATCCTAGCAAATCACGTAGAAAGGTCGAAGTGCTCGAGGAAGACGCGATGCGATGGAAAGTGATGGTGACGAGAAAGGAAGGCAGCTCTCGCGACGAGTTGCCTGTGACGCGCATGAGAGAGCAGCTACCCCACATTTCCGGCTGCATGTGCTCGAGCTCACTCTATCCAACTAATGCTTTTTTTCTTCCTTTCTTTATTCTTTGAAAAATCATCAAATGATGCCTAGAAGCTCTAGCACATAGAGGGACCGGTAGTCATGATCGGCTGCCTCTCAGCCATTCAATAAATTCACACGTCTGATCTCCACACCTTCCCTTCCTTCCTCTCTACGCCAAGAGAGCATCGCTTTCTTTGATCTCTGCCTCCACTCCTTCCTGGTCAAGAATACCAAGATCTTGGAGTGACACCAGCATGTGTCATCTTGGCGCCGAAATGCATCTTGGCTCCGAATGCCGTCTCGTCCCAGACCGTGTTTACGGCGTGTCGACACAAGGTGCGCATCTTCATGTGAAGACGACCATGGACAGATTTGAATGCCGACCCCTGAGCCATACTGAAGACGTCTCTCTAGCGACCAAACAATGGAAGAGTTGCCGCTGGGAACTACAGGACATGAGAATCCATGCTTGTCTTTGTCAATGCAAGCCTTTACTAATTGTTGATAGAAGGTGGTAATAAAGTGCACTGGTCGCGCAACTGCATTGAAGCATGCGTGTATGGAACGAGATTCGTACGCTTGTCCTGTGTGGGTCGATGGCCCTACGCAATTTCGGAAGCGTTGTTGCATGGTCTGTTCTTGCTTCGAGATAATCTACTCCTGCTGTTGTTGAGGCTTCTCGTCGTGTCTCTGGTAAAGGTGGATCTGGTAGCGCATGTTCTCAAGGTCGATGGGATATTTCAGATCCTCATCGGGCAGTCTGAACCATCTCGACTCGTCAGAGACCAGCTTTTTCCACTGCGCAGGTGTGTCCTTCTCTGCGTCCTTCTTCGGTGACAACAATGTGTGGTCGAGCAGCCATTGCATAGGGTATTTCTGCGAGGCACCGTTGAGTGTGACAGTAGAGTAGCTTCCAGGGCTGTCCACAACCAGCAAGAGTGATCCAGGACGCATAGAAGCTGTCAATGCATACAAGAGCCTCTGGGTTTTTGCTACCGAAGTGCTGTACAGCTCGTTCAGTGTGAACATGATTGTTACAACATCGGTATTGGTAAGCATATCGTTGACTCCAGCAGCGTCGGTGTTCAAGAGATCTTGCTGTTTGAAGCGGACATTGAAGGCTTCTGAAGGTAGGACAGCCTTGTTGGCAGCCTTTGCAGCTGCAGAAGCATACTTTGACAGGAATGGAGGAGTGATGACGCCTTGGTGGAGATCTTGCATGACTTTGGCCCAGTTTGCAACATCGACACCAAAGATGTTAAGTTTGGAGATGTTAGGCTGAGACTGGTCGACAGATGAAGGTACATCATCTTTAAGGTGTCTGAGCCAGCCAGCAAGACCAACAACTTCAGCACCTGCTCCACCACCCAGACAAAGGATGTTCAGAAGTTTCGACGAGTCGGCATCTTCTTCCAGGTTCAATTTGCTTTCGAGTTGTTCTGATAGCTTCAAAGTGTCCTTGCCTATCTCTTCAGTGTCGGATGACTTCTGGTTGAGAAGCTCAGCGATCTCAGGAGAAAGATCGGAGAATATTTGAGCATAACCCAGTGCTCTGCTAGGACTCCATCGTGCAGCGTATGCCTGGAGATATTCATCCTTACCAAAAGCAGTAGCGAAGTCACGGTTGAAAAGGTGACCCTTTACTTCTTGCAGGATGTCTTCGATCTCGGCCGGCGAGCCCTTGTTACAGGCATCACGGAAGACATTTAGCAGAGACTGCTGAACAGCGGTTGGAATAGCGTTGCTCTGTTGATAACCCTTTTCGACTGGCAAAGGAATTGGTCCTTTATTTTGCTTGGTGGCTCTCTGACGCTTCTGTAGCGGCTGCCATGATGATTTGTCTCTGGGCATTTTGCTGGGTATGGATGAAATGGTGTTGCGCGACAGAGTAGAGATTTGGTTAGCAGAGGCTGCCAAAGAAGCGTGTCGAGGCAAGTGCAGCCGAGGCGCGTCATGCCGAGCTTGACAGTTGCAACACGAAGCAACACCCCTTTAGCATTGCTACTTGTTATCCTTCCGACTTGGTCTCGAAATCTGCTAAGGAATACATCATGGCCGACGTGGACGACAAAGAAAAGGCCGAGAAGCTTGCCGCCGCAAAGAAGCGCGTATGTGGCCTTGACCACCATAAATCAACCAGAAGCACGAGCTAAACATGTGCACAGTTCGAAGAGTTGAAGAAGAAGCAAAAGGGAAAGAAGGGTGGAAAGAAGAAGGCAGACAAGGCCGATGCCACAGAAGAGAAGGATGATGCGGCGACAGAGACGGCACAAGACGGCGAAGCGCCAGACGCCGACGTCGATGCCCCTGCCGAAGAGACAGCCGCCGACAGTACACCAGTAGCCGCCGACACGGCAGAAGACGCACACGAAGAGAAGACGGAAGATACGGTTGAAGAGACTACAGCATCGGACGAAGCCTCGGCCGAACGACCAACACACGAGCGCAAACCATCCCAGTCCGAGCAGTCGCGACAGCGATCAGCCTCTTTCAGACAAAACTCTGGCCTCACATCTCCCAGTCTGGCCAAATCGCCTGCTCTTCCATCCATCAGTGCCGAAGACGAAGTTCAAGACATCTACCGCAAGCAAGCATCGCGAATCGATGAGCTGGAGAAGGAGAACAAGACGCTGCAGGATACTCAAGCAAAACTCCGAAAGGTCGAGGATGAGTTGGAGCAGTTGAGAGAGAGCAGCGGTGATGTTGTCGTACTCAAGTCCAAGGCAGCCCTGGCCGACAAGCGACATGAAGAGATTGAGAAGCTGGTATGAAGCATCGGAGATACTGTTTGCAGAGAAACTAACGTGATACAGACGTCCGACTTAACATCGGTACAGCGACAGCTCTCTCAAGCTCAGCAGCAAGTAGCCGACAAGCGACGCAAGTCCAACGCAAGCCCTTCACGCGAGATGCAGGCTCAGCTAGCGTCCAAGACATCGACAATCGAGTCACTGGAGTTGGAGCTGTCGAACCTTCGGAACCAATACAACATGTCACAATCATCCGTCTCGGCTCACGAAGCCACCATCAAGGAACTAGAACAGCGGGCAACCACAGCAGAGCAAGCCTCGGAAACAGCACAGAAAGAGATAGACACTTTGAAAGAGACCATCAACAAGCCCGTCGAGACGGAGAAGAACGACGCCGAAGACCCAGCCGCGCTCCAAGCAAAGATTACAACTCTAGAGTCCGATCTACGTACTGCTCAGGCATCTGCAGACACTGCTACCAGCCGCGCCACCTCTCTCGAACAAAAGATCGAGACCTTGACAAAACTCCACAAGGATCAAACCAGTACCCACGATTCTCAAATCAAGGACCTGACTTCCAAGCTCTCATCGCTTAAGACGTCCCAAACGCCTGCCGCCAACGACACAGACTCCATCACAGATGATGCCAATGACCTCGAGCGCGAACAATTGCACCAACGCATACGCGACCTGGAAGCCGAAAACACTGATCTCCGTCGTGGTGTGTGGCGCGACCAAAGAGCTGCCCTGCAACCAGATATCAACGATGCCTCACCAGGCTACGAGGACGTGGATCTCAGCAACCCCTACGCTGCACCGTCGTCTGCACAACGCCCACATGCCCGCACAGGTAGCAGTTTCCAAGACGTGTTGCAAAGTGGCATCAGTGCCTTTACCGGCGGCCAAAGGAAGCAATCACTGGGTCTTCTGAGCGAAGAAGACTTTGATGAAGATTCGTTCCGCGTGGCCCAGGAGGAGGAGGGCAAGAAGAGGATCGAGCGAATCAGAGAAGTAAAGCGTGGGTTGGAAGACTGGAGAGGATGGCGTGTCGATCTCGTGGACCTGAGAGCAGGAGGTCTGGGCGGTGGTGCAGCTACTGGTCCGATGTTTGAAGTTTGATCGCACTACACTCATCATTAGAAACTGTCATCTGACCCAAACGACTTGTCCGCTTCTTACCCTTTGCCTCTCAATCTCGACCATGTCTTTTTCTCTTGCGTCCCCTGATACCGTCATCCCTTCTTCTCTGCCTTTTCCTGCCATCTCTCCCTCATCTCCTAAACTCTCATCTCCCAGTTCCCTAGTCTTGCCATGTCCCCTCTTGACACTAAACCTCACCTTTGGCCTCTGGCCCTCTCTAAACCTCAACCCAAACACCACGACCAGACTCGGGTCTTCAGGATCCCCGCACACAATCTTGAGTTTCAGAACGCTGGGGTGGTAGTCTTGTTTCCAATGTACGTGCTTCTTCTTGCGCGTAGGTTTTATAGTCGAAGATCCCGAGGATGAAGATGAGGAGGAAGCAGAGAGGTTCAGAGGTGAGGGTGGGTTGTTGGGGTCGGGATCTGGTTGGGGACGAGGATAGGGGTTTGCTGTTGTTTGGAGGGGTGTTGGATTTTGTTTTTTTGTGGTCTTTGGGTAGGGGAGGAAGTAGGGATGCATGGTTGGTAGCTGGTTTCTTTTCTGCGATATGGGAGTAGGAGGAAAGTGGAAGGTAGAGGATGGAGACATTTTATAGGCTTAGAAGGTATGATCTCTGTTGCCTTGCTGTTCGAGTCATAGGGATGGGACTCTTGACCTTTATGGTATTGCCTCGTGCGGTGCGTGGAAGGTGTGTCGTTGCCTGCTGATAAAATGTCTTGGACGTGTACCTTGGTGGTTTCGTCACCTGTTTTGGTGTCCACATGTATCTCTTCAAACTAGCTAAGAATAGTGCTAAAGGAGGCGTAAGCGTTTTCTTGTGGTTGCAAAATAGAGATTAAGATACTTTGATTCGTTAAGTCTAGTCTAATACAGAAAATGGGCACAACAAGTACTCGACACTTCTCAGAAGGATTTGGCAATCAAGTGTCCAACCTCGGCCTCTGACAAGCCCTTGACACCAAGCAACTCATTGTCATTCTTCTCGTCCCACAAGTTACCATATCCATCCTTGAAAATTGAAATCTTGATAAAGCCCAGCATAGCACTACCAATATCTCCATTCTCCTTGCTCAGCTCTGCATAAGCATTTTTCTCCACCTGTGCGAGATCGACATTCTCAGTCTCGGCCTTGAAGTCAGGGTTGACCTTTTGAGCAATCTTCAAGGCCTGGTTCTGGCTGAGTGCAGCGGTTTGAACATAGACTCCACGGTTCTTGGTTTCTTCCGGGCGGTTGAGGATACCAGCGACAGCTTTGCCGATATCACTGAGCAGAGTGAAGCTGTGAACACTGTCGCCGTTGTCGTTGATTTGAGTCTTGCCCTTGAGGTTGATGAGCCAGCCCAGTCCGATACCCCAGTCCAGGAACAATCCATTGACTAGAAGTGTATAGCTGATTTGATCCTGCTTGGCACGCAAGTACTCCTGTGTCTTCACTTTTCCGGCAAAAACAGGCAGAGCACGAACCTGCTCACTGCCAACGATATTGCTGCCAAATTCCGAGGGAATAAACCTCTGAACGCCAGCAGCGATGGCGGCGTCAATGAGAGCAGGTTGCTCTTCATGTTTGGGGATTGCAGAGATGAAGGCTTCCTGGCCGCGTAGTGCAGAGACCAGAGAGTCTTGAGAGGAAAAGTCGACTTTGGTGACTTTGATTGCTGAAGGTAGACTAGAGGTTTTGCCAGAGGCTGTGAGGACGGTGACTTCGAAGCCTTGGTTGACTAGCTCGTTGACGATGTGAGGGCCCAGGTTGCCTGTGGCACCCGCAATTGCGACTTTCTTGAATGCCATTGTTGATGTTGTTGTCGGATTGATTATGCGCTAGTAAATCTAATGTCTTGCTACTCCAAGGATGATGAGACGATGAGATGGACCAACCTGGAGACCTACATGTGTTATATACCTAGTTGCTCTGATGATGAAGAAGCACACCATATTCTGCCATTCCGCTTGATGATTCAACATCAGCAGAGACAATTGATAAGCCAAGCCAAGGCCTGAGTTGGGCTCTGTAAGCAACAAAGCCAGCTGTCACAGAGCTGAGCGGCGTCATTCCGCTGGATTTGGTCAGCTTCATCATGCAGAACGCTGCGACCAGATGGCGCAATCTCGCAAGATCCCAACCACGATGCGCAATCAGCCTCGGATCCATCAGCAAGATCAAGTCGAGAGATTGCTGAAAATTATACAACTCGAATCAATGTTTGAGGTCGACAAAAGATTGTGAAAAGTCATGCAGACTCATCTCCAGTCGAAGTCTGGCGACGGCTTTGTCATCATGCACGAGGACTTCTGGGATCCGATCACAACACTCAGCAGCGCTCTTGCCCAGCAATGATCATCTCTCTGGAGACTTCTGTGGCATGTTCTCGAGACGTGACTGGTAACAGCTCGCTGAACCCCTAAATGAGGATCCTGAGGGCATCGTTTGTAGTGCGGCCGGATGCGACTTCCGAGCCCTAGACTCGAGCATTCTGAAACCATTCTTGAGTCGCGGTATCTTCGTAACAGACTCACACTCGAGAAGTCTTGCCGGAACCCGATCACTGCCGCTGTCATGCCTGGTAAAAGCCATTTTATTCTGGCCATATTCTGTCACGCTTGCTTTCCTCGAGCACAAGAATAGATTAACGACCGATATGGCGAGCTACCGAGACGATCCTCTTGGGGTACCCACTTAGCGATGGCTTCGACGTCCTGAAACCGCCATGACCTTGGTGGATTGAAAGACAAACCTCGGTTGGCTCATGGCAACATTTTAAAGAGTCGTGCATCTGTCTCCAGAGTTTCTTCTCTTTTCTGGCTCTCACAAACTTCGGGATGTCTCTGCTTGATATTTTCGGCCGTCGCGCTGCCGCACCAACGTATAACCCGGTATCAGAGGACGAGGACAAACTGCTCGATGAACCCGTACAAACATCCAAAGCCGAGCTGGAGAGACTCAAGCAAGCCAATGCCAATCTCAAGCGTGTACTGGCCGTCGTTGCATCCTTCTTCCTCGCCTTCCTCGCCCTCATAGCATTCAAGAGCTGGGAGTCGCATGAAGACAGCCTTTTGTTCCCGCGAATGCTCAAATCGCCCGTGCCGTCCAGTCAGCAAGCCCATCTGCCATGACTTGTTCATCGCTAAGAGTCCTCCCAGTGCCCATGATTATCCAGACCTTCGAGCGCAATTCCCTCTACGCAGGCCGTCCCTCTTCGGAGTCCGATGCAGCCTGGAATGCACTCCTGCCTGAAGGCCGCGGCTTTGTCTATGTCCTCGAATCAGAGAAGTACTCCCTGCCACCGGGCGAAAAGACCTTCTATGGCGAAATATACTCCGTGTCCATGTTTCATCAATTGCACTGCCTGGGCCAACTGCGCAAATACTATTGGCTATTGGTTGATGGAATCTCGAGCAACAGCACAAGCTTAAAGCCGATGGTAGAGGGTTTACTCGGACCTTCGGGCGAGCACGTATCGCATTGTTTTGATTACTTGCGGCAAACACTGCAATGTGCAGGTGACATGGCCTTGGAATGGCCGAGAAAAGAGGAAGATGGTAGTAGATTTGCTGTCGACGGTTGGGTGAGTTGCACATCTTCTTCTTTTCCCCGTGAATATGTGCTGACTTCTGATACAGGGTATCCCTCACGAATGCAGGAGCTGGGATCATATTGTCGATTACATGAAGGGATCGTATTTCAATCTGTCCATTAACAGCGACATTGCGCCCGATCCTCCTATGCATGCTGGCGGCAAGGCAAAGTTGTGATGCAGAAACGATGTACTAAAAAGAGAAGCAACAGATCTTTTTCGATGACAAACACAAAGTATTTCCTTGGATCCGGTGGCGTATGACCAGCGTGTGCCGTACTCATCCCCTACAATACTCGAATAGTGTTTGGAAAGGATACGTCGAGAAAGAATATCTCATAGCCGTCATTGTGTGTTGTCCGATCGTCATCTCGAAAGAAACCAGGAAGGTCCAACCTCGTCTTACATCAGTTCGCGAGACAGGAAGTTGCATCCTGGACGAACTTTCTTGAGCTTGAGCATGAACATTGCAACAGACAAGGAAGGCGCACATGAACTCTCGTTGCAGGGTTTAGATTCTGGGAGCAGTTTTATCATGCTAACCCTCCCAAGCACGCCAAATTCACTGGAAATCCTCAGCCTAGCCATATCTAGTAGAGGTCGCAAAAACCAGTGTCGGCTCCTGTGTGTGCTATAACGTTGATCGCGAATATTTCCATCTCCTCGCGCTTGACTTTTGGGGTAATGTACATGTCCAACATTGTTCTTCAAACAGCCCATGTTCCAATCTTTTGTAAAGACAGCTTTACCCAGACACGGATCTACTGTACTTTGAAGTTGTAGTTGCAGCAGATACCTTTCGACGGTCCCATCCCAAAGGCCTTTCATCCTGCGAGTTTGTAGATTCGGTGGAGGTCCTTCTAACAGCCCAACCAGAATGCTCGCTGTGGTACTCGGCATACCCCTTTTCGGTCTTTTGACAATCTGACGGGCCGTGGCAGATCATACTGTGCCGGGGCGAGGTGTTTTCGCTGGGCACCCATTCGCGTCGCTCAAATGGTTCGTCCCGAGTATACCCGATAGAAGACCGTGGTTTTGAAGTTGGCGATGGCGGTGATGATGTGGTTGATCTTCTCTTGAGAGCAGGTTTGAGAGACGAGGTGGATGGCGATTCGGAGATGCTTTTCAGAGATGCGGTTTTCTGACCTGGAGACTGTTTCCAGATGACTGGGTTGAAGATCATTGCAGATTCTGGTGTGACTTCCTGGTCTGCGGCTGTAGAGTCGATGGAGTCTTTGGGCGAGTGTTCTTTGGACGAGTGTGTCTTGGGTGAGTGTCGCTTGTCGACGAGATTGTGGAACTTTTCGGCTAGTTTCGATGTGGTGGAGGTCCAGCTTGCTCTTGAGATGACTTTGGGTCGATGAAGGTCGTTGCCATGTTCTGATGCGGTGCCGAGCAGAGAGTCGCGAAGGCTTATTGAAACCTTTTTCGCGGCTTTTTTGGAGAGAGTGCTTGCCCTAGAGCTAAGGCTATGTTTGCTGGATGGACTTGTAGGCTCTTCGCTTGTGGTGCTCTCCTGGGCTCTCACCTTTTGTTGGACAATCTCAACCGTAGCGCTCAACTCCTTTTCCAAAGTCAAGAGTGTTTCGCACGTCAAGTCAGTGTGCTTATCATCCAACTTCTGTCTGTAGGCTTTCAACTCATGGGAAAGCTGTTTGGTCGATAGTGCAGTGCTACCGAGACTCGTGGAGTTGAATCTGGTGAGCTTTGAGATTATTCCAGGCACCCGATGACCGTGACGATGCCCTTTTGATAAGCGCTCCTTGTGGATACCGATCGAGTCTCGGATGCGCTTCTCTGGTAATAAGGGGATAGTATCTGTCATGGGAAATGGTGTGTTGTCGCAGTGGACTTTGAGATACTGCTCTTCTTTCTTTTCGATCGACCATGTCTCAAGGTCGTTCTTGCACACTTCTGAGAGGTCGATAGGATCCATGGCTTGGAACCATGGTTCTGAGTTCTGAGGCTTGGTGGGTCTGGAATCGGTGATGCCATCCATTTTTGATATGTTTGATGTTGCTGAATTCTTGGACAGAACCTTTCAAACAGTATCTTGTGGTTGGGTTGCAGGAAAGCTGAGGAAGAGAGAAACCAGAGTTGAGGGGCCATGATATACTCGGTACACAAAAGAAAAAAAAGATTTTTCTGCTCGTGGCTACTGATAATGTGCTCATGGCTACCTAGACTTGGCGTTGTGGTATAGGTAGAACAAAGAGAATCTGCAGTGTGCGGCCGCGAATTCTCTCATGCATTCGAAATGATTCGGAACCAATCAGCCATACAGTGAGGTGTATAACGAATGCCATGCCCATCTTGATCAACCACGATTTTTCGATCCATTTGGTCTGACCAGGTTCTGTCAGAATAAATGCCAACCAGGTCGCCAAGTTGCCGACCAAGTTGGGTTTTGGAGTTTGTCAATATCTTCCTTTGCGAAGTATTGCATATCTGGCTCTGACCAACAAACCACGATATCATACTCAGGTTCTGCGAAAATTGCGTCGAAACCAGAAGAATCAATATTTTGTGATTCCACGGATTTTGGAGCACGCGCCCCCGGCCAGAATGGGAAGTCCGAGAGATGCTCTACCTCCGAGACATATCGCAAACCATGAGTTGTTGTGCTTTCTCGACTTGCTACATCGCGATTTACCAGATTATTGGCTTGACTACAGCAAGCTTTACACCAACCTGGACTTGGAAAAGACTGTGGTGCAAGAACAAAACATTGCTTCTCGTCCTTCTGATGAGATCTTACAGCTACTGCTTTCATGATTCGACGAATCTGAATGGGTTCGATTTAGGATAGATTCTCTGGCCAGCAGTAGCGATAGCGAGTGGAGCCGAGACAGGAAGGCGACAGCTACGGTTCAGCCTCTTCGCGCGAGTTGAGAACTAAGTAACGCACCGCTGGTGAATCTCCATCGTGAAAACTTGGATCACGCAAATCTGGCGAAGCACAAGGATGCGCAGTGCAGGAAGAGAACAGAGAGGCTGGAACACGATAATGGAGATTTGTTCAAGAGGGGCGATTCGAGGGAGGTCCTCTTAGTCGTTTATCGTTACGCAAGTTGTGTAGTTGTGTATATATCACCTTGTCCTTCGAGTCAATCTCTGTCGTCTGATTTCAGCCATACGACATCTTTGTTGACGCTCATAATCGGGATCATGGTTGGCTTCTTCTGGCTTTCCGTCAGGTGTAGAGGCACAGGTCGGTCTTGGACTGGGCATATGTGTGTAGTGCCGCTGAGGTGCAATGACTTCCCGCGGTGCAGCCCTTTGTGGTGCGATGTCTTGATCAGCGATCATGGGTGGAGTGAGCTCTTGCCTTCCGGATGCCTCGGACTCGATTGTTCGTGGCATGGCTTGCTCAAATTTGGCTTTCCTTCTTCCTTGTGCCTGTCGAAGCTCTTCCAACATTTTAACGCACTTGGCCTCTTTCTGATCAAGCAGATAGAGACGTCTGTTGTCTTCAGCTGTCCCTTTATTCTCGGCCTGTCTTTTGTGAATCTCAGCCCTCTGATAATGGATCTCTCTTTCATTATGCAAGATTTCGTCCAGCATAACTTCGAGCTCGACTGCGTCATCTGACTGCTCTTCTAAGCTGTCCTTGGTTTGGCGATCGTGCTCTCGGTTGATATAATCTTCCATCACAATCAACAGGTCCCCGAACAGAAGGTTGACAGCTTTACACGAAGGAGGCCTAGTGTCATCGAGCCGGATGGCCAGCTCGAAAGCCCGACGGCCGATCAAACCAGCAAGTCTAGGATAGCCATAAAACCCATGGCCGAGCCAGTATACGAACCGCTCATCCCACAGTAGAAGGATGTCCCGGTTTGACTGAGCAATCTTGATGACATCTCGCTTCCATTGATCGAAGTCCTTCAGACTAATGCCTTTTAGTCTTGGAGGTTGGTTGATGGCGAAGAATTCCGAGAGTCTCTTCTTGCGCTGGATTTCTTCTGGCTGTGCGTCGACGTAGGCTTTTACGATCTCCAGAAAATCGGAGTATTTGAGGCCTCCTCGATCGAGACACTCTTTTTCAACTCTGGTGCGGAAGCTCTTGGGTACGCTGCCATTGGAACAAAGCCACGCTATGAACTGGTTCATCGTCAAGGAATTGTATTCCAAAGGTCGTAGGCAATAGTTGTAGAGGATGTCGAAGACTTCAAGCTCCCAGCGTCCGACATCCATGGGTTTGAACGATTGTAGAACTGGAGGGCGCCATTTCCACTCATGTGCAAAGATGGTAAAGGCATCTTCCTGATCTTCCTTGTATCGCCTTGATACAGCCTCGAAGTCGTCGATGACCAGATTGATTCCTACAACGCTGCTCAGAGGGAATCCCTCGCGTACACCGTCAGGTTGAGTGTCATCCGAGGCCCACTCCATCATCAATTGTGCTATTCCGATCACACGAAGATCTCGGTTTGACATCAAGCGATGGCCATAGACTGACAAATGTTGGTCTTTGAAGACCGCGTTTACATCTGGATTGAGAACTGTTCCTTTGGGCGGATCCGGAAATGGAGCTTTTCGCGATGCTGCTGTGCTGGCCTTCGCACTGAGTTTTGATCTGGGCAGCTTGGCTCGCTTTCCCATGTTGGCGGATTATGGTGTAGTATGGTGTAGTGACAGCAGGTGCGAACAGTAGCAGAAGTGGAGTGAGAGTAGGTTCGTCCTAGTCTATATTGTTGACAGCCTTACAATGGCGCTTGTGGATGTATATTGGTGCTGCAACTAGCATAGATTCACACCAAACATGAGCAGTTATGAGATCGTCTCATTGTTCTGGCGAGCGGCAGCAAGGAGAATGTTTGCAGTATAGGTCGATCGGCTGATGTCGCTGTCTTTCACGGAAAATTCGCGTTGACCAGCCAACATTGGATTGCGGCTTCCTCCATATTGCTTGCTGATCAGAGACAACTTCCGGTCGATAACCAACACACTTGAGTGAGCGAGGCGATCATGGGAATATCAATTGCAACACGATTGCGTGTGAGTCGATGACCCGCAAACGAGTTGACAGATTGTGACAGATACACATTGATGCGAGGGGTGAACTTACCATCGCGCACGCGTCAAAAGGGCTTCCATACCGACTCTGCTATTCTGAGTTTCTTCTGTCCAAACCTCAAATGATCGTTGCAAGACTGTCTCGGTGGTGAACACACGAACTACTGATAGATTCGCGCCTTTCTGCAGTCTATATGGAGACCTTGTGTGCCTGATGAGACTGAGAACCAACACGCCTTCTGCCTGATGCTGCCTTGAGCCCCAAGCCGCTTTCCCCAAATTGGGTAAGCATCAGGCAGAAATTGGTCGCATCCTCCATCGTTTCATCAAACACAGCGGGTCATCTCGTGTATCTCAGGCTGCATAGTCGCCACCTGTCTCAAAACATGGAGAGCAAGTGAGCATATAATTTACACCGTGGTTGGTCGTTTTACAAATCAAACCATCAGCAACACATTCCATCCACATCCACTTATACTTTAACCACACTGTCCTCATCATGTCTTTCTGCGAAGCCTCAATACCTTCAGACCTAAGTTCATCGCGAAAGAGAAAGGGCGATAATCCTGAAGACGACAACCACGACATCGAAGAACAAGCAACCGAATTTGATGCATCTGCACATTCCAGAAGACTCCGAAAGCGTGCGCGAGTTTCTTACGTGGAAACCACCGAATCCGACATCGAGAGCGACACAGACTCGGGCTACAACTCGGATGCGTCTGTCGAGTGGGGATCCCGTGCGAAGCAAACCAAGCGCTCTCGCAAGGAAAAGCCTGTGAAGCCATTCCCTTTCTTGTCTTTGCCCACCGAATTGCGCAACAAGATCTATTTGCTGGCTCTGCAGGATCCCGATGGAATGACACTGAAGGAAGGCTGGCGTGCCTACCGTCGTGTACCTCAGCGTGGCCAATTTTACAGTCACAACACCAAAGACAGATATGAAGATCTAGCAAATCTGAACTTCGGTCGTTGTGTTGACTCTCAGGGCAATGACTTGCAGGATCACGCTGTGTGTACTCTGGTTCCCAACCTGCTCGCTGTGAGCAAGCAGATCTACGCCGAAGCTGCAGTCATCCTTTACGCGCAACCCCTACACTTTGAGAACACGACAGCCTTGCACAGCTTCCTAGCACCTTTGAGCAGCCAGACCGCATCCCTCATCCGCAGTATAACCATTCATGCATACGTGACCTGGGGCCGCGGAATACGCAAGGCGATGAACGTCTCGGCATTGACTCTTCTCCGCAGCTGCAGCAATCTCCAAAAGTTGCGTATTGAAGCCTTCGATCACTACCAACACTGGGGTTCGTATGGTCGCGCCAGACCATCCGCACAAGAAGCCGGCAAGCGCGAAGGCTCTCGGATAGCACAACAAGTCTACCGTGAAGCTGCATTCTGGTTGGACACCATCAACGCAGACAAGGCACTACAGATCTTGGATCTCAAGGGACTGCAGCGAGGAACTCATTTCCACCCCGAGCGGGACCCCGAGGAATATAACAGGGCTGTGGAAGTACTCAGGCTGGCCAACGTCGCTTATGCGGACGAGTTGACGTCTTTAATCAAACGAACAGGCAAAGCCAAGAAGAGCATCAAGAGGTCCAAGGCAGCTCGTTCTAGTGATTAGGAATATCACAGACTTTCGACAGCCGAAATAGCTGATGCACTATTGGCTCGATATGCACATCCATCATATATACCATCTCATCACATAATATCCCATAACGTCTCATTCAGTCTTCATATCATAGCATTCTATCAACCACATTCACAACTTGTCTCCCCACCAATCAAAGTAACCCTCTACAATAATCGTTATTGCGGAAATAAACAGCCACAACACTGGTTCATCCAGACACGAATCCTTCGACATGCACGCTAGCTCCCTGACACAAACACCACCACACTTATCAAACCTAGCCTACTTAATCATAACACCAACCCCCAAATCCTTCTTGAAAATCCACACTATCTCCGATTTTGCTATTGGCTACCCCGGCACCCCTTACCCCTCCCCTTCTTATCTGCAGATCCACGAAGAAAACAAACCGGAGCCCAAGAAAACCAAAAAAGATACCTTTTTTGGTGGTGGAAAAGAGTTTAATTGAGGTCAGAAGGTGAGTGATACCCATGTACATATCAGGTACGCTGATCGCAACAGCTTCCAACTCCTCGAGTCTGGCTCCGGTGGTCCGAGGTATGTGTTTTGGCAGAAACAGAGAGAGCCGCGGTTTAAATTGATTGGTTCGGAGTGGGCTGCGAGGCTGGTGGCTGTATGCTTTGCGTCTGAGTTTTAGGCAATAGCAGAAAGTCATGACGATTGAGTGGCTTATGGAGTTGGTATACGAATGCCAAAGTACCAGAAACGAGAAAATCAGAGGAGCGAGCAGGCAAGAAGTGACTGTAGAAAGAATAGATACAAAGAGCACTCGAGTGCGCCGACTATATAGACAGATAGATTACCAAATCTGAACAAGAACTCCTAATTGATAAAGGACGTATAGACGAAGATGGTGGTGGGTATAAACAAGAAGAGAAAGTGAGGTCCCAAAAGAAATACGAATCATTATGTCATTCCCTTATGAGACTTGAAGGGCTGCAGTGGTTTCTCCCCACATGCTGCTTAACATGCTGTGCTCATCGGGCGTCAGTTGTGGCATGATAATGCCTGCATGGTAGGCTTCGCTTCCATGGGTGCTGCTGCCACTGCCCCAGTCATTGCCAAACAGCTCATCACCAGTGGCAGTGCCATCCTCGTCAGTGCCAATGCTGAAGACACTCTCGGGGTGGGCGACACTACCAGCCATACTGCAGGTCATGGCGTTAATGTCAGAATTCGTGACGGTCCACACGTCAGGGGGTGACTGATGCCATTGTGGAGCTGGGTTGGGCAAGCTTGAAGCCATGGGGATAACATGCTTTACGTTTTGGTGGTCGTGGGCGTCGAGAAACTCAACCGGGGGGCCGCCATAGATGTTGTCGAAGATGTTGGTTTGACCATTGTCCAGCGAGCCGAGCAGGCGTTCCCAATCTGAAGGTTCCTGCTTGATGGATGCATGACCATCAGGTGAGTGTGTTCGGGTGGGAACGTTGCTGAAGGAGAGATAGTCGAGATTGAGCTGCTGCTGAGGGAAGGATCGAACTGGTCTTAGGTTTGGTGGCGCCGATGGTCGGGCGGACGCGGATGCGGGAAGTGGTGCGGGGGAAGGATTGGCGGGGCTGTATGCAGGTTCGGAGGTTGATACCTGGGGTATAATGGGCTGGCTCTGCGTCTGGATCGCATTGTGGTGTAGTGAGATGTTCGGGAATGTCGCCCGCCTTTGATCATGGCGATCGAAGGGATTCTTGGCCATGAGTCTTTGAGCTGCTGCCTTGAGTCGATTCTTCTCTGTTGGAGAAGCATTTCCATGGTTTGAAGAAAAGCCCACAGGACGAACAGCGCCATCAGAGTTATGGCGCGACAACGGCGGTTGTTGCTGTTTGGCTGCAAGCTGTGTCGAATTGGCTGGAAGTGAAGGAGTGAGCTTTTGAAATTCCATTGCAGAGGGCGCCTTGGTCTGAGTCAGGATGTTGACGACAGTCGAAGTCATCTTTTGATTGTCCTTTACCAGCTTGCTGCTCTCTCCTAGTTCCAAGCTTTGGAAAAGAAGTCCCAATCCAGATAGAACAAGGAGCTCATCTTTGTTAATACAGAATGAGAAACTAAGTCCTCTCTCGCTCAGCAGTTCGATAATCTGAATACTGTGTTTAGAAGATGCGGCCACTGCAAGCAGAGACGAAGAAGCTCGTGGGCCGAGGGAGGCGCACACTGCTGGTCGGTGGATGAGAGCCCGGATAAAGTGGTAGGTCAATGACTGTGAAAATTAGCCAATGTTTTTGTCGTGACGCCCGAGTGACATACCAGCAAAGGCGATCGGCTGCTAACAGTTCCGGTGGTCGGTTTGTCGTTGGCAAATGGAAGGCGCAAGTGTGGCGCCAGGGCGTTGTGCCACGCGTCGAGTTCTTCCGACAAAGCCGACAGCTGTTGGAGAGAGAGATCGTATGAAGAACGAGCGGGATAGATGTCTTCCAACACCCGAGAAAGGATACGAGCAGCGCGGAAGAGTGCTAGTGCGCTAGACACTCTGGTGTACTCACCAGGACAAGGTGCCTTGAACCCATTTTCATCGACGTACTCCTCATCGGCATCACTAGGCTCTTCGCAGTGGACGTCCTCATCCTTGAGCTGCTTGGGAAGACCTAGAGTGACAGCAGAGAAGCTAATGTGCGTTAGTATTGATCGTCAAGACGATGAATGTTCATCAACATACCAGTCAACCGTGTAAAGAGACCAGAAGACCTTCTTCCTCATCTCGCTAGTGGAAGCACCAAGAGCGAAACGCTTCTGTGATTGGTGCAGGCCCAATCTAGAGGAAAGGGTGACGGCAAGGGCCTTGTATGTTAGAAGCCTGTCGTAGTCCCCACGTTGCATGCAGTATAGTTGTGCCAGAACGAGACACTGAAGAGTAGGCATGCTGTGATCAGAGAGTATCGTGTCAATAGCTGCCTGCCATTGTGTCTCGTATGATTGAAGTTGAGATGTGTCGCGTGACTAGGCTATGTCAGTTATGGTCGTCTCTATCATAGACGAAACTACTTACACCACTAGATAAAGCAGCAATTCCGAAAACGAGGTTGAGCTGAGCATGGCTGCAGTTGTCTATGACGTTCTCGGGGGCGGACATGTAAGACTGGTAGAGCTCGAGGAAGGTGGGACGATGCAGAATGGGGAAGAGCGGTGCCCACTCTTGGAAAAAGACGCCAATCAATTGGTCGGATTCCAGTCTTGCTGGTGCCTTCCAGACGATGGGGTCTGAGAGGGGATCCCGAGGGGCAATGTGAGTGCTTCCGGGTAGTAGATTCTGAACGTTGATGGCTAGTGATGCGCGACCAAGTTCCTGTACTCGTCTTGAGAAGGCGTCTATGCGATGTTAGCGATGGACTCGACGACAATTGAAGATGACTGCACCATAGAAGGCCTTTCCGCTTGATGTCCCGGCGAAGTGGGCGTTAGTGCCGTTGCCGTCGAGCTGGAGTGTCTGTTGAACTTGAAAAACATCTTCGCTGGTTGTGTTTGGTGAAGGTGCTACTGGCGAGGCCGATGGCCGCCGCGGTGACTTCTGAAATGCCGATTGTGAAGAGGCAGAGTGCAGTTTCGACAGCATATCAATCTTCTCGTCCTTCTCGTCGAGCAACTCCTTCAGCTCTCTGACCTCGGCTTCTAGACTCCGCACTCTTTCTTCCAGCGACTCTGTGTATCCTCTGGGGAAGGCGCGACGGCTCAGCTTGTCGCTGGTCTTGCACTCGAATCCGACGCTGGTACATTGTGAACAGCTGGGTCTGATGCCATCACATCTGATCTTCTTGCTTCGACATCTACCAGAACATGAGTACATGCGGCAGATGGGGCTTCTGACCAACATACCTATCGCAAGCCTGTGCGATGCGAGATTGGGCGCTCGTGCCAACCTTGATCACCTTCATAGGTAGAATTCCTGGCATGGTGCCGGTATTGGTTGGTGGGAAGTGTTTGAGCCAGTCGTGTGTGTGGGGGTTAATTGAGTATTGGTTGGGGTTGGCCGGTGATTTAGGTGAGCCCGAGATAAGCGGTGTTCGAGTTGGGGATACCGAAGGAATGGTGCATGCGAAGGGGATCGGGTCCAAGAAGTAGGGTGCGTGGAAGGAGGCGTGATTTATGGTTATGTACGTACAATTCCCAGTGTGGAGATCTCGAGGTGACGAAGAAACAAGACAAATCGAACCGTGCGAGACTCGAAACGCGCTCCAAGTCTGGGGTGAGCACACACAACAGCGGCAACCCCCAGACGCCAGATCCCACTCAAGCCTCTTGGAGGGGATCCAACTAGACCAAAAACGTAGACAAAAGCCTCGGACCTGTGTCGGCGGTTCGTCCAGGGCCCTTGTGATTGGTCTACGAGGCAAGACTGACAACTCTGCCATGACCGGTACTCTTGTTCGTTGCGGGGGAGGATTGGATGCGTTGACGATCATAAAGCCTAACGTTATTGATGGCGCCGAGTTTGAGGCGGCGCTGCTTCGTAGCTACCTACGCCCGTGAATCCCCGACCGTCATTGCTTTGCCCATGCACGAATCGAGATGGCTGTGACTTTGTCCGAGTCTTGATCATTGACAAAGAATTTTCAATCGATGTGATGTTGTTCGTGTGCTGCTTTGCGAAGCTGGCGGCCAGGACAATACGACAAGAGCGTTTGTCGGAATTTGGAAACGTTCGAGACCAGGCTTGGGCCATCGAAGAAACCGGGGCAAGCCAGCTCCGAGACGATTTTTAATCATCGGTGTACATAAGCTCAGCAGCATACGTGACTACGTATGACCAGATTTGTCACATCCAGTAAGTAGGATCTGCGGCCGAATTCCCCAGAGCCAAGTCCTTGGACATGTAAATCAGTGAGACATGAGCTTGATCAGGGTGTCTGTCATGTGGAAACAATTATCATGACACGAATAAAGCGTGGGCGTCACCCATGTTCGGCACTTAGGCCTCCAAGGCTTGACTCGTGACTACCAAACTTGAACACTGTCGTGGCCCTGTAGCGCGGTTTTCTAGCTGCGCCAATTTGCAGCGATTCTCTCATCGCGAAGTTTGCTATGACTGTTGATGTAGATCCCTGAGAAGACGGCCTATCTTGATCATTACGGGCGTAGATGGTCACGGCTGTCAAGCTGCTCGGGCTCGTACCGCTCGGGAACTGTCATGAGCCATACGAAATGGTTTGGGCGGCCGTGGAGCAGCAAACAAGGGGTCATAATTTCTCCAATCAAAGCAGGTGGGAGGCTGCCTCGTGGAGATAAGGTAGGTGTGGGGTCCCGTGCATGTACGTGCGTGACTAGTGGTCATAGAGCAACAATCTCAGCTTCTAACCTCAACCACTACGTTTTGTGATGGCATCTGTAAATGTCGCTCTGTTTTCCGACTTTCAGGACCGAGTCAGAATAGATAAGCTTATGAAAAATCCTCGTCTGGCTCAACGTCTGGCCCCGACAGATATCTCAACACAGTCTCACTTTGCATGAGCTGAAGTTTCTACAGAGGAGTCAGCATATCAATGCTCTGACGTCTCCGTGGTCCTGCCGGAAGCCGTCCGTATCGATGTGCAGATCTTCGGAAGGGGGTCTGCGGTTCCACTTACCTGGTCCTCGTAGTAGCTGTAAGCTTTCTCCAATAGCTCACTTTCGAGCAATCTGAGTCGTTTAGCAAGATGCCAAGCTCGTTCTCTGATACCAGTGCCATCGCCGTGCTGCGTGGCATCGACTCGGTCATCTGACCCATAGAGGTCCTGTAGCTGACTCGCCACACGTTCCTGTAATATGCTCACAGCCCGAAGATGATAGACGTCCCACAAAGGATCTTGTTCCAGGATAGACCGGAACCCTTCAAAGCCGTGCACCGGTTCGTCTTGCCATGTGGCAACCAACTCTCTAGCCCCTTCGACGGTCTGTTGGATTTGAAACGAGAGTCCGTCCTCCTCATTGACGCAGATGAGCCAGACGTATGCACCTTCGAAGATCACGCCATCCTCAGCGTCGACGATCTTGAAGCCTGGTGCGCAGTTCGCAACTGCCGATTTTGCTCGTCCCAGTGGGTCGTCCTCTGGAATCGATAGGCCGAGAAATAGCTCACGAGCAGATTCCATCTCGTCCTCGATGAAGCCATACGAAAAGAGCATCTCGCAGGCGCCTTTGTTATCTCCATAGGTAATGGTAATCTCCCCATTTTGCTCAATGTCCTTTCCATCGCGTAACAGCAAGACTGCGTTGCCTTGATCGTCGACTTCGTAGATGGCAGCTGTGCCGGTACCGGAAGAGTGGTTGGCCATGTCGATGCAGGGTACCATACAATCGCCCACTCCAGGATACTCGAGTGCTCTGGAGCGGTAGAAGGCATCGACTTGCAGCCAGTCATCGAAACTGATGATGCCATCAACTTCGTCCCACCATTCTTCAGCACACCATGGTATGTTTGATGTAGCGGTTTGGAGTTGTTCAAATTCGCGATTGAGCGAGTTCAGTTTTGCCGTCAAGGCAGGAGCGAGCGTAGTGCCAGTCAGTAGTTCGCACTCGGCGGGAGACCAGAAGGTAGGAAGCAGTTCCATTGGCAGGTACTTGACATACTCGGTGAATGGACTTGATACGCCCTTCTTGTTCTGTGCGGAAGGGCATGCAGTGAAGGATTGCATGAGTAGGAAGGCCAATATAGCGCCTCTAGCAGTCTGACACAAGGTCAGCTGTTGTTGGGAAAGAGTGGTACGAAGTGTGCAGGCAAAATGTACGCCGAAGGATTCTGGTATCGTAGCTTATGGAGTTGGACGAAGAACAACTTATCTTGAGAATGGGATAGAGGGGTTACATATTCTATAGGGTTGGAGACTGTGCAGGGGGGAGAAAAGACAATGTTGCAAAATCACCTACCCTGCCAAATTCATCAAGGCCATCGAGGACAGCACGAAAGTCGGAATCTGACTTTGCATGTTCGTATATCCTATCGAGAGAAAGGATAAGGTCTTTGGGTATGGTCATGAGTGGAAGTTCATGACCACCCTTGAGAGGACGTTTTGCAATGACAGTCGAGCCACGGTCTTCTTTACCTGGCAAGGGACCGATATTGACGCCATCGAATGTAACAGCGTTGAAGGCAGCCCATACAGGAAGAGTGTCGACGGGCAGAGACAGCCAGCCTTGGAGCTTACCGTCTCGGATCATACCTGCAGGGAGTGCAAGAGGTCGAGGGTGACGTATATAAGGAGATTGTTGTTGGTATGTAGCAGGCAAAAAGCACAAATGGTCGCCAGGCTCGAGGGTTGCACACGACAACCACAGCAAACGGTAACAAAGCCCGTGCACTGTTCACGCCCCCCGTTGACGCACGACGAACTGAGACGGGCCATGGAGGCAGCGACCTGCTCGGTGTACATGATACTACGAGTGTGACTAGTAAGAGACACAGTATTGAACTTGTGTGGGGATACACATAGGAGAGCAGCAGGGGACAGGTGAATACATGTCTTACACATTCGATAGAAGGAGTGAAGGGGCGAGGCTTCCGCAGCGGGGAGTGTCTCGATGCGGGCAGGGCCAAAGCTTGCTTTTGGCTTGGCGGCGCAGTTGTTGACATGCGGATAAACAACAACATTTCGCAGTCGAGCTTCTTCAAAGGTGTTGATCCCGGGTCCATCGTCACACACATCTTTACTCGACCACATCGACTCCCAGTTATTCTTTCTTGATGCTGTCTGCGCCACAGTGACCACTTCTCCTTCTCACCCCGCCGCTGCACACCACCCTCGCCGCCCAACCCGAGGCGCACTGCTGTATCGTTGTCGCAACCTTCGACCCTCGCCTTTCGAGCATCTCCCATCGCCCAGCTGCGCCCGTGTCATTTTAACCACTCACCACAATGCCTTCATCCGACAGTCCTTCGGCCGCTACGAGCTATGGCCAGGTCATTGAGTACATCCAAGGTCCGTGTCGCATCGGGCATGCCGTATACCGAAACTGCGTCTAACAGCACTAGACCGCCTCTACCTGGCTTCATACACACACAAGCCCAATGCGCAAACGCCTTTCCCTTACACAAACAAGTCCACCACCAAGTCACCGTCCAAGCGCTCCGCCAGATCCCAGTCGACCACAGCCGCTGCCCCTTCGCTTCCTCCGGTATACTTCTCGGTCGACAAGCACTTGCTGTACAATGCTTTCCACGCAGATTTTGGCCCGCTACACATCGGTCACCTCTACCGCTTTGCTGTCATGCTGCACGAGGTGCTTGGAGACCCCGAGAACGAGGGCAGACCGGTTGTTTTCTGGTGCAACGCCGACTCGAGGAGTATGCATACACTCGATCGACTCTCTAACTGTCGTTACTGACTGATCACTCAGGTCGCGCAAACGCTGCATGCATTCTCGCTTGCTATATGATTCTGATTCAGAACTGGCCGCCGCATCTTGCCCTGGCCCCTATTGCCCAGATGGACCCTCCATGCATGCCCTTCCGTGATGCCGGCTACAGTCAAGCTGACTACGGCCTGACTGTGCAAGACGTTGTCTACGGTGTGTGGAAGGCAAAGGAAGAGGGCCTCTGTGGTCTGAAGGACTTTAGCCTCGAGGAGTAAGTTTGACCCTTTCCATTATCCACAAAGAACAACGACTGACAAGAGTGCAGGTACGAAAAGTACGAAAGAGTGGACATGGGTGACTTCAACTGGATTTCTCCATCCTTCCTGGCTTTTGCTTCTCCTCAACATCAACCCACTCGTGTCATTGCGCCCACTGATCCCGAATGGGCCAATCTTCCTCGCTCCCTCTCTGCTCTCCACCGCTCGACTTCAGTCCCCCAGCCGTTCAAGAACGTTCTTTCTCACTTTGTTGAGCGCGGCATTGGTCTCGTCGTCCGTCTCAACTCTGAGCTTTACTCGCCCTCATACTTCCAGGCTCTGGGCATTAAGCACCTGGACATGATCTTCGACGACGGCACTTGCCCTCCCTTGAGTCTTGTTCGCAAGTTTGTCAATCTCGCACACGAGATCATCACCAAAAAGGGCAAGGGAATCGCCGTCCACTGCAAAGCTGGTCTTGGAAGAACTGGTTGCTTGATTGGCGCATACCTGATCTACAAGCACGGTTTCACTGCCAATGAGATTATCGCCTATATGCGCTTCATGCGTCCCGGTATGGTTGTCGGTCCTCAGCAACATTGGCTCCATCTCAACCAGGGCACTTTCCGGGAGTGGTGGTTTGAGGACACCATGAGAGAGAAGATTGCTGCCTCGATGGTTCCTGCGACTCCCACCAAGGCCACTTCTGGAAACAGCAGACGTCTTGCTAGCAACGGCCAAACCTTCACTCCCCCTAATGGCAGCACCAAGCGTGCAGCTCTGGGTGAGATCAGCCACATCAACGAGCAGGAGCCTGCATCTTTCGCCAGCAGCACCAACAAATACGCCGTCAACGACGAGAACTTGCCTGCACCTACACCCGGTCAGCCCCGTAAAACTAGCAAGGTTTACGGCCATGTCACCGGACGCAAGGTTACCAGGACTGAGAACGAGCCTTTTGAGATCAGACCCGACACCGAGATTGTCAGCATGCAGCGTACAAGCATGGGCGAGAGCGAAAGCGAGGAAGAACAAGCACTGCGTGCCCTGACCTCATCACGAAAAGCATCGCAATCTCCAATCAGCCGCAGCGGCAAGCGTCGGGCGGTTAGCTGCACCACGACGACGACCACGACAACAAAGTGGGGTGTGGACGAAAGCGATGTCGAGAACCGTCTCGCAGAGATCCACGAAGACTCGGCGAGCCCTCGCAAGCCCAAGACGCCTTCGACCAGGTCTGGCAAGGGCGACATTAGCATTGGCAAGCGCACTTCGCCATCACGTCGCAGCACCGAAGGCAAGACCAGTGTTCGCAAGACAAGTGGTCGTGTCGGCAGTGTGGGCGCCAACGTCCCTCGCACTCGCGCTTCATGAATGAACAGTATCTGATTCATGATGTTCAGATCACCCCTCCTACCAACCACAGCGTGCTCTTTTCTTACTGCATAGCATCTGTCAACAAGTGCCATACCAGCATCCAGCGTGCTTATCAATTCTGCATCCGCAACGACAACACACCAGCGCATCTGCATAGCGGTCTTCATCCTCACCAGCATGGAAAAGGTCTACGGCTCTATATCTTACGACACGTGGCATGTGAACAATCTGTTCGGCCCTGTCTGTCGAGAGCCCAATTTCGTATCTCCTTCTAACTTTTTCCTTTCTTGCTTCCTTGCTGTTGGATTGGCGTTTGATTTTCTGTTCTCTCTCTTTCCTTGTTCTCCAATGCATAGGGACATTTTGGAGTTTTCGCGGACAAGCAAAGTGCAATCGGTCGCACTCAAGGCACACACGCGGCGTTATATGTTTTTCTGTTTCCAGGACGAGTCCAAACGAAGAGAGGATGAAGTGTGGGGAGGCCAAAGGGGATGATGATGTCTGTTTTTCTTCTCTTGTGGGAAATGGTGAATGTCATGTTTGGGGGATCGTTTTTCTTGATCTCTGTGTTTGTAACGAAACATTCTCTGTCTCTCGTCATTGTATGAGATGCAGGTGCAATCGAAGGGCTTTTTTATTCTTGACAACTTCTTGCATTCTTCTCACAGTGATTATCTATTGAAATCTACTCGTAGGTGTTTGTATATGTTGCTGGCGCTGCTCAACAATTCGAACGATTGAAGAAGACCTCTGAGATTGGAAATATACTCCCGAGTCGTATCATTATTCAATAGTTTGCTTTATCGAAATATCGAGAACTCGTGTATATGTGCCGATGGGCTTGAAAGAGTCGGAGCAGTCAATGTGATCGTCAATAGCACCTCTAATAGGCAAAAATCGTGGCTGCAAGGACAACCCTGGTCTTAAATTCGATACAGGTTCCAACAAAAGCGAGCCTCCCCAAAAACCTTCTTGACCAAAAGACCCCCAGAGCCTTGATATCCAGAAAGACGTACTAGAAAAGGAAAAGTCCTCCCTTGTCCCATCAAAACTCTCTCCCTCCTTGTTTTGTGTCCCATAGTCTCTTCAACACCATCCTCACTCCTTGACATAATCCACCGGCAAATCCATACCCACCCTCCTAGCCGTCAACCTAACCCTCTCCTCCTCATTCATATTCATACCAGGATTATACCTCTCGACAAGCGTAACATACATCCTCTGCGCCTTCAGATACTCCGCCAACTGCTGCGCCTCTTGCACTTTTTGTGTAGCAGACTTGGTGGCGCCGATCCCAGAGAGACCAGAGGAAGATGCCATGGTCGCGGAAGTGGATTCAGCGTCCGAGAGGGTGGCGCGTGTGAAGGCTGAGGTGGGTGTTGTGGGGGGGAGAGAGGCAAAGGTGTTGCGTAGGTGGGTGGCTAGGGGGGAGGGGGAAGAGGAGGTGCGTGGAGGTAGTTCGCGGAGGAGGGAGCGGTAGAGGCTGCGGAGGGTGGTGGGTGTGGGTGTCGACATTTTTTGGTGCGTTTCGTGGTGTGGTTTGGTTGGAAAGCTAGGAGGGTGCTTTTTGTTCGCCGCTGGGTGGGAGTGTGGGAGATTGAGGTCGTGTGTCCAAGGTATTGGTATAGAGTGGGGGCGATGAGGTCTAGTCGTTTGCCTTGGAGTGGGAAGTCGAGTCGTATTTTTGGTTGCAATGGTTGATGGGACTTGTGATGGCTCGAATGAAGTGCGGCGAAACATGGATGCTTCGGCGGTGCTTGGGCCACATGATTCTCGCATCCGTTTTTGGACCATCTTCTCACTTTCATGTCACGACGTCTTTTTCCACTTTCGTTCCAAAGCGCAACACGCAAACAACACTCGGTAGAAGATTCTCGATTCTTGTATCTATCATTGCTGTACAGAGCTCAAAAGCTGAGCTCAAGACTTCAACTCAAGGACCTCGTAAAATCTTCCTCACATCAAAGCCTTAGGCCTTGTTACCAAACAGCGCTTCGTAGGTATCATATGTGTAGGCCAAGTCTAGATGCCAGTAGTTTGGCGTGGTCGGGCAGGTGATCAACCAGGCCTCGTCAAGAACCTTGACAACCTCCTCAGGCAGAGGGCCCTTCTCGACATCCTTGAGGTTGCCCTCGAGCTGTTGTTGATTGCTGACACCAATGATGATACCATCGTTACCACCGTCCTTGATGTTGAGTCCACTGTGGTGAACCATCCAACGCAGTGCCGTTTCGATCAAAGTCAGGTTGTGCTTTTGAACAACAGGCTCGATGACACGCAGAGCATCGAAGGTGGCATCTCTGAAATAACGCTTGCGGTACATGCCACCCATCTTGCCGACCGAGTCGCTGTAGCGGCCCTCGGTAGGTATCTCACTGGTCTTGTATTTTCCGGAGAAGATGCCGCCAGCAACAGGGTTGTAGACGACAATATCCAGACCGTAGCGACGACAGACAGGGATCAACTCTCGTTCGATGCTGCGAGTAATTGCGTTGTACATGCCCTGGTAGATGGTCGGACGGACCCAGTTATTGTACTTGCAGTGCATGACAATCTCGGCCACCTCGAATGCCGTGTAGTTGGACAGGCCCAGCTGGACAAACTTGCCCTGTTTGTGAGCTCTGTTGACAGCCTCGAGTGTCTCAGTAAATGGTACAGAACGGTCTGGTGCGTGGAGATAGAAGATGTCGACGCAATCAGTTCCCAGTTCAGCCAGACTCTTGTCGAGAGAGGCGAGAATGCTGTCGGCCTTGTGCATGCCGGGCTCATGAGGGTAGCACTTGGTAGCCAGGGTAAGACCACGGTCCTTCCAGCGAGCATCCTTGGTCCAGGCTTCCTGCTTTCCGCCCACGTAAGTGCGAGCAGTATCGATCTCATTATAGCCTTGAGATTGCAGATAGTCCAGTGCCTTGTTGTAGTCGGCGAGATCAGTTTGACGAGCACCCGAGTCAGTATCGGGACCCTGACGATGTTAGCGCAGTTGAGTGGTATGGCGGTTACAAGCGTACAAAGGTCATGGTGCCGAGAATGACTCGCGGCTTGCCGGTTCCTGTGAGCAACATTCTGGATGGACTTTGTTGATGTAAACGAAAGAAGGTTTTTGATGAGATGTCTCTCAGAATAGACTTGAGGGGAAGAAAAGACTTGAACATGGACAGAGTGGTATATCTGGACTGACAGGACCCCACTGGAGAGGACCCCTCATGGTCGGCAGTGACGAAAGAGGCAGCTACTAACATGGAGATAAGCTAAAGCCGGAAGGGCTATTGTTGCCGACTCCCTGCGGAGTCGGAGGAAGAAACAAGACAGGTAGGTGCTGGTGGGAGGTGAGAAAGAAGGCTCCCCGTGTGCAACGAACAGTCACAGTGTAGCTATAAAAATGTACAGTGGTTTCCATCAAAGAGCCATGCTCACGGAGAGACCGTTGAACTCAGCTATCTCGACGGTGACAGTTCTTTTTAACAAGGAATCTGTGCATTCTTACATCTGCGTGAAATGTGGGGGAGAGATCGGAAATCAAGGGCAGGCGCGGTCGCGCGCTGGCTTGTGAAGATGCTGATGATGATGGCCTGTATTGTAAACTGTATGCCAGCCTGACAATCTGAATCGATCATATCCACGCAACAGACTTGTGGCCAAGCGTTTGATACTCGACCGCGCCAGCTGACGCAGGACCAACGCCCGGAGCGCCTTGTGGTGGAGTCAGTAAGGAGTTCATCAGCCTCGCAATCACGCAAGCAGTCACGTTGCATTTATCCTGCCAACCAACCCTTATCTCTGCTCGGCCAGTGCAACCGCGTGCATGAATCCAAACAGTCACTCGCTGCTTCCGCCGCGAAACCTCTCTAGCGCCCAATCGTCGTCGGCTACCAGTCCTGTACATATTTCTAGGGACACCTCGCCCTTTACCGATCTGCCCCACCCTGATGCCTTGGAACTCGAAGACTACAAGAGACACGGAGCCCAGGACGACGACGACGATTTTGCTTGGGACGACAATTACGACCAAGACGACACAGCCATGCCTTCAGACCTACGGCATCCAGGAGACAGCAGATCGCATGCTGCTCCCTTACTCTCCCCCGAGACCAAACATCGCGACTACGAGTCGTCCCCTCCAGGCAGTGCCGCCCTCCGAGAGCGCCGTTCACGTCTGAGAGAACGCGACTCTGACGTGGCCGCCGCCCATGCCACCAAGCAAAAATACACATATGCTGCCGCCTTTCTGGTCCTCAGCTTGATCTCCTTCACAATTCAAACAGAGACTGCTGTCTATATTCAGCACTCGCTGCATTGGAACAAGGCATACTGCATGCTATACTTGACTCACGGCAGCTGGATCCTGCTGTGGCCCACACAACTAGCTATTCTGCGGCTGCAGAAGCTAAATATGCCTTGGGAGTCCTTCTGGCGCAGACACAAGGCCATCCTACGGAGTACAGCCCAGATGGTCGAACATCAGAGATTGGACATTCCGCACCACATGCAAAAGCAGTCGCCCATTCCATACTTTATCAAGATGACCTCCATGGTCACTTGCGCACTCACTGTCGCTGGCGGCAGTTGGTACGTCGCCGTCGATTTGACCACCGCCTCCGACCTGACCGCCATTTACAACTGTTCCGCCTTTTTCGCATACGCCTTCGCCATCCCGCTATTAGGAGAGCATTTCAGATGGAACAAGGTCTTCGCCGTGGGAGTCGCCATCATTGGTGTGCTAGTAGTCGCTTATGGCGACGTCAGCCCCAGCAAGCACGGAAGCAAGTCCGGTGGTGGCGCAGGCGGACCTACCGCTCCAGAACCAGAAGAAGCATCCAACCGCGCTCTCGGTAACCTCGTCATTGGTGTCGGCAGCGTGCTCTACGGCTTCTACGAAGTCTTGTACAAGAAGCTCGCTTGCCCTCCTGAAGGCTGCTCCCCTGGCCGCGGCATGATCTTCGCAAACACTTTCGGCTCTCTGATCGGTCTCTTCACTCTGACCGTCCTCTGGATCCCTATCCCCATTTTGCACTACACCGGCATTGAAACATTCGAATTGCCCACCGGAGAGGCAGCTTGGATGCTTCTCATTTCCGTCATGGCAAACGCCACCTTTTCCGGCTCTTTCCTCGTTCTCATCTCGCTCACGTCGCCAGTGTTGAGTTCTGTCGCTGCCCTGTTGACGATTTTCCTGGTTGCCGTTGTGGATCAATTGCTTCCTCCGCCGCTGAACCAGCCCTTGACTGGTGCTGCTGTCGTCGGCGGTTTACTCATCATTGTGGCATTCTTGTTGTTGTCGTGGGCCACGTATAGAGAAATGGCTGACGAGAGGCGCAAAAAGGAGGCTGAGGCTGAGATTGAAAGTGATGTTGAGAGTGTCATTTAGAGATATCTAAGACCCTCCAGGGTCTTGTTGCATTTTTATAGATGTGTCTGTCCGCTACTGGACTGTCGCTGTCCATTGAGAGGATGAGATTAAGCCAATCTTGTGCATATTGTGCATATAGCTACACACCTTACAAACACACGCTGCATTGGGTCGGCGTTCTACTCTTCTGCATCTTTGCCTTCATCCTGGGCCACAGTGCTAGTGAGCCTTGGTCATGAACAAGCAAAGCTTGGTACCTTGGTAGTTGGCTTTGACGCGGACAAAGTACAGCATAATCACAAAGACAACCTGCTCAAAAGCAGAAAACAACCTTCACGTCAAAACCTTTCCTCTTACAAAAGAGAAAGGAAAAAGAATAAAGGAGATCTATTTGTTGTCTTTTCCATTGCGGGGCATCGTTTCATTTCTCAGTCACCATCACCATCATCATACTCTTCATTTCTAAAGCCCCGTTCTCGCAGCCTTTTTACCTTCCAAACGTCAATTCCTCCTCACTGTCCTCATCGCTGCTCTCAGAACTACTCTCCGCCGGACTCATAAAAGGGTCGGAGATCGTCCTCTGCAGTGCAGGTCGTTCATCTTCCTCGCCATCATCAAGAGGAACCCGTTTCTTTGCTTCCGTAGTACTGGGTCGACGTTTAAGTCCCACTACTTCTGAAGTGCCACTTTTACCCACTTCTTGTGTTGAAGTGGCAGGGTCTTCGTCATCAGATGCAGAGTCCAAATCCGAGGAAGACGACGACGACGAAGACGAGTAAGCAGAAACAACTCTGTCAGCGCCACTGCTACCAGTGTTTCCGATCAATTCGTTGATTTGGCGGGTGGTTACGGCGGATAAATCGAGGTCGGGCAGGTCTGACAAAGGTTGCATGGGCATTTCAAAGGCTTGTTGCACGGCGGCTGCGTCGGCCGTGTCTGGGTCTGTGCCGTCGAGTGAAGAGGTCTCTTCGGCTTCTCGCTTTGCGCGTGCGGCGAGGCGTTCTGCCAGTTTGTTGCGTGCACGGGAGGGTGCTAGGTTCAGCGGCGCGGGCGGGTTTACAGAGCCGGGGGAAGGTGGGTTCTAGATGGCAATGTGGTTAGTAAGAGTGCTGCATTGTCGGGATCTGGGGGAGAAATTTGTGCTTGTTGTGCTAAAGGTGCGTACCTGGCAATGGATGTGCGAGTTGGGTTTGTGAGTTGGTAGAGGAAGCCTGCTGCATCAAGGAAAGTGTGCATGTGGAAAGGATATGGATGGAGGGAAAGAATGGTGAACAGTGAACAAAGAATGTTGTATAGTACAGATAAGATGCTCGACGTGAAGAAGGCACGGAAGAGAAGCCTCCATGCCCCTTACAAGTCGGTATCTCGTCATCAAATCGTTATAGCCAAAATCTCATTACAGAAGCCCAAGGACGCTGGTCAGAGATGTTTGGAGCTGGATTTCCCACCTCTTTTCTCTCCCATGCAATATATAACAAACGATGCAAACAAGGCAAAGGGACAGGATTGGGGAAGAGAGCTGCTTGTGTAGAGAACAGACAGATCTGTAGAATGTGCAAAAGGTGTGTGTAGTGTGCGTGCGCAAGTAGCATTTATCGGAAATGGTTGATGTCAACATCGTCAAACGAGAGTTCACCGACCTGCTCATCATCGTCGACCGCCTTTTCCCTCTTCTCGCCAGTTATCGACTCCTCGAGGTCGTCGTCATCGTCGTCGCCATTACCGAAGCCACTGAGCAGGCCCGAGGATCCTGTGTCATAGCTGCTTGCGTCTCCTGCTTCTTGCAGCGCCATACTGTCGGCTGGCACCAGGCCTGCATTGGACAAAGCGCTAGAGTTGTTGCCGCCCGAGAAGCCGCCCTGGCCAAGCATGCTGTTGGCACCCATGCCGACTTGTCGAGCACCAAATCCTTGGTCAGGCTTCACGCCACCGAGAACAGCATTGTCGCGATCTCTGGTCTCAGAAAGTGTCGTCTCGAGATATTGAATCCATTCATCGCGGGTGATGCGTTCCATGATCTGTTCGCCGAGGATCTCTGGGGGTTGGCGATCTTGCAACTTCAACACCTCTTCGGCGATCAGAGTCAAGTGGCCCATGTAGCCCAGACGCATACCCTTCTCCTTCTGGGCGTTGTCGGAAGCTGCTTGACCATCGAGAATGCGCTGGGTAACATCGGCTTGTGAAGCCAAATCGGTGCAGTTTGAGTGGCAGAACAAGTCAATAGCAAGTGTGCGGTTGTAGCCACGTTCGAAACTGCCATTGAAGACCTGCTGTACAACATCGTATACCACGTTGTGGAGGAAGTTGTTCCAGGGGAAGCGGAAGAAGAAGTCCTACAAAATAAGTACAACAAACAATGCTTAAAGTAGAAAGGAAACTTACAAGAATTGTGGGGACGACCTGATGCTCGACAAACATGATCTTCAGCAAGTCTCCAACAACGGGCGAACCGTCCACATCGGCCTCCCAAAGCCCGTTGTCGCCCTCAGTATGGTGAGCATCGGGCTGCAGCGTAGCCGTACTATGGCTAGGGTCTTCTTCGTTGGAGCTCGTCGCGGATTGGCTGTTCTTGCTAGGACTGGCAAACAGAGGTGCTGGCTTGTCCTCGGGGTGCATGTCCACGTCTTCTTGGGTGGTCCGGGGCTGATCTGATGAAAAGTTGAGCTCAGATTCTTGAATGTGCTGTTGAAGCTGCTGGGTCAACAGTGAGATGCGGCGCTTACCCTCAGGTTGAGGTCCATCGCCCTCTTGTTCAGGGCTGTCAATATGTAGTTGACTGAGTTCTTCTGTGACGACGGTGGTGCCGTCTTGAGGCGACTCCTTGGGGACGTGGTGAATGCTCAACGGATCGTCCTGCTTTGTTAGAGGCGGCAGACTTGTATCTCCTGCGATCTCATTGAATTCATCGGCTTCTGAAACAGCGACCTTCTCGAATCCATCTTCCTCGGACGCATTTTGGACTTCGAGTCTCTTAATCTCCTCGGGTGATCCGCTCAGGTCATCGTCTGGTCTTTGTGCATGGTGGAAACCGTGGCTATCGACACTGCTTGCGAATGGCTCGTGCTCGTCGTACGAAGAACCTTCGATCGGTTGTCCTGTTAGGCGTCCTTCTTGCTTGAGCTTTTCTCTCTCTTCGTCCCTGTGCTTTATCTGAGCATCACTTCCACGTTCGTTCAGGAGAGCCATGTTGCTGCAGTGCAAGAGCTCGGCCATAAGCTCGCATGTCTTGAATCTGTCGAAACCCAGAGGCTGAATCTCCTTGCCAAAGGCTGTTTTGAGGCCGGGCTTCTGTGCCCCAGAGCTTCTGATCAAATGCATGAAATCGGGGACGTGCTTTGCGAATTGACGAAGGAGGCTGCCAAGGTAGATGGGATCGGTTGTTCTAGGCTCGGGGCCGACCTGGTTGTCAAGATCATAGTCCGAGTTGTTCTTGCGAATGACCTCAATGATGATGCCCACTCCAACAGTCAAAGAATTGCCTCCTGCAAGCATGTTTTTGATCAAAATGGTCGTGCATTCGTCAGAAACAAGCTGTCTGGTCAGTTCGTTGGGGCCGATAACAGTTTGGTCCTGAGTGGTGGCATTCGCAGAGATGGTAATAATGGCCTTCAAGAAGTCGCCCGCGGCTGTCTGGGTGGAAGCGCTGTTTTCAGGGCCGAGGTATGACAACAGAACGGGGATGAGGTCTTGTGTTTGCAACCACTTGTGGAAATTGTCAGCAACTCAAGATAACAGAAGGCGCGACACGACTTACGTCAACAATTCCTTGGCCTCCTGGGGCTTTCTCCAGACTGATGATTTTCAATAGCAAATCCATAATCATGGGGCAGTCGACATGTTGCAGCATGTCGGGAACAATGTGGTCGAGCGATTTGAAAAAGGCCAGCATCTCGTCCGTCTTCTTATCCAGCAGAGATTCGTTGACCTTGGTGAAGTAGCCGGCCTGGAGAGGATCAAGCGGGGCAGGGTGACTGACATAATGCCAGAATTCGCGAAGGTAGTTCTGGTATTCGAGCACGGCCTCGGTGATGGACCAGACGTCTGAGGACAGGACCTCACAAGCGACGTAGGCGTATTTCTTGCGCAAGGCTTCGCCCTTGTCTTCGTCTTCGGCGGCATCAGCGCCAGCGTCGGATTTGTTGACGGATTTTGAGCGCGAGCGCGAGGCCGACTTCTTGAAGAAGCTGATAGGAGAGGATCTGTCGGGCTCTTCATCCTTGACAGAAGCTTTATCGGAGTGTGGGGGCTTGTCGGCGACGACATATCCCAACAAGGTGTGGAGGGTAGACTCTTCTCTGAGGAACTCGATGAGTTTGGAATTGTTCTGCTTGAGCTCCTGGATCAGGTCGCTCTCGTCGAGCAGTTCGTCAAGCGAGACATTGGGCTTCTCGAGGATGGAGTCAATCGAGGAGATGTTGGCATAGCCGCCAAAACGCCAGAACATGGTGGATCAAGTGATGCCTGACTCCAGGGCGGAGCAAGGGCTTTCGTCAGGGAGGGGGTCGGGAGCTTCGAGACGGAGATTGACGTGGTAGACTGGCGTGGGCATGCCAGGGTGCCGAGTCGTGTGCGCAGAGGGTAGCAGGTGTTAGGACGTGTGCATGCGGCGGGGATCTGGAGTGGGCGCGTGGTCGGACGGGGCGGACTGGAGGTGGAATCCAAGTTGGACGAGGCCTCTGCTGTCGCTTTGCCAAGCGTAGATTTGTGTTTGTATGCAGCGCGATGTCGGGCCTTTTCTGCGTATTGGCCGCCGGTGCTGCTTTCTGTCTGGTGCGGATATCTTTGGAAGAACAGACGAGGATATACTGCAACAGGCAGATGGATCAACGACTAGCTCTCGTGTGAGCAGGCGCGGTCACAACGGACATGTCCTAGTCGGGCCTCGTGCCCTGTGCGGCTGAGGGCTGTCGACCTCCGCCGAGCGCGCGCGCCGATCTGCCGGCCGGACCTCCAAAGCGTGGGGGCAGTTGCCTAATGCAATCACTTTGTGCATACCACCAGCTCTCTTACTACACCACCACACACACGACACCCTCGCCGCCATGAATCGTCTCTTCGGCGGCCGCAACACGGGCCCGAAGCCCACCCTGAACGATGCCATCGGCAATGTTGGTCCCTCGAACTTCCCTCCACCCTTCGTCGTCATACTGACCGACCAACAGATGCAAACCCGTGTCGACACCATCGACGTCAACATTGCAAAGATCAACGGCGAGTTGACCACCTACCAACAAAAGCTCTCCCGCATGCGCGACGGCCCCGGCAAGAACGCCATCCGCCAGCGCGCAAAGGCCTGTCTCGAGCGCCGCCGCATGTACGAGAGCCAGAAGGACCAGCTCATGAGCCAACAATGGAACATGGAGCAAGCGACCATGATGCAAGACAATCTGCGCAACACCATGACCACCGTAGACGCCATGAAGACCACCACCAAAGAACTCAAGAAGCAGTACGGCAAGATCGACATTGACAAGATCGACAGGCTACAGGATGAGATGGCAGACCTCATGGACATTGGCAATGAGATTCAGGAGAGCATCAGTCGCAGCTACGACGTACCCGAGGATGTCGACGAGGCCGAGCTGGACGCTGAGTTGGAGGCTCTGGGCGAGGAGGTCGATCTTGGAGAGGCTTCATACGAGGGTGCCGACTCGATGCCTGCTTTCATGATGGATCAGAGCGCCCCTCCACAATTCATCGACGAGCCTCCGGAGAGCAACAAAGTCAAGGAAGCCGCTGGCTAAGTCCGAACCATCTATCTTTATGAATTACGACGCTCCGCTCGATACCCATTACCACTTCTGAACAGCTGCTCCACAAGACGCTGCTTCTCACTCGTAACAAAAGAATTCATTCATCTTGAAAACTCTCGCTCACCGCTCTCCTGCCCAACCTTTGTCAGACCCAAGCCCGTCTTGCCTCTCATACCTGAGTACCGCTGTCCGAGGTTTGTTAATCCCTCCTCCATCTTCACATCCTGTCTTTGCTCGTCTTTCGCTATCCTTTTGGTCTGCTTTCTTTGCGCCTTTTGGAGCTCTTACATGAATGTAATCTGCTTCATGCTAAAATGCCTCGCTTAGCCCCTAGTGAGCCCTTCCAGCCGACAGGATACTTGAGCATCATATCGTCTATAGACTCCAAGGATGTGCAGTCCATCACTGGAACACTATCTAGGGTTGGATATTTACAGCGAATCAGACTGGGGAAACAGCCAACGCTGCCCCTCGTCTTGATTGATCGACCACCTGCAGCCTTGGCGGTCAACCACTACTTGAACCTTTTGTATAACATGCAGGTCCACGGGGCTGACCGCTTCTTGGCTTCTTTCATGCGACACTCGAACGGGCAGGTGACATCGTGTTTCATCGTGGACAGATACACGTGGTGATAACGGTTGGACAGCTTGACCATGCTTCTGCACGATACCGCTACGACATAGGCGACTGCCGAGTATCAGAATCTGTATTCACGGAAGAACATCTTCCTTGAGCGAGAAAACAACCCGAACTCGAGATACACAAGCTTCTTGACCATCATATAAGTTCAGTGGCTGTCCACTCAAAGGCTTCTATCTAGTCCACCTTGCAGTTCCCTCCACAAGCACCTCTTCCAATCTTAGATAGTCATGGTCTCCCAGTCCATTCTCATACTCGCTGCCACTGCCGGTCTCGCATTGGCAGCACCCGTCGAAACCCCCCTCGAACGTCGCGGTAACCTCCCCGAACCCGTCTCAGCAGCAACGGCAATCCAATACCTCTCCTCCATCAAGGTTGCCGCCGAGTCCAACAGCCCCGCCTACGACAGAGATCTCTTCAAGCACTGGATCACCATCAGCGGCGAGTGCAACACCCGCGAGACTGTTCTCAAGCGCGATGGCACCGGTGTAGTGACTTCCTCTGCTTGCGCCGCCACTTCTGGCTCTTGGTACTCTGACTACGACGGCAAGACGTGGACGGCGGCTTCGGATGTGGATATCGATCACTTGGTTCCGTTGAAGGAGGCTTGGGTCTCTGGAGCAAAGGACTGGACGAATGACAGAAGACAGCAGTTTGCCAACGAGTGAGTTTTTTTTTTCTGCTTTGTTAATCTGATGAGCGTTGAGATTTGGGCTAATCGTGGCTTTTTTTCCTACAGTCTTACTCGTCCTCAGCTTTTGGCTGTCACCGATAGCTTGAATCAGGCCAAGGGTGATCAGGATCTTGCAGAGTGGTTGCCTCCTCGTGTGGCTTATCAGTGTGAGTATGTTCGTGCCTGGGTGCAGGTCAAGTACTACTACGGCTTGACCATGGATAGTGCAGAGAAGACCGCTGCCAGCAAGGTCCTCACTACTTGTTGAAAAAGTGCCGTTTGTCTCTTTTCTACAATCCTTGTATCGAAAAAAGATATTGCAAAATGAACCCTTACTTGCTACCATATCAATAATGCACAGATGTGCTTGTACTGGCAGATGTAGTCGAGTCAAAACACCTAGAGAGGTAACTTGACTGCCTGAACCTCGCATAATCACAAGTCCATCCTATCTCAATGACTCGGCTCCAACCGACTGTCAGGATAACATCGGGTATCGGGGCCAGACAGAGGGTCGTTGTATGCTTTGCGGAAGATCACATGGACAGTGGTGTCGCAGTGCCAAGTACGATCCTGAACCACCCATTTTCCATCTCGGTCATCGTTTGTTTAAGCAGTGAAGTGACGTTGAAGTCTCGGGATGTACTTGTGGTCATTGAACCATTTCAACATACTAGTAGGATCTCTAAGGCTCTGACCAAACCAGACAACAGCTCAAACTCTCGCAGTGTGCGAAAAATTTTCCTAAAACAACTTGGAAGTTGTATTCGTGAGAGCCCACCAGAGTGATGGTCCTTGGAGGAGACCTTGTAGTTGATCGCTTCTTTCTGGGTGCCGTGTTTGGCATCAAAATCGTGCATTCTGATAGTACATGTTTGCTCTCCAGCTTTTCCAAGGAAAAGAGGTTCAGGCAACTCTTCGTAGAGTCAAAGCTGAGTTTGAGAGAGTTGTGTATAATCATGACCTATGATCTTGCTCTATACTTGCTCGTAAGAGATGACTGATGTTGACACATGGGAAGTGACTCTACTAACCACATATCTCGATGACTGACTCATCTGCTTTCCATACAGATATCGACTCGAGACCAGGCCAAGTACTCTTCCTACTCTGCGATAAACGAATCTTCGAAGAAGTAACCAAAAGTTCGACTACCTTGACCCCCTGGCAAAAAAATGTCCAACAAATACACCGACCACCACGAAACCCTCTACAACACCATCCACGCCACAGCCCTCCGCAAATCCTACAACAACTTCTACCTCCTCAACTCCATCGTAACCCTAAATATCGGCGACCAAAACCTCCCCGCCCATAAACTATTACTAGAAACCGCTTCAGAAGTCTTTCGCGCCGCCTTTGCTGGAAACTGGAACAATGCAGCCACCAACCAATACACCATCGAAGGACACTCCACAGACGTTGCAATCGCCATGATAAAACACATCTATGGCTATGAGTTACAAGGCATAAAACACCACACCGAAGATCAGAATATCAGGTTTCTGTTGGATGTATATATGATTGGGGAAGAGTATCTGATTGACTCTCTGCAAGTGGCGGTGATTCGCAAGATTAGAGAGTTGTTGGAGAGATTGTATGGTTTGCAGGATGGTGGCCCACTCAAACGACTCATTGAAGCTATCGTCACACTCTATGACACCAATAAGCTGCGAGATTGTCGGACTCCTGGTTATTGGCGTGACAGACGCACGTTACTCGAGACCACCGCGCGCTTCTGCATAAAGTACGGGCCTGCGTGTGTAGAAGCCATGTGTCTCCCACCAACCGACAATCAGCAGCCCCGGGAGCGGTACAGAAAGTTTGTCACCGAGCTGTGTGAAGCACAAGACGATGACCATGAAGATTGTCGTGCCATGGGTCAGGGATGCGAATTATGCGAACCTGGGTTCGACCGCAGTAAACTGGACTGCGATTGCGAGCGGACGTTTGGAGAGTGGAGTCAAGACTTTGTGGGTTGGGTCGAGGATCGTGGAGGCTGGGAGAGAGAATATGGAGATGAAGATGAATGTGACGACCAGACAGACTTGATTGATGGTCAAAGCCAATAAGTTAAAGCCAATAAGTTAGACAGACAGCGACTCGAGGAGATCATATGGAAAGTGGGTTCGAGACACTGATTGAATACCTCTGCTGCTGAGAGGAGAAACTGACTTTTCCCGTACTTTCGATGACAAGCTAGATATGGTGCTAATAGACAACCAACGACACTCAAATAGAAGATAATATTTTGATCGTGGGAATTACGATCTCCTTCCACTTTCAGTTCTTGTCGGCCAAGCTCGATGTGTTGAGAATGCAACATTGCCCAGGGTCTTTTGGTCGTGGCTTCTATATCGTTTACGTGGTTGTCAATTGGCAGCTGCCACCTTGAGATGTGTAGTTCCGCGTCTTGGTCGCTCTTGGAGCCGCGGCATATGTGTTTGGCACATGATGCTACAGTGTCCTGATGTAGTTTTTCCCGAACGACTCTTTTGGTGCCACCTGTTCGCGGGCGACATCTTCGGGTCTGGCTCAAGTATCGTAGAGCATCCTGTGGGGACGCTTCATGGCGTGTGAGTGTGCGGAGCTTTGTTCCGTGACTGGTTTGGAAGCGCGTCGTTATCCTTTCAACCATCAACAGTAATGGCTGTCTTGGGTCTGTTCTTGTTCAAACCCTCGAGCAGCATGCAAGCCTTACAGATGGCCTGAGATGACATGTACCCGCAGCGCTCGCACTTTCCAAGTGTTTGCTTCGCGTTGGCTGGTGGGGTGGGGCCTTTGGTCTTCTTCGGTCGTAGCGGTACTGTTGCCTGCTGCTTCTTCGTCGGCAGCTTGATTTCAGTCTCTGTTCCCTCCTCTTCGGCTCTCTCATTCTCTTGTAGCTTTTTCTCCATATCTCCCATCTCGCCTCCGGTTCCTCTTCCGTTTCCGCTACCACAACCGCCGTTTCCGTCGTCTTCCTCATCTGGGCGCATGCTGCTTGCCCCTGGCTGTGCTTGTGCCTGGCTGGATCCACATGCACCCTTGCAACGTCCATCTGCGTCTGGTACGAGCATGGCCATGTCGATGCCGCTTCTTACAACGTCGAGAATGCTTTCCGGGCGTATGCGTTCGAGGTTCTTGATGAGTGTGCGAGCGCTTCCGCGGAAGGCTTCTGGCGAGTAGAGACATTCGGTGGAGAAGTAGTCGAGCTTGTTGTGGTGGGCGTAAAGGACAATCTCCTTCTCGTAGGCGTACATGAGCGGCTTGGAGCGCTTGACGCTCGTGATTGCGACTTCTCCGTTCTCTGTGGTGGCTGCTGACTCGGTGCTGTCGCCGGCTTTGTTGTCGGTGACGATGCTAGTGGCTCTGCTTAGACGAGGCAGATCACCACGCAGTAGGTTCATGAGCACTGTTTCTGCCACGTCGTCGGCGTTATGTCCAGTAACGACATGCTTGACTCCCAATTGTGCAGCTCCTCTGTCCAATGCCTGTCTTCTGAAGACACCACAATATGTGCAGTTTCCCTTCTTTCCAATCTGAGCGACGACTTGATCCATACTCCAGCCGTAAAGTTCCTCATAGCTGACAATCTTCAGCGGCAGCTGGAGAAAGTCTGCATTTCGCCTGACGGCATCCAGACTGTGATCGCGGTATCCCTTGATTCCCTCGTCCACCGACAGCAAGATCAGGTCCAGACCCCAGTTGCGTCTCTCATTCAGCGTCTTGAGCACGGCAGCCAGCACACACGAGTCTTTTCCTCCACTGGCACCAATAGCCACACGTTCTCCGGGGTAGAAAAGGTTTGTTGATTCGACGGCTTCGGCGACTTCTTTTTCGAACACGGCGGTGAAACAGGTGGCACAAAGGCGGTGGTGGTTCTTGGGTCGTAGGATTTGTGCTCGCTTCTCGTTGCACGCAGAGCACAGTCGTGAGGCCATGGTTGCTCTAGAATGTGGTGCAGGGGACGAAATCGGAAATCCAAGGATAATTCGGTCTAGGATGGCGCCGTCTTCTCGGTAGATTCAGGTGCTTGCTCGTCGTCGTGAGGCTCGAATATTCGTCAGGCAAAACAGTCAGAAGCATTCATCACTCAAGGAAAATGATCGTCAGAATCTCGGCTGTTCTGTTTCTCGGCCGCGCGACTCTGTCGTGGCAAAGAAAAAATGTGCACTCGTCTCCATCCCGAGATGCGGATCTCAAAAGCAAAGTCCTTCTGGAAGGCCTTGCCAAGCCTCGACCGTCTTGCTCATTCTTTCGACCTTTGTCGTTTGAATTTCGTGGTTGATCTAGACGTCTTGCTGGAGTGTGGCTGCAGCGTCCTATGGAATGTGCTTCCCTTCCTTACATCCCTTCGTTATGCATCAGCTGTGGTATCGTGGTCCATCTGATTGTCCTGTCACGCAAAGTCTAAATGTCGCAGCCGATTGTTACGCGGGCAGCCACCGAGTCGGCGAGCCCGCGACATCGTTGACAAGGCAATCCTCCAGGTCATTCGTATCTCTGCGTGCAAATCTCCGTTTATCAGCTAGAAGCCAAGGGATCAACAGGTACCTACGGTTTGTTCAAAAATACCGGACTTGCAGAAATTCGAGTCGAGTCAGCAACCACACTCTCGGCCGAGGATAATGCTCAATCCCGCCCACTGTGACTCCACCGATAATTATCTCTTGTCAACTCTGTTCCTCGCCTGGTCTTCGCCTATGAATCAGGAGGAACATCGCTTGTTATCCCTGTCTCGGTACCTATGGTCGTTGTAAATTGAAAGTCATATTGTGACAATTTCCGAGTCGTGGCAGTTGCGTGATATGCTTTGTCGTGAACCGGTCTATAAAACCGTTTGCCTGTGTTCCCCTGGAAGATCCAGCCAGCCACCTGAGAAACTATCAGCCAACCCCCTGCATGCATGCTTGCAACCGGTGGTACCTGATGATCACTGTGGAAAGAAATGAAAGATGGACAAGATTGTTGTAAGATGCGAGCTCTATTGCGAGTCGATTAATTACTTGTGTGCTACCTAAGTACTATCTATTGTATGCACCAGTGTCGTAAAGTCGTGCTGAACAACTGCTTTCGCTGTTCGCTGATGCTGCTTCTCCTGCCCTCCAAAAAATGCCCAGCGATCTTCCCAGAGACGCCTTCGCAATGCAATGTAGAATGGTATCCTGCACAAGAAACGAAAAAAGAACTGAACGATCGGCAATGCCTTGACCCGCAAAGCTTGCCCCAGAATCTCCCACTAGCCGAACAATGGTCCTCTAGTGAGCAGTGGAAAGGAACCTGGAGAAGATGTTGTTTGATCTGATCTTCTTGGCTGAAGGTTGTTCGTAGTGGTCAAGCGTAAGCTTGGATTGCTGGATCTCAACCATCGAAGGGCAGTCACTGTTGTATCTCTGGATGCGGACAGGCACATCCTCATATGTCGCATCCATCGATGACACAATGGAGTTGGGAGAGTCGACAGAAGATGCAGCAGAGACAACAGAGTGAGCGCGGCTAGGAGGCGAGAGAGATGGCATGCGAGATGATCTGCGAGAGCTTGCAAGGCTCATGGGTGTGTCGCAGAGGTTTTGACGAAGGTCGGTGCGAGATGTTCTGCGCATGTGTTCGGCAGTGATGGAGAGGTGGCGTTGCTGTTGCATCATCTCCTCGCGGAGCTGAGCACGCTTGGCCTTCTCGGCTTGACGAGTCTGCCATAGTCTGATAGGTGCAAGGAAAGGCTCGAGGTGGAAGTAAAGATCGTCCTCACGAACAATGAGGTCCCAGTTGAGAAGGTTGAGGAGTTGCTTCTCCATAAGGTTGACCTCGACGAGGTTGAAGCCGAAGCCTTCGTATCCCTTGACAGCAGTGTAACGAGCCCAGTGCTTGTTCTTGGGAGATGAGTCGTTGAGAGACTTGGCAGCAAGAATGAGGGCGGCGAGGAAGATGCGGTGGGTTGTGCAGCGCATACCCTTGGCGACAGGAGGAAGACGTTGTTGCAGACGACCGAGGTAAACAAGGGTGGTCATGAGAGTGGGAACCTGAACCGATGATCTGTCGACAAGGGACTGGATGAATTGCTCGACTGAAGGAAGAGCGGGTTCTTGAGAGAGGTTGAAGCCTTGTTCGGTGGGGGTGATTGGTGGTGTAGGAGGAAGATCCTTGTTGTGGATGGGGGTGTTGTCGCAACGAATGACCTGAGAAGCCTTGAGTGCCAAGTAAGAAACCATGTCCTTGGAGACAGGCAGGTAGATGAAGTGGTTGAGAGCTTCGGCGTTCTGCTCAGGAGTTGCCATGGTGTGAGACATTTTGGAAAAGATTTGACAAAGATGGTAAAATCAAACAAGAGAAGGTTGGAGTCGAAGATATTCGCGAATATCAATCCTCTGACAATAGGTTGGACCAGAATAGGTTGGACAATGCTGAGGTTGACAATAGAAGAATGGCAAAGATGGAGAGTGGTAAAGCTTATTCGAGTTGCTGCCGGAGAATGGTCGAATAAGTGATCGGTATTGTAGTGACTCAAAGAATAGAGTATTATTAGATTGAAGATGCAGAAAGATGGTATGAGAAAGAAATCGAAGTCGTAGGACGGTCGTTTTTCTTTATGTATAGCTTTCAGGAGCAGGGAATTAAGACTTTCCGCCAGCGGACAGGTCGAATTGAGGCAGGACCGTTAGTGAAAACGGGGGCAGTAGGAGTTAAACGTTGTAGTCGAGCCGCTTTGTTGCTGGTTCGATCGAGAAGCACCAAGAAAAGTAAGACAGCGTGTAGACGTTAGGATTAAACGTGCGTGACGAAGGGTAAAGAGAGAAGTGAGTGTTCAAGGGCTGGCTAGCACGCCGTTGGTTGTATTGGGCGACTGAAATGAGAAGATGGGCCATCGTGACCACCGGCAGCGAGGCAGATACTTATTTCCTCCTGAAAATGTACGCGGCAACGCAAGGCAAGCATGGCCATGGACACGAGGCCGTTTCTGGCAGCAGGTTTGAGAATGCAGGCGGTTCGACGTGAGGTGGGCGTGTACGAACGCGCTCTGGCATGCAAAATCGTCCCCTCCAACAAGAATCATGTTGGCCGCTGTCATACAGCAAGTTTCCAGGCCCATACAGCCACGCGCTGTCTCAGACAGACTACAAGAAGCATCAAAGTTGCATTCCGTTTCAAGATGCTTGCTCGTAACGTCTGCCGCCCAAAGGCCTTGTTGGTACTCGAGTAGAGCTCTCAAGGGAGGAAGAGAAACCAATAATAGGGTAGGCGCCGCAGTGGGGTCGCACCTTCCCCTTTGCAGCCGCCCGGCAGACTGCCGAGCCCTACAAGATCCATCTCCTTGCAAGATGCAACAAGCAGTAGAGGGCGAGGCCGCTCCCGTCTTGGTCATGAAAGACATCATCGAAAACCACAATTGACTTCGATTACTGTTTTCGGGGTAGAGGGTATCGTGGCTGGGAACCCGGCCACCTATCGCATTTATCTCAACGTGCGATATGATATTCTTGGCAGTAGAATGCCCAACTGGTGAGGGTCGTGACGCTTTCGAGCTGTTCGCTCACGCTGGCAACTCGTGGAATGTTCAATCCAGCTCAGCCACGGCAACGGCAGTCTCCACCAGGCGCCTTCTCCTGCACCTACGATGTTCTGTGGAGAGCATGGCCCAGAGTCTACTCCTATAATTGTCTGCGAAGGGGGATTATTGCAACTCACAGGAGGTCCTCGGCCGCTAGGATCTCAGGAGAGCGGCAAGCGAAGACAAGTTCACCCTGAAGGTACCCGCTATGCTCTGTGCCATCTGCGAATAATCGATCTCAATTGATTCTTACTTGCATATACTGTTGGTATTTTAAGAGAGACGTTCAGGTCGATACACTGCATTGCATGATCATTTGTAGGGGCCGCGTCTCAGCAGGCGCTGGCGATGGGTTTACAACAAGAATAGCCTTCTCGTGCAGCAAAGGAAGATCAAGAGGACATTTCGTAGGTAGCGAGGTAACCAGATCAACCTCGCTGTCTCGAGTAGTACCCACAACAAAGTTGTGTCCACAGCGAACAGGGGATCGCGCAAACAGACGACTTTTGGTCTCGAGTCTGGAAGTCAAGCGTCGCTCGAGAGAGTGCTTGCGCAAGCAGCCAAGGACAACAAATTGTGCACCGTATTATCCCTTCTTCCAAGGACAAACGGCAGCTCTAATTCACGAAAATTGTCGACCCCTCACAAGACTCACAAGTGATGACGAACCGTTTTCTTGTCTTTAGAATCAATTTTGATCATGAGCGCAACACCAGGGCTTGGGCTCGGAGGCACACGGGACACGACACGACCGAGTCCAGATCGTGGTATGTCTAAGTATCAGAGGCAACGCAAATCCAATGCCATTTTGGGTCATGATGGCGGCCGCTGTCACGCAAAACTGAGGTCTTTATTCGAAGAAAGCCGTGCTCCCTAGCAAGTCGTCATCTAGGCTCTGGGCAGAATCGCTTTTCTCCGGCTCCTTCCGTGTGACTTCACGATCTCGAGTACCATGATGGCCGAGGTCGAACACTTTAGGAACACGACGACTTGGCCCTTCATGTCATAAACCATAAGCAGCTTTTCGTGTCTTCTCATCCAACCCATCGCAGTCATCATTGCTTGTCAATTCCAATCCCTTCGTACATATAAAAGGGTTTCCGCTTCTGACTAAGGAACACGCGACACTGGAACTTCCACAATGAATCGACCATCACACGAAGACGATGGCTGGGACCACCCGGATTGGAACCAAAACCCGCCCGCTCTGGCTGGAGACTTGACGACAAGAAATGATCTGAATGGCATTGTCAACTCTAGACGAAACCGTGACCGGAGAATAGATGACGACGACTTGAATCGCATCCATACGGAGCCATACGAACTCGCTGAGGTGAACGAAAAAGGCAAGACTTTGCCTCGGGTCACGGAAGACCCGTACCCTGGCCCTAGTGGCCACCAACCGGAGCGCTCGTCGTCCTCGTCGTCGACGTTGCGTTCCGCCGAGATGCCTGTGTCCGGTGGCAGGCATCTCGGCAACCGCATCATGTACGTCCTGGCCAAATACGCAAAGTTCGTCGGTCCCGGGGTCATGATCTCAGTCGCCTATATCGATCCTGGAAACTACTCTACTGCTGTCGCAGCTGGCTCTACTTTCCGGTTCAGGCTTCTTTTTATAGTCTTCTTGTCCAACATTTTTGCAGTCTACCTGCAATGCTTGTGTGTCAAGCTAGGCTCAGTTACTGGTTTGAATCTGGCAGAAATGATCAGGGCTCATTGTCCTCGATGGCTCAACTGGATTCTTTATCTTTTCGGAGAGGCAGCAATCATCTGCACTGACATCGCAGAGGTAATTGGTACTGCTATTGCTCTAAATCTTCTTTTTCATATCCCTCTGGTAGCTGGTTGTGCTATCTCTATTGTGGACGTTCTTGTGATTCTGTTGTTTTACAAACCAAGTGGCACTGTGCGAGGTGTTAGAATTTTTGAAGGCTTCGTCGCTTTATTGGTCATTGGTGTTGTGGTTTGCTTCTGCTACCAGCTTTCTCTCATCACCAATACATCAGTTGGCGATGTTTTCCGTGGCTACCTCCCTTCGTCAGCTATTGTCAAATCCAAAGGGTATGTATATCTCCCAAGCGCGCAAGGGACAAACGTGTGCTAATCTTGTCTAGCTTGTACCAATCATGTGGCATATTGGGTGCAACTGTCATGCCTCACTCGCTGTACCTGGGCTCGGGAATCGTACAGCCACGTCTGAAGGAATACGATGTGCAACACAACAACATCCCGGCCGCCTCTGCCGACGATGATAGTGGCCCGATTAAGTACCGCCCCAGTGTGGCCGCTGTCCGATCTTGCATGAAATACTCCATCGTCGAGCTTTCAACATCTCTCTTTATCTTCGCCTTGTTCGTCAACAGCGCCATCTTGATTGTTGCAGGAGCTTCACTCTACAATACCGATGCCGCCAGTGCCGATCTGTTTGGTATTCACAAGTTGCTGGCTCATCAGCTCGCTCCCGTTGCAGGAACCATTTTTGCCCTCGCTCTACTTCTCTCCGGCATCTCCGCTGGCATAGTCTGCACAATTGCTGGCCAGATGATCTGTGAGGGTCAGTTGACATGGGCAGTCAAGCCTTGGGTGCGGCGCTTGATGACACGCTCGATCTCCATCACACCTTCCATTATCATCGCAGGTGCCGTAGGCGCAGATGGGCTCTCCGCCGCGCTTGATGGCTCGCAGGTTGCCCTCAGTGTCATTCTGCCTTTTATCAGTGCACCTCTGATTTACTTTACCTGTCGTGAGAGGTACATGACCATGTCTGCGAGCAACGGCGATCTGATTAGTATGCGCAACCATTGGTTAACTGCCATCATTGCGGTCATCATCTGGCTTGTTATCGTGGTTATGAATGTCGCGCTCTTGGTGCTGTTGGGCTTGGGTGTTGATTAGGTCACTGTGTTGTCTTATTTGGAGTCTCTTGAGTTGAATGGAGAAGGTCGCGTTTTATCTTGGGGGCATGAGAGGAGGCTTGATTACATAATGTCTATACTGGAAAGGCGTTCTGCTGCGATTTCACTAACAGTCATTCTTTCACAGACTTTCGTCTTCTTGCATAGACCATGGATTATAGATGTCCTACATAATGTCTACAATTTGGCCTTGGCAGTTTCCCAATCCTTGACTCTCTGCTTGGCCTTTTTCTCCAACTCTTCATCCTGCCTCTTAACCTTCTCCTTGTACTCACTCTCCTCATCAGGCGCATCCAAAAACGCCACAGTCTCTCTCCACATCTCCCTCTTCAACAAACCATAAACCCCTTTGTCAGTCTTACTCACCAACCCCAATTCCTCCACAAACGCGACAACTTCGTCCAACCCACCCACCCCGTCAATAATGCCTGCTTCCAGTGCCTCCAGAGCTTTGAAGCGTTTGCCTTCAAGAACAAGGGTGCGGTAGGTTTGCGGCGAGCACTTTTGGCGGAAGATGGAGGACATTGCCGCTTTGAGGGGCACACCCAATTCGACTTCGTTGAGGCAGATGTAGCCGCGGTGGGGGTTCATGATTCTGTAGTCGTGCATCATTGCTGTCATTAGAGCGCCGGCGAAGCCGTGGCCGTTGATCAAGGCGATGGTGGGCATTGGGTAACTATTCGAGTGTCATTAGTATCTGTGTTGGTAGCCAGGGTGACGCCATCCGCATGGCAGAAAATGGCAAGAATGACCACTAGTGCAGCACCGACACCTTGAGCGCCCTCCATGGTCGGTATGACCATCGTTCCGGTCGTTCAGAGTATACTCTCCGAGCAACGGAACAACAGTCCAACCAAGTGGTGCCATATCATCATCCATCCCAAGACATCCCCCAGCTTCCAAAAAGCAGACAAAAACCAACAACAAAGCAACCACCAAAACTTACGTCAACAACCTCTTCCAAAGCGCAAACAAAGCATCCTTGGTAAACGTCGGGTTCGCATTCGCATGCTCGAGATCCAGTCCATTGCTATAGAACTTGCTGATGCCAGACGTGGTAATCACAACGCCATGCGGATACTTGAGCGCCAGGATATCCAGCGCAGTGTGCACGGCATTGCAAAACGACTGTTTTTGATACTTTGGTCAGTTTTGGTCCGCCCAAGAAAAAAGGCTACAGAAGATGGAAAAGACATACGGTGGTGAGTCGATTGTCTGGTGCAGAGTTCCACATGAGCATGTAGACCCTTTCCGCCAGCCTGGTGACGACGACTTTGCCATTGCTGTCGATTGGCACCTCGAAGAGTCGGCCTGACTTGTATCCCATGGCTTCAGTATTAGGATTTGATTGATATTTTGGATGTAAGGATGGTCAAAGGTGGATGTTGCTAGACAACGGATAGAGGTGGAAGGCTTCACATGCACCATGATCGTACCTCGGCTCCGAGATCCTGGCGTTTACAAATCCATGACATCTCCTCGACAGAAAGCCAAGGAGTCACCAACGGATACACTATGGGGCAGGCTCGTGTAATCGATTTTGTTAAAATAGGGATGGTATACCATTCGTACAAAATCAGAGGAAAACAGATGCGATGCGCAGATAGATCTGCAACTGTACGGCCTAGCATACCCATGATGCGATGGAAATTAAAAGCAATGAAGAAAACAGAGACTAAAAGGTAGATAACAGCAAAGATAGAAAAAACAACACGCCATTGCTATATCATCTCTGGCCCATGCTAACCTTCAGATATAAGAAAAAAGAGAGGAAAATAAGGTCATCCCGGTCATAAAGCCATCATAGTCTCGCATTCATCAGTCTCTCCCTTCATGTGGGATGAGAATGAGGAAAGGAGAAAGAAAAACAGCAAAGGTATAGAAAGTAGATGCGAGAAATAATGAGCCTGGAAAGTGCACCGAACTCCTTGGTCCACCTAGAGGCAATGAACGCCGATGTGCCCTGTAACACCAGCAATGCGGCGTTGCTTATTTGATGACATGATAGATGATAGATGATTATTGGCAGAAGAGCTCGATCTCTCCCATGCCGCCGCCGACAGTCTCGCCCCGTTGTTCGCGCCAAGTTTCGAAGGCCGACTGCACATCCTCATCGCTTTGGATGCTGACATAGTCGTCCTCATCCAGGTATTTGAGTTTGACCTGGTTGGGTGTGCGATCACTCAGACTGATGTTGGTACTGCGAGATAGCTTGGCATCGATACGATCCCTCAGAGAATGGTATGAGATGTTCAAAGGCACCACAAGGGTCAGGACTGTGCTTGAGGCATGCACTTTGATCTTCAGCTGGTTCAGACCGAAGTCAGAGCTAGAGGAGAGGGGAGGCGAAATAGGAGAGTCATAGCCACCGGAAGGCCCCGGAGTAGGCGTGTTAGTGCGACCTGATCCGACATAGGCCAATCCTGGGTTGACTCTAAGAGCGGGTGGTCCATCATGAGCGTATGGAGCATCTGCGTTGGATCGAGTCGATGATCGTTCGCGCTGATGTGGTGATTGCACAGGAGCATGGGCCAGACTGGGCGAATTGCTCTGACTTCTGGGGACTGAACTGCTCACAGAATACTGGGCAGGGAACGGTGGGACAGGCACATCGGGCACTGGCGGTCTCGAACCATTCGCAGCTCTACGCTGAACATGATTGATGTCCGGGCTGCTTGCAGATCTGTTTCTAGATGTTGCAACCTGTTGAGAACTGTGTATGCCAACCAATCCAGGTCTAGGTCCAGAAGTACGCTGGCTGGCTGCGTAACTCGTTGCAGAGGCCACACTGTTCTCGCGTGAGGCGGTACGGCTCATAGCTGGAGCAGTATAGCGTGTTTGGTTGTCGTGGAATTGATTCGGGAAGTAAGACATGCCTGAAGAACCACTGGTTCTCTGGGAAGGCAGCGGTGTCTCAACAGGCGAAAAGTACGAATCTTTTTCCATTGAAGGTGATTGTGCATAGGGCAGTTGCTGGGTTCTCAGACTGAGCGAAGGCTGGCCGCCAATCGCGTTAGCTGGGAGTCGTGGTGGAGGCATACGGCCCCCTAGGGTCAGCGGGGGACCACTCTCGCCAGTCGTAGATCTCGAACGAAGGCTTGTTGTTGACGCGTTTCTGCTGCTCATAGTAGAGGACTCGAATGAAGAGTGCGGACCATATGCAGGGAATGATGACTGCGGTACAACGGTGCCTTCCTCGTCATCGTCTTCAGCCTCCTTGTAGGGGTTCACAAGATCTTCTTGGTTCTGCTGAATGTAGGTGAAGTCGGTGGCCGAAGTACCAATAGAAGGTCTGTGGGAAGCAGTGGTACTGTCGCTGCGTCTTGCGAGATCGTTGCAGACTGCCTTTTGCTCTAGCAGCTTCGAGTACCACTTACTCATGGTGTCTTCGGTAGGGAAGCGAACGACAAAGTTTTCGATACCCGGATCGCCCTTCCAAAAGATCTGGCAAGTGTACGAGCCAGGCTTTGATGCCTTGACCACGTCTGTAACATTCTGCATGAAGATACGACCTTTGAGCTGCATCTTCGGTCTGCCTTTCTTGTCGACCAACGAACGCGTGGACATCTTGTTCTTTGGCTTGTTGCGGTCAATGTCCTTGCAACACAGCAGAATCGACTCAAAGAAGTAGACATGGTACTCTCGCTCCTGGTCTTTTCCGGGCGCGCTGTCGCTCTTGATAACTGTGTAACTGCCAAAGAGAAGAAGACCACCAAAGCCTGTGACGCGATGACCCTTCCAGTCTTCGACACGGCTCTTGAGATCTTCTAGAGCTTCCAGCTTGTCCTCGTTCTCAATGGCGGTGTTTGTGCGGGTCAAGACTGTTGTCGCGCACTCCTTGCCTTTGGAGAGATCGGCCATGATTTCCTCGTTGTAATCACCCTTCTTATGCAAAGAATCCAGAAGCAGTGGGTATTTGGATAGTCTCTGGAAGGGCTTCATCAGGAAACCGTATAGAGTCGGAGGAGATTCGACAAGCTGGCGCATTTCGATGGTACCGCCGGCTTCCTTGAGCTTAGCAAACTCCCTCATGACAACCTCTTCGCAAAGTTTCTGATTGGCGATATAAGGTTCATACACCATAAAGCCATCGTTTGCCTGGATAAAGATCTTTCCCCAATTCTGTTCATCTTCCGGCATGGCATTTGTTTGTTCCACTCTGATAAGGAAGCGGCGTTGGAAGTTGAGCAGTGCATCAAGATTGTGGAAGATCTGATGGCTGACATCACCGGAAACGATACCCTTGCTTTCGCAGAGTTGCTTGAAAGCTTGTAAGAGTTCGAGGTGCTGTACGTAGGTTCTTTCGGTTTGGACCAATTCTTCGACGATATGCTGTCGCTGACTGCGTTTGCCAGAATGAGCGGCGATCTGATCCGGGCGAAGGTCTTCGATGATGTTTTGTTGCACCATGATGTCGAGCAGCCTTGAAACCATTCTTACGACCTGTACAAGTTAGAGAAGGTGATGTGAATGGGAATGAGAGTTGTTACCTTGACAAAGCCACCAATGTCGTCTTGGTAGAGATCGTAGAGGATGAAACAATCCTCGACTGAGAAGTTGAGTCCGTTGATGCAGCCGCGCAAGAAACTGGAAGTGAGGGCTTTGCCTTGTTTGGCAGCGCTGATCTTGGATACGTCAATCTCAACAGGCTGGTCGGGCCGTAAGATGTTGTACAGAGAGACGAGCGGGTGGCCAAGCTGGAAAGTCTTCCAGATCAGCTGGACAACATCGAGGTCTTCGTGCTGTTGTTCGGTTTCCAGAAAGTACTCATCGAAGCCAGGGACGGCCAAGAGGCGCTGACGCAGAGTAATGCACATCTGAAAAAGCGAGGCATCCTTGTCGGCGACCTTGTTCATGACATTTCCGGACGGCTCGATGGTGGAATTGGATGGCGACAGAGTGGGCGTCGGCGGGACGGGAAACAGCGTGGATGTGGATGTGCCTTGAGTAGTGTCCGAGTTTCTTGAGAGGACGGACTGGATGGAATGCGAAGAGTGGGTATGGTTCTGGGACTGGACCAGAGGAGATGTTGCGGAAGGCATCTTGGAGAAGAGACCGTGGGGCGCGGTGTGTGTTCGGGTCAAGGAAGCATGAGAGGCGACCTGCATGATCGGGGAGAGAAGCCGGGGGCGCGCGCAGCCGTGGTATATACCGGCAAGCACACGTGGGCGTAGGTGTCGAGGGCAGATTCAGGCTGGAAGACGAAGCTGGCGGAGAGGTCGTTGTCGTGGGCAAGCGCGTGCCGTGCGCGGTCGGAAGGTGCAAAGGCGCGATGCAGATGCGAGGATCTACTGGGGCATGTGTAAAGGAGGTCGGGTCTTCCTCAGGTGACAGTCCTTGGTCCGCCGGAGGGAAGATGGGCAGGGAGAGTGAGTGATTGCGGCGGTGGGGCCCGTGTGGAAGCCACTTTCTGGCCGTGGCTTTGTATATGTCTTGTTGACGAGTGAAGAAACGACAACGACTCTGGCGGCGGCGGGGTCACGACTGTCTTTCCCGGTGGACTGGGCTGGAGACTCTTGACTACTGCGGCGACACGACGACGGCGACGACTTGGGACGACGAGGTGAACAAAGAAAGGCAGGACACAGGCTCACACAACGAATGGCAGCCACGGCGGGCGGCCCTTCTCAAAGGACCAGGACCAGGACCCTGCTCTGTCTGAAGCCCCGGCTTTCTCCTTTGTGAAACACGCTTAGCCCCTTCCACTTTTTACTCTACGAGCATGCGTGCGCCTCTGTTGCAAGACTTGCAGTCTGCATCGCGACCCATTCGGTCCTGCTTCGACGCCTTTCGTCCTTGTGCGTGACTACCTATGTGATTCCGTGACTGTCTTCACTCGTGGCCGCCCTGCAAATATACAAGCTGCAAGGCCGACGAGCCCTGCTTCTGCGGCGATCACGCGAGGGCCACCTTGTTCTCCTCGCTTTCGCTCGCCAAAGCAGTGAGTGCAGATTGACGATCCTCCGTCCCGCCCGCCCAGCAACCTGACTCTTGTCGGCAGCCCAAGTCCTTGTTGAAGCAAACTTTGTTGATTGGCCCACGGGGTCTGACTCTGCCATCAAGTCCTGGTGCCGACTCCTTGACACGCTCAGTAGAGTCTGAAGCGCCGCAGCAGTCTGGTCGCGACTTCCGTCCCGACATTTAGCCCGTTCTTGTTTACCGAATCATCTGTCTTGCCTCGTCCACCAAACCATAACACTCGTGGCGAGTAGACGCCTGACATGGCCCAGGACGAAATGAAGGTCGACGAGGGCTATTCAGGAGGCTCCGAGGAAACGAGAAGCCTATCCGACAGCGATTCTACCATGCACATCGATCCCGTCGACGGCCATGTTTCAAAGTCATCCACACCCACGCTTGAGTCGATGCTTTCGCCCGTACTGAGCCTCCCCCCGGACCAGAGATCCGCCTTCATAACCTCGCTGTTGCGACTGCTGCCAGAGTCGGAGCGATATGGTATCTGCATAATTTCCTAGGTTTAACTATGCACCACTGTTCTGACATTTACCAGACTCCGCCTATACAGCCCTCCGCTCGCTGCGCACTTCGTCCATCGCATCCATAGTCGAGCGCCTCAATCCCCTCCTTCATCTTGACCCAGTAGTCTTCTTACCACCCGAAATCACCTCCCAAATCTTCCTTCATCTCTCACCCTCCGATCTCCTGCGATGCTCGACCGCTTCCCGGCTCTGGCGCGAACGTGTCTTGGACAGCACTCTGTGGCGGACCTTCTTTGCTCGTGAAGGATGGATGCCAGATCTTGCAGAAGTGAGAAGCGGTGAAGCTGCCGAAGCCAGGCGCCGCTTGACTCTCTCGCGCAACACTTCCCAGAAGCCTCCTAGAAGGAAGCCCGACGGCGAACTCGAAAGAAGTGGGAGTATCAAAAGAGCAAAGGAAACCGTCGATGAGTGGAATGAACAACACAGCACACTGGAGGCCGACGATGATGCGGTTCTGCAAGACCCAGAAGACGGTGCCGCTTCCCTGTCCGCCATGAGTCTCGCTTCGGAAGCCGATTACCTTGATATAAACTCGGGGACCGAACTCTCCTCGAGTCTGCTCCCCCAACTTTCTCCGTCGCTCTACAACACATACAATGCTTCGCCACGGGTCAACTGGCTCTATCTGTACAAACAACGGCGTCGTCTGGAAGATAACTGGAACAAAGGACGCTACACGACGTTTCAGCTGCCACATCCAGACCATCCCGAGGAAGCTCACGACGAGTGTGTCTACACGATACAGCACTCGCGTGACTGGTTAGTCAGTGGTAGTCGCGACAAAACTATTGCCATCTGGGATCTGGAGACTCAAAGACGTGTGAGGACATTGTCTGGTGCTCACATTGCTTCTGTGCTATGCTTGCAGTTCGATGAGCGTCCGGATCAAGATATCGTAGTATCAGGCGGAAGCGACTCTTTTGTCGTCATCTGGCGCTTCTCGACAGGTCGCATCATTCGCAAGATGGACGATGCACATACCGAATCCGTACTCAATCTACGTTTCGACGATGACCTGCTGATAACATGCTCCAAGGATAAGACCATCAAGATTTGGAATCGTAGAGAACTCTTTGTGGACAGCGACATCATTCCAGCAGTCGCAAAACGGCAGCTTGAAGTTGGCCATCCTATGAATCCCATCAAGGAGTACTCGCTACTACTTACACTTCTAGGCCACGGTGCAGCAGTGAATGCAATTCAAATGCATCAGGGTCAAATCGTTTCTGCATCAGGAGATCGGACCATCAAAGCATGGGACATCAACACTGGTATATGCACAAGAACTTTCACCGGCCATACCAAAGGTATTGCCTGTGTGCAGTATGATGGCCGCCGTATCGTGAGCGGCAGCAGCGACAACACCGTGCGTATCTTCGACGCAGCCACGTCTGCAGAGGTTGCATGCCTTCCTGGCCACAGTAACTTGGTGCGTACCGTACAAGCTCGCTTTGGTGACATGAGTGTCTCGTCTGAGCAGCTCGAGGCCGATGCACGTGCTGTCGACGAGAGATTCCACGATGCTCGTATGAACGGCCTCAACCCTGACCAGAACAGAGCACGCGGTCAGCGCAACGCTGGCTCGAGTAACCCTAATGAAGTATGTGCGGTCGGGGCGAAGATCCCACCAGGAGGTGGCGGCAACGCCTGGAGCCGTATTGTGTCAGGCTCCTATGATGAGACAGTCATCATTTGGAAGAAAGATTCTGATGGTAAGTGGGTTCCAAGCAGGAGGCTGCGGCAAGACGAGATTCTTCAAACTAGACGAAGACCTCGCAATCAACCCGCAGCGGCCTCTCAGCAGGTAACGCAACAGCCACCCCAGAGTAGCGCAGATCAACAGGATACAGCTGCACAACCAGGCATGCCTGCTGCTTCTGTCACAGCTCCGGCGATATGGGCTCCATCTGCCGCGTCTAGTCCGGCTTCCCAGGTCCAACACCCGGCCCCTCCGCAGATGCAACAACACATTCAACAGCAGCTCCATCAACAGATTCACCAACAAGCACAAAATCATGCCGGCTCTGCTGCTCCACCTGCCAATCATCACCATCATCACGGCCACCACGCAGGTGCTGGACACCACGGCCGTCATCGTATCAGAGAAGACAGCAACCGTGTCTTCAAGCTCCAGTTTGACAGCCGACGCATCGTGTGTTGTTCGCAAAACAGAGTCATCGTAGGATGGGACTTTGCTGCTGGTGATTCGGATCTTGAACAGGCGAGCCGCTTCTTTGGAGAAACTGATTAGGTTGTGGTCATGATGTTGGTTCATGTTCTATACCTCAACTCATGCATGCCTTGGTGGACTGGGTCACTTCTTGGGCATCTTCTTTCCTGGTGAATGTTGTACTTTTGGAACACAAATCTCATAGCGTGCGCACGCATATTGACATGACTCTATTCAATGTACTACGGCCTCATTTGATGGCGTTAAGCCTTGAGATCCTCCATGTGTAGTGACCCTGACCCGCTCAATACTTGAGAGATGCAAACATCACCTGATTTTTTCGGGTGCAAATTGCTGGGATTGTTTACGTACACGCGAGGTTCGGGGTTTGATGGGTGCGAGTATAAAGAGGTGCAGCTTGCAGGAGTTACGAACTGAAAGCTCCCCAGCTTCACCCATCTTTCAAAGTCAGCCCCACCATTCCCCACGCAAGTGTCGTGTCACGACGTTTGGACCAGCTGCAATGCACAGCGTGCGTTGTTACCAGAGCTTTGGTTAAGCAGTCAGTGCCATGCATTGAGATGCAGATCGGCGTTGGTGGTTCAGCGTGCAGAGAAAGACTCGTGAATCCACTGTCGACAGGTAAGACGAGCGGCGGAGCAGGCCTAGAGGCGCTGTGTTGAGCTGCAAGTGGTCGAGGGTGAGCGAGGCGGTCTGCAGCTCGATATGCTTGCGGCACGTCTTGTTCGCAAAGATATGTCATGGCATCGAACAAGGCGCTTTCCGAGACATGTCCTTTATCCTGACGAATCGTCATTTGGCAAAGTTTGGCCAGCGAAGCGCCGGCAACGGTATCCGTCGGTGCGTCGGACAAGGCGATGGGCCATGGCAGCTTCCCAACAGCTCGCAAGCCGAGAGGAGAGCCAGCGCCAGAGCTTCCAGTATTTGATCAATCCCTAGGACTCCTGCAGCTGCCCAACGGCCGTCTCTCATCGCCCATACGCAATCGATAGCAGAAGCACACACGTCCTTGTTTACCATTTCTTCCGAGGAAAAAACATCGACTTCCGAGACCATGTCAGAGCAAACCGCACCCAAGGGTACGTGAGTCAAAAGAGCCATCGTTGCTTTCCCGCCATCGGCCCAAATCCTTATCCTTCTTTCATCACACCCAACACCATGCGCCCTCTTGTCCAGTTTGCTGTGCGAGCCTCCCGCTCAGCCAGACCACTGCGTGCATTCAAGTCTATCCCCAGTCGCTCCTTCCACTCGTCACCGCGCTGGCTGTGTCCAGACTCACAGAACGACGATGACTACCGTACCAATGCCCACCCGACTGTCGATCCGCACAACGCTGACCACGTCTTCCAACAGGCGGCTTCGCCCACACCCTCGCCGAGCGCGTCGAGCAATGGAGCTCCAGCATGGAGCAGTCCGACCCCGATTTCTTCCCCAAGTCGGCAAAGGGCCAGTCTCCCAAGATTCTCTGGATCGGTTGTGCCGACTCTCGTATCCCCGAGTCGACCATTCTGGGCTTGAAGCCTGGTGAGGTCTTTGTCCACCGCAACATTGCCAACATCATCACACCCACCGACATCAACTCGCTGTCCGTCATTGAGTTTGCTGTTGCACACCTCAAGGTCGAGCACATTCTCGTCTGCGGCCACACCAGCTGCGGTGGTGTCAATGCCGCTCTCGGAAACACCAGACTCGGTCTGCTCGACATCTGGCTGCAGCCCATGCGCCAGCTGAGAATGGAACACACAGAGGAGCTGGAGAAGTTTGAAACCCAGGGCGACAAGACCCACAGACTCAGCCAGTACAACATCTTGCGCAGTCTCGAGGTTCTCAGAATGAACCCCACCGTCATGGACGCCGTGGCAGAGCGCGGCTTGGAGCTTCACGGTGTCATCTACCACGTCGAGAACGGCAAGCTCGAAGTCGTCGAGTCCTCCGAGGACGAGTCCAAGCTCAAGAAGCGTCTGGCTGCCTTTACCACAAAGAAGTCTGCATAAGTGCAAACTGTACGTTTTTGAAAGGCCACTGGCCCTGTGGAGTTTTCGGAGTAGGCATTGGACGCCCAGTACGGCATATCACGATAAAGTATGGTACTGGAGGGAGGACTTTTGGAAGACGCTATACAGGTTGTCCACGCTCAGGCGTAGCAACACATAATCAACAACTATCCACCGACTTGCTAAACGGCCATTTTCCAAATTCGTGATGAGTCAGTGTATCCACTTTACGGAGCAACGTGCCGGTGTGCTCGGACATAGCATCGTAGCTCCATGGTCAACATAAAACGACTCGACGGCATGTTTCTGGCACTTTTATCTTGTCGCCTGCTTTGTCTCTAGAAGCACAATCGACAAGATGCACGAACTAGCAGCATACGCCAAACCACAAGAGTCCAAGATGCGATACCAGTAGTGAGTAGCACTTTTCTATACAAACAAGCCACCCATGTACAGACACTGAAATCTACCTAGCTTGGGACAATCGGGGCTCAAGGTCTCCCAGATCATTCTAGGAGCCATGTCCTACGGCTCTTCCAAATGGCAAGACTGGGTTCTGGACGAGGAACAAGCATTGTAAAAACACCCCTCACCATACCAAAAAAAAATGTTCCTGGCTTTCAAAATACTGATGCTCCTCTAAGGCCTTTGCTCAAACACGCCTATGACCGCGGCATCAACACCTGGGATACCGTAAGCCTTACGTGGTAAGTTCATACCTACAAGCACCATATCTAACCAAGACATGGACAAACAGGCCGACGTCTACTCCAACGGCCGCAGCGAAGAAATCATTGGTGCTGCAATCACCAAGTACAATATTCCTCGCCACCGCCTTGTTCTGCTCTCAAAGTGCTATTTCGGCGTCACTGATGAAGACAACACTACCCATCAACCAACGATCCCTGAAATGATGAACAATGACGGGGACCTGGTGAACAGAATTGGTCTGTCGAGGAAGCACATTTTCGATGCCGTGGAAGCTAGTGTCACGAGATTGGGTACTTATATTGATGTGTAAGTTTCTTCTACTGATGGTCGTTGTTGGTGGAAGCAAAAGTGTTGATGATCAGAGAAAAAACAGACTACAGATCCATAGACTGGACAGAGGAGCTCCCAAAAAGGAAATCATGCGCGCACTAAACGACGTTGTCGAAAATGGCTGGGTCCGCTATATCGGCGCCTCTTCAATGGCAGCTTGGGAGTTTCAACAACTGCAGGTAAAAAAAAAAAAAAAGACTCCCTTCCAATTTTCCCATCCTTTTGCAAGCATTTATTGCAGACAGAGTAAGATGTGTTGACACACAGACAAACAAAACAGAATATCGCAGAAACCCACAACTGGCACAGATTCATCAGCATGCAAAACTACCACAACCTGCTGTATCGCGAGGAAGAGCGCGAAATGATTCCTTACTGCAAGGCCACGGGCGTAGGCCTGATTCCTTGGTCCCCCATGGCCCGCGGTGTCCTCGCCCGCCCCTGGTCTTCTCGCTCCTCGATCCGCGAATCCTCGGACAACACCCTAAAAGCATTGATCCGTAGCAAGGAAACACAAACCGATGAACAGATTGTCAAGAAAGTGGAGGAGGTGGCCAAGAGGAAGGGTATCAGTATGGCTGCTGTGGCGGTGGGGTGGAGTGTTGCCAAGGGCGATATTCCGATTTTGGGGTTGAGTAGTGTGGAGAGGATTGATGAGGCGTGTGAGAATTGCAAGGTCGTGTTGAGTGCAGAGGAGATTGCAGAGTTGGAGGAGTTGTATATGCCAAAGGCCGTCTCTGGGTTCTGAGAAGATGAGAATAAGGGGTTGAAAACAGCAAACTAGATATAGACAAGAAGTTATTTTTTCATTACTCGGAATAGAGCAGGACCACAATTTTCTTTTCCAACATCTTCGTACTTCTGATATGTTTGGCTATGGCTTCCGCAAACTTAGTAGGTTCCGGCCTTGCCAGCACAACCCATGTTGTCGATCCAGTACTCGCATTGCTTCTTGATCAAGTCTGTGCCCGTCTCGAGCTGCTCGGTCAACGGCACCTTGCCAGTCTTCTCGGCCGTGTAGGCAAAGTAATCAGACAAGACCATCTTGTTGACGTTGACACGAGTGACTCCCCTCTCGATACACTTGTTCAAGATCTCGGGGATGAACTCGTTTGTACCGTGCAACACAATCTGCACTCTGTTATCCACCTTCTTTTGGATGGCCTCAAGACTAAAAGCGTCACCATTAGCAAGACTTTCAACAGTTGCAAAGCACAGAAACAAAATAAACTTACCGCTCATAGTCCAAATGAATGTTCTCCACACCATGATAATCACCATGCACGTTTCCAAACGCCGGGGCCAAAAAGTCAATCCCCGTGGCGATAAAGTCGTCAACCTCTTCGGCGGTGGTCATCATACCCTCCAACTCTGCAGTATCCTTGACACCGTCTTCGCCGCCTTCGATTCTACCGGGCTCGGCTTCGGTGGCAATGCCCTTGGAGTGGCACAGCTTGACCAGTTCCGTCGTCTTTGCCAGGTTCTCTTCCTTCTCGTAGTGTGACATGTCCACCATGATCGAGTCGAACATGGGCGTGCCGTCGTGTTTCTTGAGCTCGGCGGCGCGCTTGATGACTTCGGGGTCTTGGGCGTGATCCATGTGTAGGGTCACGGGGACCGAGGCGGCGGCACAGGCTTCGGCGGCGGCAGATACAAAGGATGGCGAGTAGTGGAGTGCCCAAGGGAAGAGGAGGATCTGGAGAGGTGCCTTTTTCGACTCGGCTGCGCGGATGGCACCGATGATGGTTTCGAGGTTGTAGGACACTACACCGAGGACGCCGTACTTGCCTTTGGCTGCTGCATTGAGCATGCGTACGGCGGGGTTGTTGGTGAGTTTTTGAAGTGCCATTGTTGTGGTTGTGGGTTATAATGCTTAGTGCAGCCGTTCGATCCTCGGGAAGCAGAGAATATCGTATCAGAAGGTCGAAGCGGTTTCGTATGGATACAAAATTGTTGTTCTGCTGATGTTCGAGGATATATAAACGAGGTCATTGCCCCGCTATATACCCCACCGGTCTTCTTGCCGACGTGTCCCGCGTTGCCCATCTTGGGGCTTCCGAAACATTCTGCCGAGAGGTCAAGGTGGATGCATCCTCGAGACCCGGAGGATGTACTCCGTGGTATCGGTGATTTTGCCGGAGAGGCTGTTCGGTGTGAAATAAGCCGGGATGCCGGACGGTGTGTATTATACGAGAATGGTGAGTTCGAATATATGTGGTCTATAAAAGGTATGGCTAGTTGCTCAAGTGTGAATCAGGAGGTCGCCATGCCTCTAACCATGAGAAAACAAAAGAGACAATGGACAATAGGGTCTGAAAAAGAAGAAAAAAGAAAGAAAAATCGCGTCCAAGAAAGGATACTTTTCTACACATGGCGTCGTTCAATATTTGATGCAAGGCATTAATCATTATCGACCGAGCAGTAAGCTGAGTCTCTTCCAAGAGCATGTCCCTGAAGACATGACTGCCAAATTACTGCATGTTGGCGAGCTGGCGTGCGTCAATGAATCTGATGGCCTCGTCCAGGCCATGTACTAGTGCACAGCTCAGGATGATGCAGCACTGTGTCTCCGTAGGACACAGCCGTCCGTCAGGGCGTACTGTCACAAGTGCTGTGAATTGAGCTGCTTCAGTGTCCTCTCCGAACGCTGCAAGGGTGCCGATGTGCTCAAAGAATCCATGCAATAGCAAGAGGTGTGAGTTTTGAGGGTCGTGGCAATGCGTTGTCCTAGTTGGCATGTCCGTTCGCAGAGACCTTCTCTTCAACCTCAACATACTTTGCGCATGCAAAGTAGCCTTTGTTTTCGACCACGCCTCGGTTCTTTACGACTGCCGTGTATTTGATGACCCATTGAGGAATGATCTGGCCTTCCATCTTTTGACCATTCTCTTGTCGCTTTCTCTTCTCGCCGATCTTCTCTGAGGCTTGCGACAGGACGCCGGCACCTTCATGATCGAGTAGCCCTCTGATGGTACCACGAGGCATGATGTTGACTGAGTCATTGTTGACGAGCAATTCGACATTCTTGCTCTTTGCCAGGCTAGACAGGGGCTGGGGTACACTGCAGCAGTCGCGCAGACTGATCTGGTTGACCGAAGGCCGGACACTTGCCTTCTCGAGGAAAGGCTGCAAGCGGTTTGCGCCAAATTCGGACACACCAAGTCTTCGGACCAGTCCGTCTTTGTGCAGCTTCTCGACCAGTTTCCAGGTCTCTAGTTGGTTATCCACAGGCTCAGGAGAAGATTCCTTGGTTCCTCTGCTCTTAATCTTGTCTGGACAGCACTCGCTTTCCTCGTCAAAGTAAACGCCCGGGAAGGAAACGATCAAGAGATCAACGTTGGGCATGTGTAGCTCCTTCTGAACCAGATCCACGGCTTGACGAAGATGTGCCTCTCTTGCTGAAGTGTCCTCATCGGAAAGGAAGAAGACCTTTGCGGTTATGTCATATTGGTCCCTCTCTTCATGCAGGGAACTGTTGGTGAAGTCCAGACGTGGGATGTACATGGTTTTGGCATCATCCGAGTATGAGACCCAATCGACCTCCTGAGCGACACCATTTTGTTTGGTCTTCTCTTGGGACAGCTCCTTGGCCTCGTGTCTTGCACCCTCGAAGTTGTCGCGTAGACTCCAAGTGAGTTCGGTGTGGGAATTGTCGGCGGCACTCACGCCCTGCTGAAGCATGGTATTGCTAAGAGATATGAGCACAAGCTGGCATAAGGCGACATAGTGAGCATTACCCGGTGGATAGAATAATGGATTCGGCCGTCATGGTGGTTGAGGTGGATTTCTAAGCGGAAAAAGTAGGAAAGGATCAGGACGCTCAAAAAATGCAAAAAAACAGACAAAATGCAGAAAAGAGTAGGTTGCAATGAAAGTGCGAGTGTCGGAAAGGTAGAGAGCAAATAGATATGGCGTGATCGGGGGCAGATATATATGGGAGAAGAGGTGGGAGTGAGTGGGATGGGATTGTATGATTCGGGGACGAGTTGAGGGCAAGCGCTATCGCCGAGGTTGGCCGAAAGCCAAAAAGGCAGTCGCGGAGGACCAAAGTCTGGAGCTGGAGCCAGTCAGTGTCGTTGACTGTGACAGGCTGGCTGTTATTCCTCAGGAGGGGCATTGTTCTTGACCGAACCAACAACCTTCAACCACAAAAATGCCCATCAAGTAGGTAGCATTGTAAAGCTGGTAGCATCTGCCCGTACTAATGCGCTGTTCAGGTATCTGATCCTTCTGTCGAGGCAAGGCAAAGTGGTGAGTGCAGCAGCGTGCGTGCTTGGAAGAGGCAGGAGCTAACGCAACCACCACAGCGCCTTGCAAAGTGGTTTACGACACTGTCGCCCAAGGACAAGGCAAAGATCATCAAGGATGTATCGCAGCTAGTCCTCGCTCGCCGCACGCGCATGTGCAACTTCCTCGAGTACAAAGGTCGGTCGCATCATGTCCCCCACCCACGGACCAATCCACAAGCTGACGGATTCTGTCAAGATTCAAAAGTTGTCTACCGCCGCTACGCTTCGCTCTTTTTCATCGCCGGTTGCGCTTCCGACGACAATGAGCTCATCACCCTAGAAATTGTCCACCGCTACGTCGAGCAGATGGACAAGTACTACGGCAACGTCTGCGAGCTCGACATCATCTTCAACTTCCAAAAAGCATATTTCATCCTGGACGAGCTACTGCTGGCCGGCGAGATGCAAGAGAGCAGCAAGAAGAACGTACTCAGGTGTATCGGTCAACAAGACAGCCTGGAGGATATGGAGGTACGCACATCTTTTGCCGTGCACTTGCTGTCGCTTGTCCCTTTTTCTGCACACTTGTCGTCGCTCCACACATTTTCTGCACTCGTCCACCTGGCATCTGCCAACACGCACTTTACTCACACTTGGCACAGGTCGAGGACGAAGCCGTCACGCGCATCATGTAGAGGCAGTCTTTCAACAATTCGGCCGTCTCACACTCTACAGGCACTCGCAGCATTTTATGGCGTTACATCGGAAAACAGGAGTTACTGGTGGTTTTGTGATTTGCATTCGGACAACGATACCACAACTTGTGCACTACTAGCAATTCAACTGAGTGTCCCTCGCCTTAGGCAGGGCTTCCGGGTCTTAGACCTGCTGCTCAATTATAATGACCATCCAACGATGCCCTTTTTGGTTCAGGCTCTTGGTGTGACTCTGCTGCTCTTGCTCTTGCTACCGTTTCTCTTCTCTTTCCGTTCTCATGGTCTGTTGCTGTCATGCTGTCTTGGATGTTGACACGTCCTCATGGTACATTAACCTTTGTCCTTCTCTAGGTTCTTTTCTCGACTCATGGCTTCCCTTCTTCCGACGTCAAAACAAAACAACAACAAAGCGAATTACGACCAGGAGCCACGTTCTCGACATGTTGGCCAATGCATCATCTGAGACGGTTGTATTGGCCGTCAGATGTTTGAGGTCCGGGCTCTGATTGGCTCGACGACGTCACCAAGATCACGAATCCCGCCGAGGAGAGGGCAGCCGCAACCGGCGGAGAGGCACTCCCACTGCACAGTCACCACCAACGTCCGCTCGTAGCACCGCTCAGCTATCACGACCCATTCTTGCTCCCTTTCATCCACCCCAGCGATTTGTTATTCGACCCAGCACGCTTATCAACATCTGCGACCGAGTGCGACACTTGTCTGCTCGATTGACCGCTTATCAGCAGCTGTTCAACTCCTCCTTGCGCACTATCGCCAACCGTCGCATTCCGTCGCGCGTCTGCAAGACCCACCTCACAAACACCCTTCACTCGTCTAGCAATTATCTGGACGACTTTCGACCTTTGTATACATCAAAGTATCCTTATCGCATCGCGCCAAAGTCCTCGAGCAACCGCGCACCCGTCTGCAACATGAAGGTAAGCTCGTCACCGACGCGACACGCTCAACACTTCGAGTTGCCTTCATTTGGTCGCAACACCTGTGGCCGCCAACTGCTCGAGAGGCGCTCTATGAGCTTTCATGAGCACTGCTAACGAGTTTCCAGTACGTCCCCCTACGCGACTTCCAAGTCGTTACAGATGCCTTGAACTTCTCGACCACCGACCTCCATGTCATTGGCAGTTGCGACCTCTACACAACAAAAGCTGCCGGCAGCGACAAGAAACTGTACAAGAGCATTGAGAGTTCACTCGAGAAAGAGCATGGAAACCTGTTACGCTTGGCCGCATCGCTGTCACCCCCGTCGCTCCCCATCGACAGCAGGAAGAAAGAGCGCAAGCCATCAGTTCACATGCCAGAGATCAATCTCTCGCGCGACAGCCCTTTCGGCTCCTTCAACCAAATCAGTGCAAGACGAACATTTGCCTATCTAATCGCAACCCTCAACGCCTCACACCCTGACTACGACTTCTCGCACATTCTCCGTCCTACCGACTTCCGCAAGACAACAGGCACATCAATCAGAAGAAGTGTGGATAGTACTCTTCTCAACATGCGTCCCCGTCGCATGTCTACTCTTCTGTCACCTCATGCCAAATCGTCTCTGAGTGCTGGTTCACCCCAAGGCATCACATCACCAAATGCCGAGTTTGTGTGGAGCGAGCACATGTGGAAGTTGATAGACATGGAGATGGATCTCAAAGCCTGTGAAAAGTACACATGGGACCCCGAGGATGACCCTTTCGAGGCCGAAAGCGCTTTGTGGAGTCAACACTATTTCTTCTTCAACAAGGACAAGAAGAGAGTTTGCTATCTCAACTTCCGCGCGTTTAGCGTCTTGTCGCACTCACCTGCCAACGGCATGCATACACGCACCGTTCCCATCACTAACCCTGGTGTGGGTGAGGGTGCAGGAAAGAGGGCTCAATACTGGCTCGGTCACAGTGTCGACGACAACGACGTCGACAACTGGAGAGAAGACGACGATCTCGAGTTTGAAGACTCGATGAGCATCGACAACGATAGCAATGAAGGCGAATACAGAAACGATCTCGACGATGTCCGCGACAAACTCGAGGACGGCTACTACGCCTGGGCCGATGGCGCTGTTGACTCCAACGATGCTTCTGGCTGGGATCCTCGTCGCATGCACCGTGGCTCTAGTGAGGGTCCCGCTGATGCGATGGAGATCTAATCTGCCGAGTCGATTAACGCCACGATGGCTGTTGGGGCCGTCAATTTTCACGAACGCTGGACGTCAATTTCTTGTTCATACTAAGTTCTAATATGGGAATCGGAGTGGTTCAGGGCAGGCTGGCAATGGCGTTTGGATGTTTTCTTTCCTTCTGTTTTACGATTGTAGCAGGTGCTGGGTGCTTGGAGTAGGAGATGATCAAGCGATCCTACCCTGAAGGTTGTGTTCATAGCGAGATCCTAAGTTTGTGCGTTTACACTCAGAATCGAAATCTTTCTCTGAAGTTGAGTTTCTCTCCTGTCCATATTTTAGAATGCAACACCTTGATGTTTGATGCATTAATAGCATAATTTGCATGTGGATCCAAGCAATGTCCAGGCCGCGCCACCCGAGAGCGATCATATTGATGGCGAAAGAAAACAAGGGATGTAGCAGGAACACGGCTCCGAATAATTTGCCGGTAAACAGAAGACGTGAATATGGTACGACAAGAATAACATGGGAAATTGATACTGAAATCAACAAAGTCCAAAATGCTGCATCATTTCCCATCATCCAAGCTTCCACCATCTCACCCTCTCAACACAGACAAAAAGTTATTCGGGTCATCGAACCAGAAGATGGATTATTCAGACGATGAGCAACAGTCGGTCTACACTGTGCTGGTCACTGGCGCAAACAGGCAAGAATACGTACCGTTATCTAGAGCAAAGCGGTCGACTAACATGTGAACAGCGGGCTAGGCTTCTCGACCTGCTGCCGTCTAATTGACGAATTCCTGCACCTGCGACCGCAAACCCAAACCCTGCACCTCGTCATCACCACGCGCTCGTCCTCCAAGAACAAAGACACCCAGACTCGACTAGCCGCACACCTGCAAAAGACGCTGCAAAAAGCCGACAAGTCGACTCCGGGCATCAGCCAAGTGCTCGCGCCGCGCATCAGGATTTCTGGCGAAAGAGTGGATCTGTGTGATTTGCGCAGTGTCAAAGAGCTTGGGCAGAGGTTGGTGGATAGGGGAGACCGCATCGATGTGCTCATCTGCAATGCAGGCATTGGTGGGTGGAAGGGGTTGAACTGGCCCAGTGCCATCTGGTCCATGCTCACCGACTGGAAACACTCTTGCACATACCCGACCTACAAGCTAGGCTTTGTAGGATCCGTCGCCCCTCAAGGCTCAGAAGACAAAGACCAGCAGTTGGGAGAAGTCTTTACGGCGAATGTGTTTGGTCACTATTTGCTTGCGCACGCGCTAGCGCCTTTGATGAAGGGATCCGACTCCAAAGAACCCGGCCGCATCATCTGGATTTCGAGTATCGAGGCCTACGCCCACGCCTTCAATCCACAAGACCTGCAGGCATTGACCTCGGACGCAGCCTACGAGTCCTCGAAACGCCTCACCGATCTCCTGGTCCTGACCTCTGAACTGCCATCCACCGCGCAATCCACCTCTGCCTTTCTCCAGGAAAACGACGACGAGCAAAAGAAGCCGAAAATGTATCTCGCCCACCCCGGTGTTTGCGCAACCAGCATTGCAGACTTGCCGCTGATATTGTGGTACGCCATGTTGTTGGCGCAATATGTCGCTCGCTGGCTGGGTTCACCCTGGCACCCCGTGTCCTCGTATCTGGGTGCCGTGTCTAGTGTCTGGCTCTCACTGACGCCCTTCTCCTCTCTCTCAAACCAAGAAACCAATGAAGGAAAAGCAAAATGGGCAAGTTCGACAGACGTATTCGGCAACGAACGCGTCGTGCGAACAGAAGTCGGTGGATGGGGATGGGGTGGCAAGGTGGGAGAAAAGGCAGATGGAAAGATGCGATTGAGTGCCAACAGATGGAGAGGCCAAGAAGACGTGACCAAGGAATCGAGAGAGGAGTTTGAGGTGCTTGGACAACAGGTCTGGAGACAAATGGAAGAGTTGAGAGAGTCCTGGGACAAGAGGTTGCAAGTTTGATAGCAGCTCGCCTATCAACTCTCATCTATCATCATCATGATCTCGATACATCTCAACAAACCTCACCATGCTCCTTCTTCCTTCCTCCTCTCCCCGTGCAAGCCTCACTCAAATCCATGCACACAGCAAAAAAAAAAAAAAAGAAAATCCCCACACCAAGAATCGAACCCAGCACCCCTCACCCTCTGCACCTCCACCCAAAAGGGAAATATCTTTGGGAGACATCAAAAAAAGAAGGCTTGAACAAATCAAACGTTCGTGTGTGTTCCAAAGATTTGAGTAGGCACTGTCTTTGCTCTCCATCCCTGTTTGAATTGGTAAAAGGCAAATTCGAAGTCAGAATAATGGAAGAGCAGTGCTAGCTAGAGCAGGATTTGGCTGCAATATATAGTATGTGACAAAGGCTTGGCGGTGGCGGAGGGTGGGGGGACCCTGGCTTTTTATCTTGTATGGCTTTGGTGCTGCCGATTATTCTTTATGTGGTTTCGAATAATCTAGAGTGCCTAATGCAAATACTTGATGGTGATTCTATAAGCTTTTGAGTATTACGAGAAGAAGCGATGTTATGTGTTGCGATTCAGCTCGCGTCAAGTCGAGTATTTCAACCACCACTATCTTTGTGATTTGTTCATCTCTAGACACATCTCCCTCAAACACACTAATTTTCTTCGTATACAACTACCCTGTTGTCGACAGCCCCAAAATCCTCTCTCTATCATGTTGTAACCCGCCCTTTCCTCCAATGCCAAAAGCTCTCCACAAAACAAGCGGTCAGAAAAACACCACAAAGGCACCGCCAAATAGACTATAGAAAAAAGGGGTCCACGGAGCTATCTCCTGAGTCACAAGTGTCTCGGCATCACATGGATGATCGTCAAAACATGAAGCGGATGGGAGGGGAAGACAGAAAAACACGGACCGTTTGTGTGCAGTGATTAGACTGTTGATCCTGATCAGCAGGATCAGGAGAAGGCATCACATGGTACTTTGTCAGAGATGATGGCTCCTGAGCATTAGAAGAATTGGTCAGGCATTGGTTGGCATTACTTCAGATAGAATGGTCAGTCGGAGATCAATTGTGGAATAATGTTTGAGGTATAGTACGCCAGAAGGACAATTGAGAGCAAGAACAGATGCATGGTGAAATGTGTAGTTGTCTTGTGGAGAAGAATGTTTTGGGCTATTGCTCATAGAATACTGATATCTGCAAACATGACAAAATCCCGAAGATGCTAGCGAATGCATGTATGCCTCAAGACCATCCGGATCGCAGCCCGCCGACCCAGACTCTCTAAATAAAGCATATGACAGGAAACAGAAAAGACAAGAATGATAAAATCTACGCAGCTTCCCTCGACTCATTCGGAGGAGAAGGCGGATCGAAATATGGTATCTCAGAAAATGTTTTTATGCAAGAGTGAAGAAAAGAAGACACCGGAATATGCTGGGACGCCGGACGCTGTGCAAGATTTTGGACAAAAGAAATCGTTGATGCTTTGGTGGGTTGCATGGTTTGGTTGGAGAGGACTCAACGGGTGGCGTTCTCCATGGCGCGGTCCAGATCCGTGCTACGACGGACTTCTTGCTCGATGAGTTTGTCGACAAGGTCAGAGTGCTGGGCTGAGAGTTGCGCCGCAGCTTCTTGGGCAGCGGCAGCGTGAGCAGCAGCAGACGATGCATGCGCGCCTGCCAGCATATAACCGTCCTGACCTTCCAGCTCGAGCGGCGTCACAGGACCAGGGCTGCCTAGTGGTGCAAGGCGAGGGCTCAATGGCTTATCAAAGCGAGCTGATTGCGGCCTTCCAGAAGTTGCATTTGCAGCGGCGGTGACAGCAGCCTGTGCAGCCAAAATCTCACGTTGGTAAAGATACAGTTGCTTCTGAGCCTCGGAGTAGAGCCTTTGCTGGGCCTTGGGGCTGACTGGAGGATTGGATGGCGACGTAGGGCCGGTACCGGGGGTGTTTGCAGTGGATGATGATTGTGACGAAGGAAAGTTTGCTGGATGGAACCGAGGCAGACCAGGCAACTTGAGTGTGTTGGCAGCGGCCGAGTTGCGGTGACGCATCTGGGAAGATGTGGCGGCAGAACGAGGATGAAGAGCGCGAGGTGATGGAGGTTGCAACTCGTAGCGTGGCGTGGGCTCAAAGCGAGACGACAAGGGCGACGATGGCCTCAGAGCAGGCGAGGCGCGAGGAGAAGGCATGGTGGGAATGCAGCAAGTGTCGGGGTTGATGGTCAGAGTTGAAGGGTGCTGGGGATGTTGGAGCATCATTTGTAGAGTGAGGAAGCTGAGAAGGCGATAGTCGGTTTTGCCGGATCCAGATCAGCTCATTCGGTTGCAAAAGAGTCTCGAGAGGTGGGTGGTGCGAGGCAAGCACGAACAAACGTTGATTTTGTCGTCCGGGTTAGCAGCAGAAAGAGCGAGTATGGCCCGGGGATTTCAGGGTTGGCCTCTGTCTTTAAATTCGATTGCGGAGGAGAAGCAGGGGAGATGGAGAGGAGGCTTGGTGCTTGATGGAAAGTGAGACGCTTTCTTTATGATACGAAGTCCCAAAACATGGGCTCGGGTCACCGACGGTGGGTCCTGCCATGGCATTATTATATCGACCTGTCGTCGATACGCGATCGAAAATGAGGGCCCAAACCACCGACCAAGACCTCCCCCTCACCAAGCACAAAAGCACCAGCCTGCGTCATGCATCAAGCACGTACGCTCAGGCCGGCAATAGGTACTCGCGGCTATTCCTAACCTCTGATCAAGCACGCCATGTCAAGGTTTCAAACGAGCCAAACCATCTGTCTTCTGGGAAGCCTTGTCGCCGTGTCGCAGCTCTGTGCGAGTCAAACCTTTTCCAAACCCTTGTATTCAGGTTCCCATTCGCGACCAAGCACTCCAGAGGCTCAGCTGGAAGCTAAAAAGTCCACCCACGCCATGGCCGTTTGGCACACGTGCAACGTCGTGTCAAATTGGAAGAAAAATGATAAAGGTCCATGCCAATTTCGCGATTGCTCGTACTTCATAGGAGAATATTCCCGCGCTGGTTGGTAATTTGTTCCGAACAACTTTCAAGCATGTCAGTCACAAGTGACCTGCTGCACTTTGCAATGTCGTCTTCATGACCCCTCGCTTCCAATGTCCTGCTATCTGCACGCTGTCATACACAACCTTGCGAGTCGGCTCTGCTTGCAGCGTCAAGCTTGACGGCTATCGGCATTTGCATCGTCATATCTTCGTCCTCTCCCAACTCTACGCATGACTCTTGCCCTGACGGTCTCCCAATCTCCGAGTGGCTGAGATTGCGGAAGTCCACCTGCAGCGGTTTGTCAAGCCAAGTCCTGTGCCAATTGCGTTTGTCACATCACCAAAGCGATGTGCAAAGAAATAAAAGTGGAGGGCCAAGCCAATTCGTTGGCTCGTCTGCCCACGCTGCCGGACCTGCGTCCCGCGGCGGCGTGGCTGTCCATTGGCTTTTCTTTCGTTTTGTCCTCTTTTTTGCCCGCCTAGGTATGTGAACCACTTCGTCCTGCTCACGTGATGACAGACGTCTGCCATGGCACCTCTGATACGTGGATCATCTTTCAAGCTGTCATGGAAAGCAAAGCGTTCCAGTAGTTGCGGGAAAGTCAAGGGCGGCCTTGGGAAACCAGACACTCAGATCTCTTCCTCTGTTCGGCCAAGGAATCCTTTTCTTGCTTGCTACGGAAACCCATACGCACTATCGTACCAATAGATGGTCCCGCACCGATGATCCTTGGGCTATCAATGCAAGCCCCAAGAAAGCGCGCGACTCGCGAGTCGAAAGATACGTTTATCGTGTGGGACAAAGCTGTCCTCTCCCAAGGCATCAAAACGCGGTGGGGCACAAACAGATCATCCTGTTGATGTGCCATTTTCCTTCATCAGCCTCTTTTCATTCGCGACGTCACGGATACAGGTAAGTAGACACGACAAGAGGTAAAGATCGAAGGCAAGTCGATGCGCGGCCAAAGCGCGCATCAGAAACTGTATCTCTTGTCCTCTGGGGCCTCCTCACACGACATTACTAGAAATTTCTATGCTGTGTCACCCTGATGTATGCCTCTTGCTTTGCTGCCGTGCCATGTTACGATGGTACTCTGCTTTTCGCCATGTTTTTCCCAACTCGACTGGCATCGGCGATGAAGAGGTTATTACGAAGAATACGGGTCGCCTATTCATTTGCCTACCTGCCTCCCGCAGTTCCTTAAGCAAAAAGGCATACTTTGACGAACAGAGATGGCGCAGAAAAGCCAATTGCATAGGCAACGACTTTGACGACCTTTGATATCCTTGTAGATTGCAACAACGTGGTGCTTACTTGCGGAGTTAGATGCTGAATTCACAGGACAAATCTTATTTGAACTGGTCGCGATTAAAGCGTTGTCCTTCTGATGTAGCTAGTCGCTTTGAAGATGTGTTGGCGATGGCCCAAGAATATAAGACTTTATATCTCAAGACGAACTTCGTTTGTAAAATTGCAAAAAGAACGAGGAGGATGGACTTTTGGTATGTGATGAGATGATGGTGATTGGTTGACAGGTGTAGTAGAAGGAATCGTGCATGATGCTATCTCTGCTATGCACGAGTACGCATTGGGATGGATACTGTATAGAGATGGGCGGGGTGAGTAGAAGAGGAGAGCCAAGCTTCAAGGTATTGATGTATCCTGGTAGTCAGCCTATCAGACCTTGTGCTACACGTCTACTCGTGCTGCCAACGCATGAGCTTCTCGCCAACCGAGCGTTGATATTGGTTCGTCTAGCCTCTTCGCAACTCGACCAACCAGTACGACCCTTGATGATTGAAGCGGGAGATGCGCAACACGAATGGCATGAGTACACAGGACGATAAATTTACATTTTGTTCAAAGCAAGAAAAGCGAAGTGACTGGTTTACAATTGATGCTAGTCGAGCTTCGATGTTCGCAAAAAAAGAAGAAAGAGCCCCCTCGAAGATAATCTATACGTTTACTCTTCGTCGTCGGCGTGCTCCAGGCGACCCTGCTTGGAGTTGAGGTACTCGTTGCTGCGGATGATGTTAGCTCGGAATCAGATTTTGACCCGCCCAGAAGATGCGCTGTGTGAATCGACAGCCGAGGGAATGGAGAGGGGTTAGTGAAGATCAGGAGTGATTTCTCGACCGCATTGGGCTTCCCACATCCATCTCTTGACGTCGTATGTTCTGAGGCGGGCAAAGAGTGTTTGGTTGCTTACTTCTCGGTGGCCCAGTTCATAAGCTCGTATCCGATGAGCATAGGGACGGCCCAGTAGAGGATTTGGCCCTTGGTTCTGCGGTAAGTGTTGAAGACGGCGGCGTGTGCGGCACCAGCGAGGGCACGCTGACGGTTCTGGGCCATGGCGTAGGTAATGATACCACGCTGCGGCGGGGAGCCTGAGCGACGGAAGGATGGTTAGTGTTGTTTCGATGAATGAGGCGTAGAACATGTTGTGGTTGAGTCGGGCGAAAGCGTCTGTCGGGCGATTGCAGGTCGTAGGAGTTCGAGAGAAGAAATGTCAGGAAAAAGGCATACCGAGGCTACCCCACCATCCCATGTACCTAAGAGAGAGTTAGCAATGCGGCGTGAGGTGTCGAGGGTCGTTGATGCGCCGGAGTTGATGGGCGCTCAAGGACGGTCGGGGGGCGCAAGCGACTCACTGGCCAGGCTTCTTTTCTCCGCCACCACCCATTGTGATAGACTATGTGTAGATTGAAAGGGGAAGAGGGACGAGAGTCGTGTGGAAGGGTATCCGGCGTGCGGTCGTCTTGATGGAGGCAGGATCGAAGTTCGCCATGGCCGTGGTCAGCACGCCGCTCGGGCCTGCAGGCGCCAAGACTCAGCTGTCGGAAGAGGCAGCGACTTGGCCGACATGCGAAAGCGTCACCACCTGAAGCTCTCTTTACAGCTACGCGCCACTGCACAACATCCAATCCAACCATGGCCGCCAACGCTCTCGGTGCCATCTACAAGTGGGCTGTGCCCGCTGCTCTCGGTCTGTCGCTCGCAAATGCATCCATGTACGATGTCAAGGGCGGTACCCGCGCCGTCATCTTCGACCGTCTGTCGGGTGTCAAGGAAGGCGTCATGAGCGAGGGAACCCACTTCCTGATTCCCTGGTTGCAAAAGAGCATCATCTACGACGTCCGCACCAAGCCTCGCAACATCTCGACCACCACCGGTTCCAAGGACTTGCAGATGGTCAGCTTGACTCTCAGAGTCCTGCACCGTCCCGAAGTCAAGGCCCTCCCCAAGATTTACCAGGTTCGTTCGCCTGTCTATCGTGCGCAGAGTTGCACGAGCTTACCTTATATGTCTAGAACCTTGGTCAAGATTACGATGAGCGTGTCCTTCCCTCGATCGGAAACGAAGTCCTCAAGGCCATCGTTGCCCAGTTCGATGCCGCCGAACTCATCACCCAGCGTGAAGCCGTCTCCAACCGTATTCGTACCGACCTCCTCCGCCGTGCCTCCGAGTTCAACATTGCCCTCGAGGATGTCTCCATCACCCACATGACCTTCGGCAAGGAGTTCACAAAGGCCGTCGAGGAGAAGCAGATCGCACAGCAGGAAGCCGAGCGTGCACGCTTCATCGTCGAGAAGGCCGAGCAGGAGCGTCAGGCCAACGTCATCCGCGCAGAGGGTGAAGCCGAGTCAGCCGATGTCATTTCCAAGGCTGTGGCAAAGGCTGGTGACGGTCTCGTCCAGATCAGAAGAATCGAGACACAGAAGGAGATTGCCCAGATGATGGCCAACAACCCCAACGTTACCTACCTTCCCGGTGGCAGCAACGGAAATGGTCAAAACGGCGGCCAGGGCGGCAACTTCTTGCTTGGTTTGAGATCGTAAAAAACATGTCGTGTAAATCTAGGATACCTTGGGCTTGTTATTACCACGGCGTTTGATGCGGCATGGCAGGCATGGGCATGAGCAACACTACTACCTCTTCTCTTATCTTCTTGTATACATATCTACGTACGCACGACCAGCGCTTCTCTTTGCTATCCATCTGCCACTGTACTGAAACGCCATCGCTAACCGAACACAAAATCAAACGAACAAGCAATCAGTCTCGGTCCCACCGCAAGGTTTCGGTGTAGAAACGCACCAAGGCTTCATAACCCAGCTGATCACCCTGGCGCAACAGCTGGGCTGCGTCGATGTTCAGGGGACTGTCTGGCTCGGCAGAAGTGAGAAGTTGGTGCACAGCCTCCAACGTCTGCTTGACCGAATACACTGGACTCCAACTCGACTTGAGCAGATCCAGACAAATCTCTCCAGTCTTGAAGTGTACATTCGGATGGCAGATGGGGGTGACAAATGTGATGGTGGGAGGTTTGTTGGGATACGTGTCTGGGATTATGATGTCGAGTTTCCAGAGGCCATCTAGTGTTTCTGGTCAGGAGGTGGACGGGAAGAGTCACATGAGGTTGGTTTGATGGGTTACTTTGGTATGCGGTGCCTTGGACGCCTTTGAGTACAGCAGTCCAGTGGGTTAGCTCTTGGTCGTTGATAGGACCGAGATGGAGCAGTGCGTCACTTGGATCCTTTTCATATGACCGTAACTCATGTAATAGCCTCTTGGTCACCTGCTTGGAAGCCATTCGGAAGTCTGATGTCTTTTGGTGTTGCTTGGGAGTTGTCCTTTGGGCAACAGAGGAAAGTGCGGGGGTGAGAGTTGACGTCGATGATGCTTGGCATACCATTTGTTCGCCGAATGGGAATTTCTTTCGTCCTGTCGCGTTCAATCTCAGTCCGGCATAAACCCCAGTACAGACATGACGGTCCCTTCGGCAGACGTCTCGATCCTCCATAGAGCAGATGGCTCAGCACGATACTCGGCCGCCGGCTACACAGTCGTGGCGGCTGTCAATGGTCCCATTGAAGTAACACGCCGTGATGAGCTGCCCCAGCATGCTGCTCTGGAAGTTAACGTGCGCCCTGCCATTGGTGTAGGAAGTGAGTATCACGTTCCTCAAATATGCTACGGCCAAGATTTAACCTGACACTCGCAGGTCCTAAAGAACGTCATCTGGAATCGCTCATCCACTCGACCCTACGCGACATAGTCCTGACGCACATGCACCCTCGCACCTTGATCCAACTGACTCTGCAAATCGTCAACACGCCCGAGCAAGAAAACACTCTTCCTGCCTCTTTCGTACGTCACGATCATGCCCATCTTGTACACTTTCCAAACCTAATTGAGGCCCACAGGCCCTCTCACCTCTACCAGCTCTCCTCAACGCCTCCATGCTCTCTTTACTCAGCGCCAGCATCCCAATGACCAACACATTTACCTCGACCCTCTTAGCCGTCTCATCCTCGGGTGACCTCTCCATCAACCCTGCCCCCAAAGTCTTGCTTTCGTCCACCTCAGCCCACGTCTTTGCATTCTCGTCGACCGGAAACCTCATCCTGGATCTGAGCGAAGGAGACTTTGATCTGGCTACTTGGGAAAAAGCACACGACAAGGCAAAGCAGGAATGCTGCAAGGAGCAGCTGTCAGAAGATGCCATGGAAGAGGGAAAGCCAAGCCTGCAGGGCTTTGTGGAAAGAGTCGTCGAGGCCAGAGTTGACAAGACGAGGGCTTGGAAGAATGGATAGATGCTGCTGACTCGACTTTTGACGCCACAGGACTCTGGATCCAGCAGAGACTATCAATGTCGAACATGGAGTACAGGATGCACAGAGTGAGACGTGCGAAAGCCAGCATTGCCTGATTTCTGGTGGGGCCGCATTATTTGATGAGCACTCATGTCGGTCATCAAGAATCTGCTACCAGATATGGCACAAAGTCTCACAACTGCCTGGTACAGATGGATGCACCACGAATCGCATCACAGAGGGCTCTTCTGTCAGATACAGATGCAGCTCCGATACCTTTACTCCTTCAGGATAGAGGTGACTAAGCAGTTTCTCACATTCGGAGTCATGGAGACAAGAAGACAAGCCCACTGCAAATGCTGTGGTGGAGATGACGTTATCCATTGGCTTCCATCTTGAAGCATGGAGCTGTTCATCTTGGCAGGGAAAAAAGAGCCACTCTGGCCAAACCAAACTCTAGATATACCCAATTTGATAGGCTCTTTTGCTTGCTAGAACGACTATCGCATCGTTCACTTTACTCATTCATTTGCCTCACCCGATTCACTCTTAATATGTTATTTGACAACCCGACCAACAAAGAACGATAAAAAGTCAACAGAGTTCGAATCATAGATTCATGAAAAGCGGTCGGATAATCATAAACAAGCAGCATAGGCAGGATACATTTGCATTTCACTCAGGTATACAAAGATATGCCATCCACCCACAACAACAACAAAACAAAGGCACCCTCCTATGCAAAATTCATACCAAGTCATTTAATCTCTCTCAGCTCAAATCCTCTTAAACCCTTCTTTGGTATCCTCTTTGCTCCAGTCAATCGTCACGCCCTTTTCGTCTTCCTTGTACAGCACATTGCAGCACTTTTGCAACCTGTCGAGTACGCTGTCGTAGCGGCGTTCGCACTCCTTGCACACCATAGAAACCATCTGTCGTGACAGTTGCTCCTCGTCCGCGTCGCCAAAGTGTTTTTCGATGCGCTTGCGCAGCGTGTCGATGCCGCTGCGTATACTCTTGCCGTCGTGCGAGGCGAGCAGCTTTTTGGTGTTGTGGCGTGAGTAGAGGGGTCGCGAGGCTATGCTGGGCCCAGTCATGTTTTGATTCAAGAGACTTTCCGCGCCTTCGATAAAGTCCTGGAACGCGAATGTCAGTATAAACACGATACTTTAGTCTGGGATCAGAAACTTACGATGATCTTGCCGAGCGGCCTTCGGACCACGCGACCCACGTATTCTTCCATGTGTTCGGCGCGGTCCATCAGGGCCTTTGCTTTCCACTCGGCGAGCACTGAGCCTTCCTTGCCACCATCATCCACTTCCTCGATATAGTGGTTCATGTTTTCGATCAGTAGAATGTGGTAGTTCAAAATCTCCTTGTCCTCATATTCGAGACCATGTGCCGTTGTAGCAGATGCAGCAACGCCTGTAGCGGTCGGTGACTCTCTAGCAATGACCTTGAGAGAGTCCCACATAGCTCTGTTGATGCGAATGTATGCATCATCAATCAATTGACGTGCACCAAGGACTGCTACATGGCCATCGTATTCTCTGGCTGCTGCAAGATAGGTACCTTCAACAGCATTTGAGAACATGGGGAAGATTTTCATGAAGGCAATGACACCCTTACGCTTCTTGATCTTGACCTTTGTGTCTTCAATAGCGTGGATCTGCTCGTCGACGAATTTCTGGAAGAGCGTCTGCAAGCGTGAAGAAATCTCGTTGAGGTTGTGAAGCAAGAACTCTTGCGATGTCTCTTGCAAGCGGTATGCATGCAGAGCCAGAACAGTGAGCACACCGACTCCTTGGATAGGATCGCCAGCGTTTGCCCATTCCATCATAGCTCTCAATTCGTCTTTCCAGAATCCGAATGTCTCTTCCATGACATCAGCCACACGTCTTGCCATGGCTCGGTCGGGTTCCATCAAGCGTCTGCCAGTAAGATCGGGGCCCATGCGTGCTTCGGGGACGTTAGCCACCACTGCATCTGCAAAGTCAATGTTCTCGAGACTAGTGGCGTGGAAAAGGTCAACAATAAAGTTTTGCTCCATGGAGATGAGTGGAACTTGTTCTTCGAGCACACCATTGAAAACCTCAAATGGTGCCATACGTCCAGGTTGCGCTCTGTCAACAGCCGTGGGCTTATCACTACCAGTGCCAGCCGAACGGAAAGATTTGGCGAGAGTTTGTGATCGCTTGACCGTTAGCTTGCGAGCAGTACTGGTAAGACCTTCGGATGTTTCCTTCTCAACTGAGGTGAAGAGCAGTTCAGTAGCTTCGCCACCAGCCGTGCGCGCTCCCCTCTTCCAGTTGTTGGTGTTGTCTCGGAAGACATCAGCATACAGCGGACGAGCCTTGGTATGATACATGCGGAGAGTGCTTTGCCATGCAGACATATTGGTCTCCTTCGTAAAGAGAAGCAACGGACTGAATTGCCAAAGGTTGGCACGGGCCAGATTGAATCCTGAGCCGTTAAGTTTCATGGTAGCATTGCCAATACCACCGGGATGTTGCATGAGCGCGGGTTTGGCAGCACCGAGTGCTGACGCAAAAGTGTTGTCCAAATAATGCATCAAGCGTTGACAGAACTCAGCACTTTCTCGCATGTATGCATTACGTTTCTCTTGCAGAGCGTTCATGGTACCAATGTCGCTAGTATCGAGACCAGCTGCAGGTCCAGATCGACTCAAAGCATTTGTTGAACGTACAGAAGGATCGATGGTAGCCATAGCCTTGTAGAGAAGAAGCAATGACGTTTCTACAGTCATGAGAGCTTCTGGGTTGCTGAAATTTCCGTGTCTAAGCGGCTCTAGTTGACGTGGTGAGATTGAGATAGTGTCAACCAGCTTTTGCAGCTCAGTGTGCAAGATCTTTTGGTTAGCAGTTTGAACTTGAAGACCCTGTGATTGCGCCTCGATAAAGGCAATGTCGTCGTTGAGAGTGCTCAACTCAGCAGAATAGATGGTCAGGAGTCCATCAAGCTCATCACACTCTGCGATTGCTCGATCAAGCATTTGGTCAACAACATCAACTCGATCATCTTTTTGTTCAAGATGACCTAGCCAACTGCCAGCCTCAACACGGCCTAACTCGCGCTTTAGATCGGCCTCCAGGTCTTCCAGCTGCCTTCCCTTTAGCAAGCCAGATCCCCAACCAAAGTCGGAGAGAATAGATTCGAATTGAATTCCTCTGCCGTCAAGCAATCTCGGATCAATGTTGAGTGAGCGAAGGTGATTTTCTTGCTGCGCTGATCTACGTTTCGGTCGTCTGGGCTCTGGTGCTGCCACAGGCTCTTCGGGTTGTTTCGGCTGTTGTTCTGGCTCAGGTTGGTGAAAGTAATCCTCTGCGGTGGCTCCATCGATGGGAGTATGAACTCGTCCCGTCTCATTCGCAACCTTGGGTAAAAGTTCTGGCTCGATGTTTCTGGTCTCTGATACAGGCTCAGCCACAGACGAAGGGAACTCCGGTTTTACAGGAGACACCGGCAGTTCCGATCTATCAACATCCACGCTCATCTTTCGCAAAGGAGCAGGAACAACACCAGTGATACCGTCAGGTCCTTGGCCCTTAGTAGCAGCCTCTGCCAAGGCTCTCATACGTTCGGCTGCGCCACCAGCACGAGGCTTAAATGCACCCTGAGCTGCAGCAGCTTTTCTCAGGGCATCCGCGAGTTTGGGTCCCGTCTTCTTTTTGATCATCGGTCCAAGGCCAGGGCGATGTGCTTCCTCGTCTGACAAAACATCTCTGGGTTCAGAAACTGGTGATGGTACTTCTTCTGGTTGTACAAGTGGAAGAGTCGAGGCCTGTGCAAGTTCTGGTTCTCTGGTCACAGGCTGTGGTAGCGGAGCTTGGGATGAAACATCGGCACTTGAAGCTGTCGGCGTATCGTAGAAAGCACCAGGTATGCTATCAGAAGCTGATTGTGGGGGCAACAACTTTTCGATTCCTAAACCACGAGGACTCGAGGGACGACCGACAGTAGCGACAGTACTGGCATTTGTGCTGGCACCGGATACATTTCGGCTTGTCGAAAGTGGAGGCGGGCGTAATGCTTCCGACTCTGGATCATTCTCGCTTGGTGTTGCACTGTATTGTCGACCTCCTGCCATGAACGGCCGCTTACGCTCAGGAGGAACTTGTATATTGTTTGAAAACTGATCAGACGGAGCGCTGGATAATTCCCTCTCTCGCTGGCTCACAGCATCTGGCTGTCGCTGGTTCTTCAAGGTTTCGAAGACTGAGGGCCGTGGCTCGGTCGGATCAACAGTGGCAGGATGAGGCTTCCTGGGAGAGGGTTGTCTCATCGGTGAGACTTCGCGCGACGGAGGCTTCCATTGATTGAGCGTTGACGTGAACATGCTAACTTCGGTTGCGGCTCCAGTCGACTCATGACTACGCTGACTCTGGATACTTCGCTCACTCCGCACGCTTTGGTAACTCTGCTGACGTCCTTCAGCACGAGCGGGAGCCAAAGATCCAGGCTGTTCGTTTGGCTGACTAAAGTGTGGTGGAGGCTGATCGGAGAGTAAGGGATTAGATCTGATGGACGAAGCGAACGAGGCGTTGGGCGAGTCAGACATTTGAGGTTGTTGCAATTCGGCTTTGGAAGACTTGGGAGTCAAACGAGGCCGGGCACCAGGAGGAGGACCATTGTTCAGCGGTGGAGGAGCAGCACCTCGTTGCATAGGCTCTCGACTAGGAGCGCGGCCAGGCTCTCGACTTTGAGCACGACCAGGCTCACGGCTTGGGGCACGCATAGGCTCGCGACTCGGAGCACGCACAGGCTCACGACCTGGTTTTTGCACGCGCTCTCGGCTGGGCTGTTGTCGCAGACCTCTGTCCTGTGAAGGCCGAGCTTGAGAATGCAGAACTCCGGGCGGGAGAGGCTCGCCATTTTCAGGCGCTGGTCGAAAGCGTTGACGGGAGTCTTGGGACGAGGGGCGGTGTGGTTCGGCAAAAGGTGGACGGGGTGGGGTATTCTGAGAAGCCTGGCGATCTTGGACAGCTGGCGAACTGCGCGGTGCTTGTTGCTGACCAGCAGCCAACCCCAGCATCTGGTCTACATCGCGGGGATCAAAGCCACGCAGGTCTGGAACCTGGCCCTTTGTGTATTTACGGTAGATCTTGACGAGACTAGCAATGAAGAAATCCTTCTCTTTGGAGGTGGCAGCCTGCCAATAGTAGGGCTTTGAGATGGTGACAATGAAGCCTACACTACCGGCCCATTGGTAGTGGTTCTGCTTGGGTGGAGGGGCATTGGGATCGGGGTGAGCAAAGGATTCGATGGCGGACAGGTCCTCAAGGTTCCAGGTCTTGCCAATGGAGAATGAGCCGTTGTTGTTCTCACGAGCCTTGTGCATGCGGACGCGGCCAGTGCTACGGACGGCGACGACGATGATGCGAGGCTTCTTGTTATCGGGAGCTGAAGTGGGCGGGGGCGGGGTCGAGGGATGGGCGGCATCTTCAGATATGCGAATATGCGTAATGTACGACTCGGCGACTATTGGATCGTGTCAGTGGGGCCCGGGCAGTGAGTGCAGACGGCGACGCGACTCACGCTGTCCGTTCTGGTCGAGCTTGGAGAAGCAGCTCTCGACCATGCGTCGCTTCTCGTCCTCGAAGCGCTCTGCACGGGTCATTGTGCTGTTGGCGGGAGGTTGGCCCTGTGGCAGCGAGGGCTTCCTGCCGCGGGCGTCATGTTGCATGGCCGAGTCGGACGGGTTGCGCGACTGCGAGCCATTCATGCTGTCGACGTGACTACTGGGTTTTGCGAATGTACTGCATCTGGAGGCCGGCCAGATTCACTGAAGCTGACGGACAGCAGACGACCGAGCAGGTACTGTGGCTGGGAATGTCAAGACGCGTAGGAAAGATGACGGATAGATTGCTGGCAGCCGTTCGACTCCCGGCACAGCAAGCAACCCAAACCTCAAGCCTCAAGTCCCAAGATTCACAGCCCTCCTTCCACTCATGCCGAGCTGCCAGTCTTGGCAATCGCGGCTCTCTGTCGCGAAGCAGCCCTAATTGCCGTCGGCAGCGCGGCCCGAGCAGGTGTGTCTACCGACTGAACCTTCGACTTTTTTTCTGTATCGCGACTGCCTTTTCGCGACGCCTTCCATTACAACCATTCCTCACACAAACTTCACACCATGTCCTCAAAAGCTCCCTCGCCTGAGCTCCTCGCTCTCGTCAACGACTTCCTTGCCAGCAATGGCTTTGAGAAGGCCGCCAAGGCCCTCACAAAGCAGGCTAAAGACCAAAGCATCACTCTGGCCACTGATGGAAAAACTACCCTGACCGCCCTCTACGACGCCCGCCCCAAGGACACTGCCGCTGCTACCACTGTCGACGACTCCTCAGACGCCAGCGACAGCAGTGACGACGAATCTTCCGACTCCGACTCCGACGACTCTGAGAGTGAAGACGAGAAGAAGCCCGTAAAGAAGGAGGCCTCCAAGAAGCGCAAGGCCACTCCCTCCAGCTCCTCCGACTCGTCCGATTCTTCCGACTCTGAAGACGAGAAACCCGCTGCAAAGAAGACCAAGACCGCCAAGAAGGCCGAGTCGTCCTCCGACTCGTCCTCTGCTTCGTCTTCCTCCGAAAGTGAAGACAGCAGCGACTCTTCTGATTCCGAATCCGACTCCGACTCCGATTCATCATCGGCCTCATCATCCTCCTCGTCATCTTCCGACTCCGAGAGCTCCAGCGATTCGGACAGTGATAGCTCGTCATCCTCAGACAGTGATTCCTCAGACAGCGAGAGCGAGAGCGAGAAGAAGAAGTCCGCAAAGAAAGAGAAGAAGGAGAAGAAGAAGCCCGTTGCTAAGTCCGAGCCCTCGTCCGACTCTGCTGCTTCGAGCGTGACCCTCGCCGATGCTCCTGCTCCCGTCAAGGCCGAAGTTGATACTATCATGGTTCCTGCAAGCTCAGCCCTTGGCCAAGCTGAAGGAACTGCTGCTCCTTCCAATGATGCGGACGAGCACATGCACCCTAGCCGCAAGCGCAAGCTCGGGGGTGCTTTTGGCGAGGCTGAGCAGCAAGTTGCTGTTCCTGCCACCGATGCAAACCTCAAGCGTGCAAAGAAGGAAAATGTGCCCTTCAGCCGTATCCCCAAGGATCAGTATGTCGATCCCCGTCTTCAGAGCAACGCTTTCGTGCCTTACGACTACGCTCAAAGAGCACACGAGGCATTGATCGTCACCAAGGGCAAGGCTTTCACCAAGGCCAAGAACAAGGGCAAGCGTGGTAGCTACAGAGGCGGCATCATCGACCAGACCCCAAAGGGCATTCAATTTGAGGACTAGAGGTCTCGAGAAGGCTTGGAATTGAAGTATAGACTACACAAAAGTCAAAGCGTGGAGTTTTTGTTGCACAAAACAGGTTCGGGGTTTCTGATATCAGGTGTTTTTTGTTGGATAGAGTACCACATATTTTCGGTCCAGGCATGGCTCACTTTATATAATCTGAGCTGCTTTTACAATCATTTCAACCAAGGAACTCACATACTATAACAGTCTGTTGTGTTCTTCTCTGCACTTTACATTTCGTCGCGGAGAGCCTCCAGACAGCATGTGTCTGCCGGACTCCGTCAAACAGTCTCAATGTAAGTGACTAACAGTCCTTGGCTTGATAAGGTTAATCATCTCATACCTCGAGCTCTTTGCCATTGCTTTCAAAATCCCTCATCCACAACCCCATCAGACCACCACCACCAAAATGGATACAGAACCCCCAAAGACTTTCATTCAGGCAAAGGATAGGCTGCGGCTTCATCTTGTGCACTTCGGAAAACACTCTTGAGATCACATCCCGTGCTCAAAGTGGAGGCTCGAAGCTGGGAGAACAGATACAGCTTGAGCAAGATTAGGGTTTCTTGCTCACACCCAATTCAAAAAGTTCACGTCATGAGATCAGTAAAACACCAAATCTGCTAAAATTAACACGATCATTACTGATAAAAGAACGTGGGAAGAGCGGGGATCTGCTACTCAGCCCATGGGAAACAGGTATAAGTACAGCTTGTTCTTTGCTTGTCTTCATTCTTTACTTTTTATCCTTGTCTGTTGATGAGATTGAACCTCAGCACTACTCGACAGGGAAATCCTACCTTCAACATGAAGTTCACAGCTACTCTTCTCGCGGTCCTCAGCGCCACGGCTCTGGTCACCGCTGTCCCTGTCGAACCTTCTTCCGATGAAGTCCTTGCCACGGCAGGGTCGAAAGATCCTGCCGGCTGTTACTGGGCACGAGACATATGCAGCTGGCTCCCTATGGCGCAAGTCTTTTTCTTTTTGCTTTTGGGCATCCAGCTGACGCTTGACTCTAGGTGGTGTACCACAACGCCGGCCAAGTGCTACGAACAATGCTTGGTGAAAAGGGGCTGCCCTGTCGACTGGCTGCCGACCATAACTGTACCCGATCCTCCCAAGGCCACCCAGTTCGTCGCCCCTGTCGACACCTCTGCCGTCGAAGTTGCCGCAGCGGAGGCGAAAGAACCTGCCGGTTGTTTCTGGCGACGACAAAAATGCATGTGGTGGGGCTCAAGGTCAGTATCTTTTTCCAACCGAAAAGAGGGGCTAGGCTGACACTGGCTATAGTGTAACGTGCACCACAAACACAGACAAGTGCTTTGCGGAGTGTCTGAGGAAAGGGGGTTGCACTGTTTACCCCAAGATGCCAGATGGACCGCCACTGGAAAAGGAGGAGCCTCCCAAGACCACCGAGCTCGCGAGTCTCGATTAAAAAGAGTCGAGACGGACCAAGTCGTTTGCGGAAGACGACCTCGCTACAACGAGACAAAATTTGGATGTCTTTTCGAGTGTGCGTGAGTGGACTTTTGCCGCAGAGAAACAGAAAACTGCACGATCAAGTATGGCTATCAATGCTCATGGATGTGCATGGAAGGAGTGTGTGCTTGTCAGACAAGAAAAGTTTTGCGTGGTTCAGATCGTGGTTTCGATGTGATGGACAGGTCTTTAGGTCTGCCTGATCGTAAATCAGTATGGGTTTTTTGTGACCTACAAGAAATTGTTCTTTCGGAGTTGTCTGGTGGTCTCTTGTGTGCTTCGTCGTGTGCGCATCTTTGATTGAAATTGTGTGTATTAGCCCCTCAGAATGTATTGGTAGTTCATGTTGACATGGCTTCGGTATCTTGTGGCAACTAGGTAGTGATCTGCTACATCGTTGATGGTTGAAAAGCATGGTGCTTGTCGGATCTCGAGGTACACATAGAGCTCTACTCCAAATGACTTGCAGAGTTGTTTGGATCAAGAAACAGTCCGCAGCCCGCTACCATGGCTGTTCTGTATTGTCAGGCCATTAAGCTTGTCAAAAACGGAGGTGTTCGTGTGGTGTTCGGGAAACCCACGGGTAGTTACGAACATGAAACAACCATGTCCGGGCCTAAAGATATAGTCAAGGGTTCGGGGGTAAGAAACATGGGGTTCCTGATGCCTGTAGTGTGAAAGATGTCAGATCAGACTTCGCCCAGAAGCATGTCATGTTTCGAAACTCGTCGGAGAAGAAACTCAGAGGGGAGTCAGGAGAACGAGCTCAAGCCGAGCCCTATTGAACCGTCCGTACATAAGGGGTCTGGCTTCCAAAGCTGTTAGACGCGTGAAAGATACAAAAAAGCTATGCACAAGGCTGAGGCGTCGTATGTAAAAGCCACAACGTTTCGTGCAGCGTGCAGCTGGGAAAAAAGAAGAATCCTCGGTGGCGTAAAGCAAAGAAACGGGTCTATGCAATCTCCAGGGCTGACGAGGTCAATCGTACCGAGTACCAGGTTCCGTCTACAGACAAGTTCGACCGTTGTTGGTGGCTGGCGTATCATCGGAAAAGACACCAATATGTGCTTTGACATATGCAGGAGCGACGAACAATCACCTCATCGAACAGTAAAGCGCTCCGAGCTTTCCGGATAACGAGTATTTGTAAAGGCAGGAAAACATGCTAATGATATAGGAGATAAAAGGGGGGTATCTAGATGAGCTTTGTAAACGAAAGAAAAGAATGAAAAAAAAGAAAAGAGAATTGCTGGCAGCAGCAGCACCACACCATAAGAAAAGAACAGATAAGACACACTGGGGTTTTTGGTACATAGAAGACAGCAAGCAAGAATGAAAAGAAAAGAGAAAGAAATCCAAAAGATAATGCGCCATGTTTTGGGTTGCCCCGTTTCCTCCTGTTCGCCAGTGTAAGAGTTGTACAAAGCCTGTAGTCCTTTCCTTCCAAGCACGCGAAATGCTGTAAGAACGTTCTATCCGCATTGCATGATGCAGTGAACACGCGAAGGAAGAAGGATAGGGAGATAACGCCAGGTCGACCGATGAGAAGAAAGAAAAAATAACGCCAATTTGGAATCTGGTCCGCTTGTTACGCCAGATGTAAAATCGAGAAAAAGTCGCGAGTCTTTTTTTTTTTCATTTGGTCGAATTTTTTGAATTGCGATGGTGGTCGTTCTCCAGAAGCGGAAGTTGTTCCTCGGAATGTGGAGAAGAGAAGGAAGAGCCAAGAAATGTGTAAAATTGATCATGAAACAAAAGCCGTTGATGCCGAGATGAAACCGTCAGATGGGGTATATTATGCGAAAAAGAACTCCAGAAACCGGGTAGCGAGAGGTAAAGCAGAATGGTCAAGTTTGTGTAGCGAGAACGACAGATGACTCTCTGCTTGTTTGTAGCAGGCGAGTAGTTGACGGTGGTTGTGTTCGAGGGTTGTGCTCGAAAGAGTGGTGTTCCAGAGGAAGCAGCAAGGACTGGCAGTGTGGGTTAGCGCGAGTTCACTTCAAACAGTCCGGCCGTCCCGCGCCGGACCAGAGCTTAAGGCAGACTAACCCTTGCGGAAGCAAGTATAGAACAACGCCAGCGCTTGATTCCTTTGATTGCTGTGTCTTCCATTTCCTCTTCCGGCCGCAAGGAAGAGGGAGAAGCGGAATGACAGCTCATGATACTCTCGTGTCAGGTGGGATCACAAGATTATCGAGGCTTTGGTGGCGGTGGTTGGCCAGGCTTCAAAGTGCCTGTCGTGTCGTACGCTCCTCGGCCCATGTTGACTGTGACGACGTTGCTGTTCCTTCTGATCATAGGGAACTTGGCTGCTCTTGAAGCGAAGGACTGGGTGCGCGGTGAAAACTGTGGGTCGAGTCAGTATACCATTTTATCTTGTCGCATTTGTCATGCCCGGGTGATACAGTCGGGCAAGGAGGGCAAGGCTTACGATGAGTAACGGTAATCCAGTCGAACGTCCTCGTGAAGAAAACACGAGAACCGGAGACTCCGTCTGACGGATATAGCTCTGTAGCGAGGGCGAATCGAGGCCTTTTTGATACACGGGACTCTTCCCAAGAGAATGTGTGTGGAATGCTGGTCTCACCAAGAAACCGAAACCAAGAATTATAAAAAATGTATACGCCTTGCGCAGGGAGTGAAAGGTATGCGAGGATGAACAAGAGAAAATAAAGGAACAAAAAAGGTGGCATACCCACGGCGAAGGCGATACGGGTTATATCTATCTCGACTCTGTCTACAAACTGCTCGCGTCACCACGCATGCCATCTTTGGGTGCAACCCCCTTTCCCTTGGGTGTCTCGCTTGGTAGGCCCCAGGGAGATTGAAATTGACGTGCACCCATTACTTTTTTTTGTCGAGCGCAGACTGACGCAGACGGGGCAGCCGTGCGCCTGAGCTTTTTCTGTTTGGCTGTTTCAAGTCCGATTTGATGCGCGCAGCAAGGGCGGCCGATCTTGCAGCTTTGATTGATTGACATGCCCGGCAACGGTACCAACAGTCAACCCCCCGGCAGCGGCGCGGCGACTTGAAGAGCAGGGGGTGATTTGGCCAGAGGATGAAGCGCCAACAGCAGCAGTCGAAGAGATCGGTTTCCCAAGCCATTCTCTCCGTCCCGCCGGGAACGAGGCTAAACCCTGTCAATCAATTGCCATCTAATGCAGGCACACCCGCCTCAAAGTGTCCGCGCATCTGCTTCCAGCCCACAGCCGCTGCATGCACCTTCGTTGGTCTTGCATTTCTGGCGGACGTCAAAGACACCGGACAGGAAAATCTGATTCAGGTTCACTGATCGTCTCGTTCTTGGCTCGTATGTCTATTGCAGAAGTGAGAACACTGCATGCTTGTCGCTCTGCTGTTCCAACACGATCGGCTAATCTCCCACTTCTTGCTTCAAACAGGCGCTACCGAGGCGTCAGATGATAGTCCCGGATTACGATATGCTACGAGAAACCGATATGACATAAAACACGAGGCGGCTTCGCGGGAGGTATCAAACTAGAATGCCACTAGAACCAGCGCCTCATCTCCGGGGCCTACGGAACAACGGTCTTACCGTGAGCTTAGAAAAGCTATATGCTTTTCTTCTCCAATCTGTTCCTGCGTGCGATTGAATGAAGAGCTGAGTTTATCACAGTGTCGCTGACTCGTTGTCGTCCCTGGTTACTTGTCGGCGGTTGTCCGTCTCTATGGGACCTGCAAGTGCCATCCTTTCGGATCTCACGGCGAAACGGAAGCAAGCTTGTGCATCCCGCTGCAGGCTGTCAGATCTGTGCTGTGCCTCGACCCTTGATACGTCAAGTGTGTTGACTCTGCGTCCAGTTTGCGTGATCAAACGAGAACCCTCTGCCCCTTTCTCTCATTCTTCTTTGTTCATGCCTTCAGCTGCCCAGCCCTTGTTCTTTCCTTCTTTCCGAACTGGACCATGCTTCAGAGCTATCTTCGTGAGCAAAGACGGGAACTGACCCTGATTTTCCGTGGCCTATGCCATAGCCTCGAAATTGTCATTACTGCCCGAAGCCGTGGGCAAAGCAAATTAAGATTGTGACAGCAGGCTTCCTTGCATCCTCCATCGCACTGTTCTGGAAGAACCGGGCGCTCGGCTTTTCGTATTGCCACTATGCCCTACTTACACAACCTTGCTTCAACCTACCTCGGTGTGAGCACGTAACATCTTCTGACATTGACCCCCAACAAAGGGAGCATCAACGGGCAAACAGTTTTCACAAGTTGTGCCATGTTTGATGCTGGAGAAACGGGAAAACAATCTCCTGGACCGGCACGGAAAGAGCTCGCAAACAAACTCTCACCAACCCTGGTAAGCCACCAAACAACCAGAAGACAAAGGACAGCCGCCGGACGCGGCAAAGCACGATTCCCCCGTGCATATCAATCAGGCATTGATTGTTTGAAAGACCTGTGCATCAGTTTTCACCATGCAAGAAGTCGATCAAAGGCGGTACGACTCTAAGCCGGGATCCGATGCAGCAGTTCGCAGACGAGTGTCTGTTGGTGTAACTCTGCAGCAAACCGGGTTGAACGGTTCGCGCAGCGGAAGATCTGCCTCTAGCAGACAAGCTGTGTCTACCAAGGATCTTGTGATGGACGACAAACAGCAAAAAAAAAATCAATCCTTGCGTGGTGAAACCTTGTGTTTACTGCGAGGTTTGGCTTCTGCACTGAGAACATCAATTGTTCCTGAAATGGCCTACCAACATGACCTTCGAGCTGGTGTCAAGACCTGCTCTCCAGGAGTCACGTTCTCAGTTGGCCATAACGAAGATCGATCCAAGCCTCGCATTCAGCCAGTCATCAAGGACCAGACACAGACCAAGTGTCAAGGATGTTGGACTTTAATATTCTGTCAGTGTTCCACGCAGAAACTTCTCCCGCTTCTGCTATATTAATTTGAATGACGTTCGGTTCGAGGAGCTCGGCAGTTCAGACTTGTTAGTGGTCAGCCATGTCCACGTACTGACACAAGCGACTTTGATGATATCAACAAGGTCCATAATTGGCAACCGAGTTTTTCATGTGCTCAGGTAGACGGCTTGTCTTGGAGGCGACGGTAGAGACATGGCCAAACCAGGGACTTGTCAAGGGTGGTACGGGCTTGAATATGCTGAGGTGACGGCACATCACTGTCAGCCGAGATGAGGTTCAGAGCGGCCCTGGCCGCAAGAACTCCTGGGGCAGGCCGGTCGTTCGGGAAAGGAGGCTCAATTGAGCGAGGAGTGAGTTTCTTGTCAAAGGCGGTGTACTGCTGCAAGCCACTGATCCGATCAGGTACCAGTACCAGCGCTCTTGACTTGGAGATCGAGTCTCTGTTCATAAAAGTGCATGTCGCTATGTGCAAGATGAGGGGAGATATTCAGTAGCTGTTTATTGGAAACACGGGTGTTGTTGAGAACGTGGTTGGGAGCGCGTTCGCAAAGGCTTGGCCGAGCAGGGTTTCCGTCATGGGCGGTACCTGCGAACGCAACGGCGCGAGTCGTCGTCGTCGCCTTGGTCCTCTTCACAAGAAACTCGATCTCAACACCGTCGCAACCATCCAATATCCATACAGCAAACCTGTCAACGCTCCAATAACATCACACAATGAGTGACGCATCGGCACCGAAGCCCAGCAGCAGCGTCAAGCTGGTCCTGCTGGGAGAGGCTGCAGTAGGAAAGGTACGAACCTCTAGACCAACACCCACCGCCCACAGTCACTGATGCCGCCCGCAGTCATCACTGGTCTTGCGCTTCGTAAACAACGACTTCCAGCCCAACAAGGAACCCACCATCGGCGCCGCTTTCCTCACAAAGAAGATCTCGCTACCTGCCCGCACCATCAAGTTCGAGATCTGGGACACGGCAGGCCAGGAGCGTTTCGCCTCGCTCGCCCCCATGTACTACCGCAACGCACAAGCTGCTCTTGTCGTCTATGACCTTACCAAGCCGTCTTCGTTGGTCAAGGCTCGTCACTGGGTTGCCGAGCTGCAACGTCAGGCCTCTCCAGGTATCGTCATCGCCCTGGTTGGAAACAAGTTCGATCTGTGTGGTGAGGAGGGAGAGGATGCCGACGAGGATGCCGCCGCCGAGGCTACCACTGGCGAGGACGAAGATGGTGCAGACGCAAGGAAAGTCAGCACGCGCGAGGCCAAGTCATATGCCGACGAGGAGAACCTGCTGTTCTTTGAGACTTCCGCAAAGAACGGCACCAATGTCACCGAGGTCTTTACCGCTATTGCCAACGCCATTCCTGAAACGAGCCTCAAGGGTCCAAGAGGAGGCGCTGCCGCCGCCAGAGCTGGTGCTGGTGACGCTGCTGCCCAAGGTCAGGAGTCAAGGGTCAACTTGAATAGCATCAGAGAAGCTGGCGCAAAGGAGGGTTGTGCGTGCTAGTCTGCTTGTTTTGCTATTCCTGCTCTACCGTGTCTCGTTTCGAGATAAACTTGAATGCTGGTAAATTGACTTTGGCCTTTTGCTTTGTATCTTGGAGGTCATGTTGACAGAGCTTTTGGGCCATCCTTCGAAAGTTTTGGCGTTTCCTTGCTGGCGTTTTTTCCGATCATTGCGATATTGGATCGTTTCCTTTTTGCTTCATCATGTTGATATCCACATCGAGTCTTGTCAAGGGGTCTTCTTAAACCCTTTTTTGCCCCATTATGCCTCTTCTAATTCATTCTCTCGTCAAAAATGGCTCCATGTTGTTCATTGATTGGTCGTGTCGCCCGCGACAGAGCTCTCATATCCATCATCACTTATAGCGGCTTGTCGCTTCGATCCTTCTCGTGCCACTTTCCAAAATCACGAAACACGACGTGTGAACTACCTATAATAAAGCACGATCTTTCCAAAAGAGGTACGAATTCAGAGAGGGCAGTCAGCATTACGACTTGGTTGCTAAATAAAGCAGCAGCTGCTCCATGCGTCGTGGTTTCCTTCTCGAAGTCTTCAAAACGATTCACTCATGTTTTATCATGGCTCGCGGTCTATAATAGAGTACAATGCACCTTCCTAATAATGACAAGCATCTTCTCAAGTGTGGACATCAGTCATTCCTCAACAATTTAGACACTCGAGCACTCAACATCAATGCGGTATACCAGGTTCGGTCTTGGTAAGTTGTATATCCTTCTCCTTCGGATACTGTCATGTCGTATCATGGCGATAGTCTACTTCATGTCCTGATGCTGCTTTCATCACAGCAGACATGGAGTCCAATGTTGCTTCTGCATCGATGCATACATCTTACTCAACACTCTGTTCTATAGCGCTGTGGACGACTTTGTTGCTGACCTTGGCAGAACTCTCTTATTAGCGATGCTGACCTCATGCTCTCGGCGCTAGATAACCTTCTTGCGTATTGTTTCTTCGATCAGTGTTACTGGACAAGTGACGAAGAACTCGAGTTGCATGACTTTTGTGATACCAACGAGACCCATTCATCTCGATAGAAGATGCCATCCAATGCTCAATCATAAACACTACACTTCGTGCTCAGAGTCTGCCGTTTGCTGTATCTTCAACCTCTTTTCTTGCATCACGAAGAGGTTTGTACATGGTATATGCGTGTTCTTTGCAATTCTAAGCCTTGTACATGTACAAAGCATATCCTCCGGAAATGAACCCTTGAGTCTTTCTGCTTACGAGTTTTGGGTAGAGCGTGTATTGTCGTGAGGTTGGGATGACTTTATGTCTTGTCAATGTCTCCGTCGTTACTTTCCTCCGTCGTTACTCCTCTCTCCTCCTTCTCCCCCTTCTCTTTCTCTTTCCTTTTTCCCAACCGGTGGCATACCCACAATAGTCGCAGCACAGATAGCGATAGTCCCCAACTCAGGAAGATACGTCATGGTGAGATATACCGTAGGATCCCCTTTACTCGCATTGAACATCCTATCTCCCGTCGCTTCAAAAACAAGCGAGTACACCAGTCGTACAACCACCAACGGAATAGTGTAGGTAACAGCATGAATCGCTCTTCGTTCCGGCAACGCATAGACACACATGTTTTGGAACCGCCAAAACACGCATAATAGCCAGAGAGTGTAGATGTAGATGACACTGATGATGGCTCGGCTGGCTTGATCGTAAGGTGTGAGATCTAATTGATTGTGGGGTTTGTTCTTGATGGCAATGTATCCGATAACAGAGATGACAATGTCGATCCAAGTAAGCAGTTGCGGGATGAAAAAGTAGCGTTTGTGTACTGCAGACACTACTTTATTCCTGTTTATTCCCATCAGCATTGTTTACCTCATCAATCGGTGGAAGAAAGAACATACACTCTATGCAACAACTCCAGAAACAAAAAGATGATGAGCATGATGCCCAAGGATTCGCAGACGAATACCGTAGCCCACAGGCTTTCAGAGTCATTGGATATGATGGCCAAATAGCAGCTTGCACTGACAAGCCGTATGAGAGAGAAGACTCCAATGCAGAACCAGCCGATTCGTCTTGTCCAGTAGAATGAAGCAGCCAAGAGAAGAGAAACTGAAAAAGTGATGATTTGGGCAACACAGATGCCATCACGATATCTGAATACGCCGTCGCCATACATGTTTCATCAGAGAAAAGCCAAATCTGATATTGGACAAGATGATGTAGAAGTGGTGTCAATCGCAAGGAGAGGAGATGATGAAGTAGTAAATCAAAAGTTCAGCAATAGAGAAATGTATCAACTTTTATAACCTACAGGTGGTGCAAGGCTGTGCTCACTAAACCAAGACCATTCTTGGTCCATTCTTAGATATTCTCTCGTACCATACATGCTTCACCTTCTGCAGCAAAAGAGGTTCGTTTTTGGAAGACGTGAAGTTGATCTTGGGAAATCTGATTGGTCGGCTCGGACTTTTTCAGAGGATTTCCCTTGGGACAATCGTTGCTTGGCACTTGGGAGATTGATTACTTGTCATTGTCATTGTCAGCAACGACCTTTGGATAAGTGGCTATGCATCGTAGCGCATGTTAATGTGTTACTGTGAGGGGAGGCAATGGCGTATGCAACGATTGTGCCTGGAAGATATGCCTAACTGAAGTTGTCACAATGTAGATCTGGTGGTTTACTTGTTCTTCTTCGATTGTTTGTCCTTTTTTTTTCTGTGTGATACTGTATATTGGTCGTGAGGTTCTCCTATACGGAGGCTCATGGCCTTTCTATCCTAGAACCAGGTCGTCCTGAGGGGTGACGTAACCGCTCCAAACGAAGAAATAGATCATGAATCATGGTGCAAGGAGTATTGAATGATGAAGCAGAGTGATAAAAACTTCTCTTTTCATCTTGTCGAGCCGAAAGACCAGGACGCAAGGATGGTGTATATACCATCTGCGTACTGTACTGTGTCCCTCCCACCTCTATACACCCGGCATTCCCAAAATGCTTCTGATGGCAGGCACACCACGGGGGACAAAGTAGACGGTGTAGATGACGCCGAAAGCAACAAGGAAGCCTGTAAACTTCTCGAGCCAGGTGTGGAAGTATGCAGCAGTCATGAGCAGCATCCACCAGCTCAGACCTGCAATGCATAGAGCAACTCTAACGCCCAAGCCCAACTCGTTAGGGACGGGGATATTGCCCTTGTTGTCCTGAGTCTCGACAACGGCGGTCTTGACAGCGCCGTCGTGCATGCGGATACGACGATCTTCGCGCAAACCTCCGTTTCTGAGAACGCTGGGCAAGATCTCGAGCCAGAGCATTGCAGAGCCAAGAATAAGAATAAAGACATGGCCACTGATGTCATGGCCACCCCTCCATGAGCCACCAGCGATCTTGCAAGCAGCATGAGTAAAGATTTCTCTGGTGTCGCTCATCTGGTCCTGCTTGTAGTTGTTGATGGGGTCGTCCTTGTAGATGATCTCGCATTGGCCGCCGGTCAGTCTAAAGCCGCGGTCGATGATGGGTGGACCGAAGAACCATTGGGTGACTGCGCACCAGACGGCCGTCACGGCAATGTAGCGGGTGATGGCGCGGATACGGCGAGGGGTGAGGGTTGGCTTGAAGCGAGGACCCAGGGAGCTGTGGGTGAAGCAGAAGAGGAAGAAGGCGCCTGTGATCCAGAACCAGCCAATCTTGACAAAGTAGACGTTGAAGACATTGGACTTGAGGGCAAAGTACGAGGGCGCGATTGACGGAGGGTGCGACTGGAGGTCGCCGCTGTAGGGCGTATTGCGCGTAGTGCTGTTGAGAACGCTGAACAGCGAGCCCAGCACTAGAGTGAAGGGGTAGATGGCCAGCAGGACACTCTCAAGGAAGGTGGGATACCACGGTGACGATGGCGCCTGTTTGAGGCTGTCCATGTTGCCGTTCGGGGATGAGGGCGACGAGGGTTGGGATAGTGCAGACACAGGCACCTCTGCCTTGAAGCGATTTCGGCTTGCCATGACGCGTAAGATTGGTATAGATGGAGACTTCGTCGGTTGCTTCTTGTTGTCGCAGAAAGAGGCTTTGGTCCACGTTTTGCGATGCCATTATGACGTAGGTGTATTCACTGCCAACATTCTCCTCTTGCTTGTAACCAGGAGCACCCTGACTCCTATCGTCACAGTCAATACAACGTCTGATCGGACTGGCCCAAGGAGCCATTGAGAGTCGTGTTGTTATTGTGCTGCTGTTGCTTACATTTCGATAAGCCGCCATGTCGCCAGCTTGCTGATGGGTTCGAACTTGGGCAGCATTGTGAGTAGTTGGAACACCTTCTTTCTCGTCTCGACCTTCTAGAGAAAACCTACAATCAGAACTGAGTGCCCAGTTGTTGATAGTAGCCATCCAAACACATCAGAAGTGCCAATTCCAACAGTAGTGTATGGTAGCAAAGCTGATTTTTCAAGTCTTGACCATGGCCGTGTATAGCTAACTCGTCATTCAACGCATAGTTGCAACATTCTTAGCATTCATGTGAGCCCTATTTTGTGACCATTAGAGCAGTACCTGAGTGTAAAGTCTGATCGTCATGTGCACTTGATTTGACTGAAACTTGACGAGTGATACTGAAGAGCAAGACGTGGATTAAAATCTGTCTTCGAGCTCTTTCTAAACTCCACGGCTCTGGCGGCTTTTGGAAAGCAGATCAAATGTGGCATTATTGTGGCTCAGTTGCGCAAATCGCAGCTTTTGGCTTCTACTACTTTACAAGCAATGTCCGATTATGGGGCTAAGTTCACGATATCAGGCAGGCGATCGAGTTCGCATATGCAGGGAGGCTTGCGAACCTGCCAATCGTGGACGTTTGCTGTAGGATCAGCTCCTGACGATCAACAACATGTCCCGTGGAGGGATTTTTTAGAGGGCAGGACAAAAGTTTCTCAGTAAACAAAGTCTCGCGTCCTACCTATTGATTAGGGACCCACTCCAGGTGATGCCTCATATAAGCCAACGTGCAAGCTGAGTCCAGAGTGGCTAGGCACCGAGAGGCGTCTCTGGACCTTCCCCTGTGGTTCCTGACCACCAGACGAGACAATCCAACGTCTGAGATTATGAGGTCGGAGATGTCTCGCTCTGACAACTGCAGCGATATGCAGTGTTTTGATGCAAGGCAAGTTGAGCATTGATTGGAGAAAGGAGGATGATCGATGCCAGATAATGCGATCAAGGCTGTTGCAAGTGCTCGCGGCCTGGGCAACTTTGTACAACAAGCGTTGTTCTTCGGCTTCGCCATGGAATCCTGAGGCCTCAATGGCCAAAGTTTAACCCCGCTCGTCAAAACCGCGAGTGGTAACGTAAGCTGGATTGACACACTCTGTACTTAACCGGGAGCCGAACGATTCCTTGCCTATCGCGGAGTGCTGCCCCGAAGTCGCGAGGAGTCGAAAAAATGTCGCCAGAAGTCGCAAAAGACAACAGCGATCACGGATCCACCGTGCCAGGCCAGAGTGACGTGAGTGGCCAAGGGCTTGTGCACCGTGCCATGTTATCTTTATGGGGAGCGTTTGATGGATCAATTGTCGGCGGAGAGCTCGGGGCAAGTGTTTACAAAGAATCACTCGATCGCGATTCCCGCGGCCAAGTTGCGATGTCGCAGGCGCTGTGCGTCCAGTCCAGCCAGCCCCTTGTACAATGCTGCTACCATCGAGGACAGCTCCAGGAGGAGACGGCGGTAGCAAACAAGGGCGTGTACTCCATCAGGCTGCGATTCGACAATTGATATCTAGAGATCGGCTCGGGATAAGGATGACGCTTTCGGGAGTGGGGTCTCGGGGAGCGGATGTGGTGATTTAACATGGACTAGACTCGAAGCGGAAAAGGATAGGACAATCGGAGACATGTGCTGTGCCTGATTTCGCAATGGGCGACTCACGAGGCTTCGCCGTTTAGCGGCCACGGGGGAACAAGTGGGAAAAGCAGCAATTCATTGTGCAAAAGAACAGCTGTCGAGATGAAGGGACTCGACGGGCTAAGGGCGGGAGCATGTTGGCAAGTACTCTTGTACATTCGGGTAATCATGAGACTGGTCGTGTCTGGACTCGAAAATAGGGAGATGGGAGGGAGGGCATGCGCCCTTAGATTTGCTAGGCTGGAGCGGGACTCAATGAACGAGGCGTTTCCTAGCCGCAGGTCCCACACGGCCACAGGAAGGCGCATTGCGTGCCTCGAATCCCTGCGTGCGTGTTTTCTGGCTGTCAAGGGTCGAGCGAGAGACAGGATCGGAGCAGGACAATGAAGAGGTGTGTATAGTCAAACAAAGGCCATAGAACAGAGAAAGCACAGGGGAAGGCAGGCACAAAAGGAGAAATTTGGTGCTGAGATAAGATCAGGAAGGCACGTTTCGGAGGCTTTGTCTAGCAAGGAGCAGCTGTGATTGGGCTGGCCGGTCGCTCCACCCTTCAAGCGGGGGATCCGCTAGCCTTCGGTCTCTTGACCAACTTGCTACCACCTTCTTGACTACTTTCTCTGCTGCTCCTCTCCGCCTGACTCTGACTCTCGACAACACCTGTTCATCCACTGCCCATCCTCGTTCCATTGACGCCCTCGTGACTCTCGACACACCTCCCTACCTACCGCTCACGCAATCACACCACGCATCTGCTCATTCCTGCCGCCTTGCCGATCCACCGTCGCTCTTTGTTGTTGAGGCTGTGCAACCGACAATCTCCAAAAAAAAAAGTCTCGGGAGAGCGACAACCATCTGCCTCGACCAGTATACCAGCAATCCACACCACAATGACCGTCGCAAGGGTATGTCCGCTTCCTCGGCGTCGACGGCCCGCCAGCTGATAAGCAACCCAACAGGACACACCGCACCGAGCCTCCGTCTCTGGCAGTCTGCCGTCACGCAACTCGTACTCGCGATCTCACAACACTCCTTCAATGCTCGGCTCTTCCTACAACCCCACCCACCGTGTCACCCGCCGCAAGAGCACCACCCTGAGCGCTGCAACCTCCGCCCAAGCAATCTCCCAAGCCATCAACATCGACCAGTCCAACGCTGCACGTAAATCCGTCTCTTCACGCAACCCTCTTGGTTCCGTCAGCCAGGCCAGCTACCCCTCTCCTCCGAGCAGCTTGCCTCAGGGTGACAAGTTGGTCGACGACAAAAAGGTCAAGGCTCGTCGCGGCAGCGATGGCTCCGTCTTGACAAAGAAGAAGTCGGCTGCTGGCGAGCTCAAGTGCGAAACTTGCGGAAAGGGCTACAAGCACAGCAGTTGTTTGACGAAACATCTGTGAGTCTTGCCGTCCTGCTCACCTATATTCCTGTGCCCCGTACTGATTACTCTTGCAGTTGGGAACACACTCCAGAATGGCAATACACGTCCAAGCTCCTCATCTCCAAGCACCAGCAGGTCCAGTTGCTAGAAGCTGCCTCGGTCCTCGTTGCCATGAACGGAGATGCCACTCCCGGTGACAGCAAACTTAGCGACAGCGACAACTCGTCTGCCTCGCCTGCTGCCTCGGGTTCTGACTCTAGAGAGGACGACATCAGCTCGGCCGAGACCACACCACCTCCCCATGGCGAGCAATCATTCGGACACAACAAGCGCTACAGCAACGCCAGCAGCTTTGTTTCGCGCTCGTACCAGTCCGAACTTTCCGCTCCTTCTGGCTCATCCCACGCCCGCCACTGGAGCACCTCGAGCAGCAGACCCATCACTGCTGCCTCCTCTCTTGCCCAGAGCTATCCCGATGAGGATCAAGCGGATCTCGCTGCTGCAGTCGGCTTACTAAGCTGCAGCTATGGCACCCCAACCTATGGTCCCACCAGCTTAGGTCAAAATGTGCCTCCAGTCCCTCCTCTTCCCGCGAGATACCAGAACTCGTACCAGCCAAGCTCTCTGGCAAACGCTCACCAGTTCCACGAAGATGTCGACATGGAGGAGGAATCGTATTCCGACGACGACGATGCAACCAGCAGAGTCGATGAAGCTGACGATGGCGTTTTTGGCACAATGGAAGAGTGACCTCAACTTTTTCTCTTGTTATCCTGGAAAGCCTCGTGCCATTGGCCGGATCTTGGACCGTCCAGTGTTCAGGAATACGCACGATTTCTCTTGCTGTCGATTTTAGCGTTTTCTTTTCTCAGCAGCCCAAACCTCCGCAAGGCTGCTCCTTTGGCACCGATGAGTGGGAGTTCAGACGTCCCATGAGGTTGAAGTCATTCGAGCCCAAGAGTCCTTTGCGTTTGAGATGGCTAATCATTTTCATCCACCCCTCACACTCGCTTCAACCTGGAATCCCTTCCATCAACTTTTCTTGCTAATGCCGTTCATGCCCCCTGTATCTTTTTCTTGTCTCTTCTTCTCAACGATCCGAGGGAGAGGTTGCAGGCATTTTCTTTGTTACCATGAGCATTTTTTGTCCTCTTGTTTTACTTTGTCATCTCTTTCCTTTCAAACGATATGAACATGGCATGAAAAGACTTGAGAAAAGACTTCCATCGTGGCAGCAAGCGTTGTCGTGCGAGATGCAGATATGATGATATTCGAGAAATGCAGAATCCGTTCTGAAACCAATGCTTCTCTTTTGACAATTATGTGATAGATCCAATGGAACAATGGTCCACACGATAATGTTGAGTTGGATTTGAGGGTAGGAGGAGAGGAGAGGGATTCAGGACAAGAGGAACAGAGCTCCTCTTTAGCTGTCTCCTGGACTGAAAAAGCCTCTCCGATCTGATCAAAAAAGCAAAGAGCCAACTAGCAGCCCTCTGTCGCAAAAGATAACCGTGATGATTTGGATCGTCATGGTCAGGCACGGGCCGCTGGCCTCTCCACATCCCCAGGCTGTCGAGCATCTCAGCTCCCGCAAAAAGTAAACATCAAGAGCCGATCAACTTCGGTGGGTCAATCTAATCGATCTACGTTTTTCTCTTGACGACCTCTTGCTGTGGATACCATTCGTCTCGTCATCTTACTATACTGGACTATATGGGGTTCCGTCCAACGCTCGTTCATCAAGAACTCTCAGACAGTGAGGACAACAAAGCCACCTCTTTTCAACAACTTGGAGTTTTAGATTATATTGTCTGAGTTTTCTTTTGTGGACACAGGAACATCATGCCTTCTTCAAGACGTGTTCAGGCTAGTGCACCAGTGGACAAATATTTCCCCAGCGACAGTTTAGTAATAGGTATGATCATCTTTGCATTCTCCCTTTCTCTTCCATCATTATACCACACTCGCTTTCTTCTTCTCTTGAACGAACTCTGATACTTGAAATCAAAACATTCTAACCCGATCACCACAGGAGCCGGGGTAACAATCTTCCACCTCGCCACCAACCGCATCGTCATTTGCAAAGACACACGCTCCTCCGTCTACTTTCTACCCAAAGGCCGCAAAGACGCCAGCGAAGAAGCCACCACAACGGCCATCAGAGAAGGCTACGAGGAATCCGGGTATCGGTGTAGGCTTTTGCCTTTGCCTATTTCTCACTTGCAACCCTCTCCAGCAGGAAAACAAGAGACGTGGGTTATTGAGCCCATAGCTACGAGGATGATGCCCGTGGCGAGAGAGTACCAGTATATGCTTTTTTGGTATGCTGCGGAGACGGTGCCAGAAAGTGTGGAAGAGGTTTTGAACGCTGCGGCTTTGAGTGGAGAGGGGTTTGTGGTGCCTGAGGTGTTTCACGAGGATGTGACGTTGAGGGAGAGGGAATTGCTGGATGCGAGGGAAGATGGGGCGTACGAGCCCAAACGACATGAAGGGACTGGAGTTGATGAAGACGAGGCTTTTTATGTTGGTCAATTGGTCTCTGTGGAAGAAGCGATCAGGTTGCTTGGTGGTACTAGTGCTGATGTTGTTCGACGGGCTTGGGAAGGGATTTGCTTGAGGCGGAAGATGGAGGGGGAAAGAGATGTGTGACGAGCTTTGGAAAGAGCGTTGCTCTTGACTGTGAGTTCCTTCAGAGGAAGAGAGGGACGAGAGAGGTCTGTAATACACTTCGATGGCGCGCCCAATTGATACAAGGGTCGATCGAGACATCAAGCCAGGTTAGCCTATCACTACTCTTCGTATACCCTTCCCTCCTCGCCTTGAAGGCTGTCATCTGTACTGTTGTAAAGCAAGAACATTTCACAAGTGGCAAGACTAGTCATCAAAAGCCCCCTGAGTCTCCTCGCCTGCGCGGTGAGGCTATATAAGTAGAAATCTTCGCTGACCTATCAGACGGGGAGAGCAGGATGAGTTCCGTGTACTTGGTGTAGCGGAATGATTACCCCCCTGAACTTGACCGAAAGTAGGTGCCCGCTTTGTTCACTTAACCATTGGTGTTGGGATTAATCGTCGGTCAAGACGCACATGCTCCTTTTTTTCTTTCTCTTTTTACTCTTCTTGTTCCTTGCACCGTGTCTCCTGTTTATAGTATGGTATGCTTGTCTATAATGTTGATGGTGTTCTTGTTGTTGTTTACAGGCAGGTTGACTGCAAATCGATGGGTGGCTGCGTATGAGGTGCTTGGTTCGATTCTTCCAACAGAGTTTTGTTTTGCTTTGATTGAGTCACATGCATTTTTCCCACTCCCAGGGTCTCAGAAGGAAGCGACGACGGATGCTCAACTAACAGGTTAGAGGTTCACAAGGAATGTAGATGACGGTAGACTAAGTCGGCTAGACAGAATAGCCTTCTGCGACGACCACAAGGCAAATCGTAGCAATCACAACGCAGAAGGACTCTGCATCAACAGACAATTTCTCTCAATAGACCTCACCAAACGGTCATGAAAGGAGCAGTCATGAATTTCTACATCACGCTTCCGAAGAATCACAACAAGTGGTGGAGATTAGTCCTTTTTGATATTTTCTATATGTACTCTACTCCAACAACTAACAACAAAAATCAAAAATCAAGAACCAATCGAATTTTCAAGAGCCGCAGAACATCGAAAGAAAGAGAAAAGAAAAGAAAAGAAAAGCAAGGGTGCCTGCGTCTAGAGCCAAATAGGGCAATCAAACTCGTCCCAATCATCGGGCTCCTTGTAGTTGTTGCCTCTGTACAACTCATCGAAGCGGCCATCCTCGTTTCCGTGCATGATATTTCTCAGGTAGTAGCGCTCATATTCAGCGCGTTCTTCAGGCGTGTTACCGGGATCGGCGTAGTTGTTGTTTCTGCACAGTTCATCGTAACGACCGTCTGCATTGTCGTACATGCTTCTCAGGTGGTTGATCTCTTCCTGGGAGCCCACGGCTCCAGGTGGAGAGCCCCACAGCTCTCTCTCTGCCTCTGCATCTGCAGTTGTACTGTTGTTTGGCTCGGTATCCATTGACTCGGCTGCAGGTCCATTTGTGGCGCCTGCCTGCTCGGCATTGGTCGAGTCGTCGTTGAAATCGCCGAGATCGTCTGCGTGTGTCTGAGGCATTTCGAGTTCTGCGTGACGACGGCGGGCTTCTTCGGTCTGTTGCTGATGCTGGCGCTCGATTTCTTCTTGAGCACGTCTCATGGCATCTTGAGCGTTATGTTCTTCACGCTCTTCGCTTCGGCTGCGGCCAACTGGAGGAGTACTAGCTGTAGTGGGTGAAGCAATGCCACCTAGGGCAGGGTCAAGTGCGCTTCCTGGCGCAACAGGGTTCTGTGCAACTCCAGGCGCAAGGGTTGAGAGATTGTTGGTGGGTTGCAACACTGGGGCTCCGTTGAGTGGGTTCGTATTGATCGGACGTGTAGAACCGTTGAGAGCATCAAAGACATTCGGCGCAGTGGGACGAGAAGATGCCAAATCAAATGGGGGGCGCAGAGGCGAATTCAAACGTCTACGGGGTGTCGCGATGGGGCGATTGGAGAATGCAGATGGTATGGTATCGGTTCGGCGGTCAGTACACCAGTCTAGGATATCTTGAGCAATATCTTCGGACTCACCAGTTGGGTTCTTGTTGGGGGATTTTCCACGAGGAACCGCGATCTTGCGGCCGAGGGCATTCCAGGCTCCTGTGTTGGCTGGCACATCAGGGGCATCGCTGGCGTCGGCATCACGCTTGGGGCTGCGGGCACGCGATTGCGATGAAGATGCTCCGGTAGGATTTGATGGTTGAAGAGAAGGAGCATTGGAAAAGGGTGTCTGTTGAGGAGCTGCGTTGGCATCCTCCATCTCTTGCTCCGCATCAGCAGCGAGTGCGGCCGCCAGTCCCATTTCTGCATCCTGGTTTGCCAGGGAGTTGTTGGTATCTATCAGGGATTGGTTTGTCTGACGACATAATTGAAGCTCGCCCTCCAGGGCGGAAACTTGGTCTTCCAGCTCCCTAACTCTGTCTTGCGACTCTCTGCGCGAATTGCGTAGATTGTCACGGTTTTGACGCTCGTGTAAGAGGAGCTTTTCGGCGTCTGATTTCAGAGCCTGTTTCTCAGCCTCGCATCTCTGAACCTGTTCGGCATAGGACTGTTTCAGAGCTTCATGTTCATTGTGCAGGTTGTCACCCTGTTCCTTGAATCTCCTATTCAGGTCTTGGGCCTCTTCGAGGGCGTTCTGTAGCTCTCGTGTGCTGTTGTTTGCCTGAGCGAGGGCGTTTATGTGGTCGTTCAGCGCCTCCTGGTTCTGCTGTACCGTAACAGCGTTCTGTTGTTGCATTGTGATAGCTGCATCACGGTCCAGTCTGGCCTGCGAGAGCTCCTGCTCAAGGCCGGTGATACGGCTATTCAGGCTCTCTTCGGTCTCTCTCAGAGACTGTGCTGCGGCCGTAGCCTCTTGGTGCAGTCTTTCGGCTTCTCTGTTGGCATCTGTAGCCCGAGAGAGCTCTTGTTGCAGCTCGGTGACGCGGGTGTTCAGTGCCTGCTCGCGCTGAGTCGCCTCGACGACATCTTGCTGTAGTCTGGTAGCTGCGTCATTGCCAGCTCCAGCGTGTGAGAGTGAGAGCTCGAGCGCCTCGACCTGCTTCTGCAAGGTCTCGATGTCTGCTCTAGCCTGCTCCTCGGCCTGCCTGGCCTTCCCCTCTGCCTGCTTGGCCTTCTCTTCGGCCTGCTTGGCTTCTTCCTCCTGCCTGAGCAGTGCCTCCTTCTGCTGCAGGAGCTCGGTGTTTGTGCTCTCAAGAGCCCCGACCTTGTCGTTGCAGTCTGTAAGAGCCTGTGCCTGCTCCTGCTGCTTCTCAGCAGAGAGCTTCTTCTGGCTGTCGGTAGCAGCCTTTTCCTCTGCAAGTTCTGACTCAAGAGAGCTGATGCGATCTCTGAATCTCTGCCTCTCTTCAGCACTGACGGCATTTCCAGTCGTGCCTGAGCTGGGCTGGCTTTGTTCGCTGAGAGTGTTGTTTTCATTCTGCAGGCGCTCATTCTCGTGCTTGAGGTCATTGTTCTGGGTCTGAAGGTCCTTAGCCTCAGACTCGAGCTTCTCGATGGCAGTCTCGTGGGTTTTCTCGAGCTCCCTGATCTGCTCTTCATGTGCTTTTCTGAGATTTTCGGCATCGTCGGTCGCATATTGGAGGTCGGCGACAGCGGTGTCGCGCTCTGCCTCAAGTGCCTTGATTTCGTCTCTGTGGGTTTTGGCGTTCTCGTCTCTCTCTGTTTTGAGACGTGCGATTTGTTCACGTTGAAACCTCATGGTGGATTCAAGGGTTGTAATTCTTTCTTGTTGGCTGGTTACTTCCTTTCGCAAACCGTTAATTTGTCGGTTGAGGGACTCGGCGGCCCGGCTTTGCTGTTCGATGGTTGCATTGCGAATGGCGAGATTTGAGGTAGCACGTGCAAGCTGGGCGCGGGCATCGCGCTCTCCTTCAGTCATGCCTGTGGTCTGAGTTCCTGTTGAAGTGATGTTGCTCGTAGTCTGGGGACCGGCTGATGTGGTGTCGCCAGATGTAGTAGTTGATGGAGTGTTTCCGGATGCCTTGGGGCCTCCTGAGGGGGGACTGTTGTCGTCTCCGCCAGGGCCAGGGCCAGGGCCTCCGCCAGAGTGGGATGGAGAAGAAGGTGGAGATTCATCGTCAGGGGTTGGGTTGTTACGACGACGGAGGATTGATTGGGACAACCATCTCGTCAAGGGGTCCCAGAAATAGCCAAACTCAAGTGCATAAAGCATGAGTGCAAGAGCCAAGGTGTTCAGGCCTTGCTTGCCGCCAGGCAGAAGGGACCAGAGGTAGAGGACGAAACTGACGGTAGAGGAGATGACGTGATAGATGGTTTGGGTGATGGGGTGAGTGATGAGCCACAAGAAGAAGTGGATGAGAGGTTGAACGACCGCACGAAGGCGTGGGTGAGAGCTGGCGTCCTCGTCGAAGAAACGAGCGACGTAGGGGATGGCGCCTTGGACGAATGAGTTGTTGGCATAGGTCCTGGCTTCCTGAACCCATGAGTTGCTCTCAGAGGGGTTGCTGATAGAGAGATCTTGATTGACCTCAGGTACTGGGGTTGGATCATTGTCTTTGGTGACTGTTATGTACTCTGTTGTGGTAAACACTGGAGCGTCGAAGACAGATGAAACGGAAGTCAACTGCTGAGTCGACTCAATGGAGGGACCGAAGGGGATGTCGAGTGGTTGAGTGTTGTGAGACTCGACTGGACCCTTGTAGACATCACCGTCGGCAAACTTGTGGGTGTTGATCTCATGTGTGCCTATCCAGATGGCACTGGCGATGAAGCCGGCATGAAGAAGCGTTCTTCCGGTATTGCGCAGCGCCATGGTGACGAAAGGTGTTGGGACAGCAGTGCGGTGGAAGAACTTCGCAGAAGACTTTGCGTGTGCTCGAGTTGTGTTGGTGAGAAAGAAGTAAAGTGATGCGGTGTTAATGCGTTGGGAAAAACAATGACAATGATAAGGTCGATGACAACAAAGAGCACAGCCGGAGAAAGTGGACGTTCGACCAATAAAAAACAAGAGCGACGGAAAAAGTGAACGGAGAGTAAACAAGTCAAGCTTGCGCTCGAGATGTTCTGCGGACTCTCAATGGAGGCGCGCCGGATGCGTCGAGGATTTGTGCTTTGAGGTAGTGTTTTAAAGAGAGCGCGGCCGGTTTGGGAAACACGACAATCTTTGTCAACAACAGTGCGCCGATGTTCTTTGTTCTATGACGGTAAATTTGCAGAAAAAGTCTCGAACGATACGTTGCAGGAGCTCTAGGGAATACCGTGCCTTCAGACAGGGGATAGTGATAGCCGATGACTCGAGATGGATTTGGCTTCTGAATAGCATCAAACCTCTGTTCTTGCAAAGTTTCCATTGAACACTACCTTGATGCCCACCAGCGACGTTATAGAGTGACACGAAACTCATGCTATCAATCAAACATATCGCCATGTTTGATATGAGCAAACTCGGGGATCGGCAATGTCCTGTGTCAGTAGGGTATGATATTCGTATACCACATCTTGGAGCAGACTTGAGGAGTTCATTAGAGATGTTATGAGACGATCTGATACCAACTGCAGAGGAATGACTTCGAGCGATTTATCGCAAGCATCTTCGATGGACGAACGATTTTCTTTTTCTGTGGAAACAATCAAGCAGTCAAGACCCGGGCATTCCGGCGGTACTGGTGCATCCAATTCTATCTGGTGCTGTTACTTGCTCGGATTCTGTGCGGCAGTATCCTATGGCAGTCAGACGCATATCAAACCTCTGGCGATGATGTATCTATGACTTACTAAGTATACTTGATAGAAATCCATCATGACTGCACCGTCTTGTTTGACTAGGTGAGCTCGAGCAGCCCAGTCGACTGTGGCTTCTCGGCCATCTTTCAGACCATACTCAACGGTGCCATAGAGCATGACTTCGTTCGAGCTGGGACCAAATGGGAATACCTTCAACGCTGTGTGTTTTCTTCGGTCTACCTTTTCCCACATTCCTTTACGCAGAGATAGGATTTCTACTTATGTCAGAAGTTGAAGTGTCGATCTTCTTGGAACCTTATACAGACCTTCACGACCCTGGACCTTCTTGGAGGCCATGATCAGAGTAGCATTTTGTGTGAATTGCTTGGAGTATTCTTCATGAGCAGTAGGAGTGTCGGAAGTCTCATAGAACTTCTCAAAGAAAGTCTTATACTCCGGGTCAAATTTGTCGCCGGCAGGATACTCTGATGTATAAGAAGACATGATTTGGGATCTATCGATGGTTGCAGCTCATACAAGGTATAGATCGGGAGTACAGAGAGAAAAGAGCAAACAATGCAGGGAGTGAGGTTGGATGTCAGCCAGGCTTCGCCCGAGGGTCGGAAGCCGCACGGAACTGGCACGGATAGTGGGGTGTGATAGCATCAAGTAGCCTTCCAATATGAAAGTATCCAAAAGAGGAGTTATCATGTGTTCGCGACAGCATGGTAAAGTCAATTCTTATCTATTCTCTGGCTTGTCCCTTGAGCCTCCTTGAATCTCTACTCATGCGTGTCTCTCCGACAAAGAAGTTTTACAGTCTCTCACCCAAGACAAAGCCGTACCAGATGGCGCACCCGAATGCGGTCAGATTGATGATTGTCGACACACTGTGCAATATGCCAAAGGTCTTGTTCAACTGCTCCATTGCCTTAGAGTGCGGACCTGCATCAGAGTATTTCTTGCCGTCGCGAGTTTCTGAAGGTCATGCGTCAGTTTAGGCGTATGAAACAAGAGTCTCCTTGCCACATACCTTGGTGATGACGCTCTTTCATGGTCTTGGTTGTGGCAGGACCAATGATCAGAGAGTTTAGGACGCTGGTAACAAAGATGGTCGCCAGTGGCACAAATACAGGCCATCTATTGCTGTCCACTAACAAACCGCTAAAGCCAGTGTTTTCTCTAATGTATTGGCCTCCAACGCCGAGCAACTTTTCACCAGGGTAAGTGACCATGAGTGCGAGGCCGAGGGCAGACTGAAGGGCGAAGAAGACAGGGAAAGTGGCCTTCTGCAGAGTCGAAAATTGTGCTCGCGGAAGGACCTTGAACGCAACAACGCCACCGATGAAGGATTGGAAGAGCGTGGCTCCAAGGAAGGAGCCATAACTCAAGATGTGGTACGCTTTGTAGTCCGTTACAGAAGGCATGTTTGCTGGAAAATGTCTGGATGGCAAGGATCAAAGAGGGACAAGTTTCGTCGACTGTTATATCACGCCAGATCGCTTAAGTGGTGACGTAGGCGAAATTGCTGGTATGCCTAGGTCGTGACTTGAACAAGCACAAGTTGTTTTTCTCTCGTCTATTCACTATAACTTGAAGATTTGTTTGAAATCATCTGAAACATGTCTTTTTGCAGTAGCAGCGTGTTTGATGTGATCTGAGGAAGGGTCGACACGCTCGTTGCTGCCTGCAAGCACGAAGCCGACACGTCCTCCGCGTCGGAAAGTGCTCCCAGTGTTTTTGACCTAAACCACAACATAACGACAACATCCAATTCATTGCGTCTCGACTGCATACTACGCTTTCAACATGGCGCAGAAAGAGGCGACAGTCTACATTGTAGACCTCGGCGAGTCTATGGGCGAAAAACATAATGGAAGAGAAATCAGTGATCTGGACTGGGCTTTGACATACGTCTGGGACAAGATCACCACAACAGTAGGTCGGAGGGTTCATGGGGCTTTCGGATCTGTAACACTGACTGTTCAGATATCCAATGAACGTAAAACAGCCATGCTAGCAGTTGTCGGCCTGCGAACTGATGGTGAGAAAACACTCCCGACTAGATTGCTATCGATAAGGATCTTTCACATCATCAGGTAGCTAATTTGTATCAAAGGTACTCTCAACGCGCTTGACAGCCCCGATGAAGATGCATATCAAAACATCACCGTCTTCAAAGAGCTCGGGCAGTAAGCGATGTCCTCAAGTCTTTGTAAAGCTATACTGATTGTTCCGAACAGAGCGTTGATGCCAGACGTACGCCGGCTCAAACAGCAACTCGTGCCCAGCAGCACTGACGTGGGCGATGGTCTGTTTCTGATGCTAGACAATTGCTTCATCATGCTAACCTGATCAGCTATTTCTGCATTGGTCGTGGCTATTCACATGATTGAGACCGTCACCAAAAAGCTGGCCTACACGCGCAAAATCATCCTGGTCACCAACGGCAATGGCAGTGTAGATGCCGACGGTCTCGATGCCATCACCAACAAGTGCAAGGAGGACGGGATCGATTTGGTCATTCTGTAAGTACAGTTCTTCCGCTCTGCAGTATACGATGCTGACATGTTCGCAGCGGTGTCGACTTTGACGACCCAGAATACGGTGTCAAGGAAGAGAACAAAGACCCCACCAAGGTATGTTGTAAGTATGCTTGAAACTATCATCCACTGACAGGGTTAGGCCCAAAATGAAGGAGTGTTCAAGAACCTGATCGAGGAATGCAATGGCCTGTACGGCACACTCGGCTTTGCCATTGACGAGATGGTGATTCCGCGCATGAAGACAGTACGACCCGTACACTCATTCAAAGGTTATCTGACTCTGGGCGATCCGGAAAATTACGACACGGCTATGGCAATCGATGTCGAGCGATACCCTCGGGTCATGGTTGCAAAAGCACCGTCGGCAAGCCAGTTTGTTGTCAAAACGAACATGGGAGAAACACAATCACAATTCGCACCGCCAGATGAGGAGTCAAAACCGAACAATCTGGCCGCCGTCAAGAATGCCCGCACTTACCAAGTCCCTGATGAAGACGCACCAGGCGGTAAACGCGAGGTCGAGCAAGAAGGATTGTCGAGGGGCTTCAACTATGGAAGTACCGTGGTACCGATTGAGGAGGCTGACAAGAACGTGACCGACTTTGAGAGTAAACAAGGCATGGACATCATTGGCTTCGTTATCAAGGATCAGGTGAGATACAATGCTGCTCGACATCGTGTTTTGACTAATTGCAGAGCAGTATGAGAGATATCTAGACATGTCAAAGACCCATGTCATCATTGCTCAGAGGACGAACGAGAAAGCCACCATGGCACTATCGTCATTCATTCGTGCTCTGTACGAGCTCGACACATATGCCGTCGCGCGATTGGTACCCAAGGATGGCAAGAGTCCTACTATGGTCCTGCTGGCGCCATCTGTTGATGCTGATGCCGAGTGCCTCTTTGAAGTCGAGCTGCCCTTCGCAGAAGACTTGCGCTCTTACAGATTCCCCGCCCTGGACAAGATCGTTACTGTGTCCGGGAGAGAACTCAAGCAACACAGATTTCTTCCTAACGATGACTTGATGGATGCCATGAGCGACTATGTGGACGCCATGGACCTGTCCGGGTTTGGTGCGGATGAGGAAGGGTTCGTGGTCTCTACTTCTTCCCAGGATCCACCTACTGACCTTCAATAGTAATCCCGCTGAGTATGCTCCTATCGAGGATACCTTCTCACCAGCTCTGCACCGCATTAGCCAGGCAATCAGGAGTCGAGCAATCTACCCAGACGAAAAACTACCTCCAGTCCCGGAAATCTTAGTCAAATACTCCAATCCGCCACAAGAGCTAATTGATGGTGCGAACACTGCCTTGAAGGCGATTGCCACAGCCGCAGAAGTGAAGAAAGGTACGTGGAAAGTATATTGTAACATCGTCGAATCTGTACTGACCTTCTACAGTACCACCGAAATCAAAGTCAAGAAAAGGACGCCGGGATGTACAAAAGCCCCTGTCCGGACTCGATGTCACCGCTCTCCTCTCGGCCCAAGGTGGCACCCTCAAAATCTCGCCCCAGAATGCCGTGCCAGAGTTCAGACAGATGCTGGACAGAGGCAACCACGAAGAAGTAGAGTCAGCCTTCCAGCAACTCGGCAAGATAATCCGTGACTACATCAGAAATTCAGTCGGTGAGTCTGGCTACGGCCGCGCACTCGAGGCCACCAGAGTGATGCGTGAGGAAGCTACTGATCTGGAGGTTCCGGCCTTGTACAATGAGTGGATGAAGAAACTCAAGGTCGAAATCTTGAAGGAAGAGCTCAATGGCGACAGAAGGGATATGTGGTTCATGATCAGGGCGAATCGTATGGGCTTAATTCAGAGCAAGGAGATTGGAGCCAGTGGAGTTGGAGAGGATGAAGCAAAGGAGTTTCTGTCTGTGAGACTTGCTGTGTAGATGCGTGGATTCGGTATACCCTAGCTCTTGGATGAGAGCGAGATTGCTATCGCCTCTTCCAGAAAGACTTTTATACACCCTTCGCGCCTGTCACATTCTGTCTTCGCCATGCAAAAATCTATGCATACCACAGTCAATGAAAAGCACGCACCACTTCCACATAAATACACATAAAGAAACACGCATCTTTCACATTATCTTGAAAATACTTGTGTTTTTGAGTCCTTTATATAAACTACTAATCCCCCTTAGCCTATTGTACAACCTCCCAACTTCTACTTTCCTTCCTTCAGTGGTTCCCTCTTTACTTTCCATCAATCCTCAATAAACAACCGCAACGAATGGAAACACTGCATTGAACTTAATTCCCTCTCTCTTTGTATCCTTTTCTCCCCCTTCTCAAGCAACAACAGCCCTGTAGTAAGCTCTGCTGAGATCAACGCCTTGGGTAGCGTACTTGGCACCGGCGACAGGCAACCTATTGACGAGACTTCTATCCACGCCCTTGTCCTCTCTACCCATCTTTTCGACTTCAGCTTTAACCAAGCCAGCCATTTCGCCAACGGCAACGCGCTCTTCGAGGTCGACTTTGCCGGCGCGGCCTTCGAGGACACCGGGGAGAGCGATGGTCAATCGTTCCAGCAGGTCTTTTTTGGTGGCGCGGCTGGCGTCGTCGTCGCGGTGTGCGAGGTCGAGGAGGGCGGTGTAGTCTGCGTAGACTTGGCCGCCTGAGCGCCAGTTCTCGAGGGAGTCTGTGGAGAGGGTGGACTGGAAGAGGGCGAGGAGCTTGCGGAGGCCGTCGTGGTCGCGTTGGATGATGGCTGTGGGCCCCACGGTGCGGCAGAGGACTGTATGGGCTTGGGCTGAGTCGCCGGCGCGGAGCAGGTAGCTGACTTCAGCGTTGTGGTCGTCGAGCATGGAGCGTGCGTAGAGTGCGCGAGCGTGCCAGAGCCATTGTTCAGGCAAGCCAAAGTCTTGAGTCAAGACGGTGGGAAGGGCATCTGGGTTGCTGGCATCGTAGAGTGCGGATGCGCGGCGGTAGAGAAGATCGCGAATGTGCTTTTCTCGAGCCGACTCGCTGGTCAGATGGAGCAAGACGTTGGTAGCAAAGACGAGCTCATTGGCCGCCTCAAGTTGGCTGGACAAAGTCAAAGATAGTTGATCCAACGAAGCGTCGCTCAACTCCGCAGTCGTGAGGATGCCCTTCTTTTGAAGCAGCGTGGCCAGTTGCCACGAGAGACGAGCGTTGAGTGGACTTCCAGAGACAGATGCTGGAGAGAGAAGGTTGGTGACAAGAGAACGAACGTCGCCAACGTCTGAGGAAGGCTGTCTCGAGTAGAGCTTCAAGAGGCCGAGCAAGGTATCCTCATTGCCTTGTGCATTGGCATCGTTCCAGGAAGGTGCGAGAGACTGCTCGGTGAAGTAAGGTACGGGACGAACAGTTTCCTTGCCTGCAGCAAGATCGTCGGTGTACAGCTGCACAGCATCTGCGAGCGACTCGTTGTCGCCAGAGAACCAAAGGCGCAATCCAAATGAACGACGCCAGTCAAGGCCAAAGCGCGATGATATGCCAAAAGCCGAGGCTTTGTCTTCGGCTGGACCGCTCTTTCCTTCGCTGGTGCATGTGTTGCCGGCAACGATCTCGTACAAGGCGCGCACTGATTCAGTCATCTCAGAGATCATGTTTTGTGACCTCCAGCTCTCAATCTGCTTGGCCATCATGTCCTTCAACTTGGCGTTGCCAGGAAGTTGAGCAACAATGGTTGCAAGACGGAAGTCGCGACCCTCAAGAAGTGCCGAGCAAGCATCTTCAATGCCGTTACCACTCAGGAACGCGATTGCCTTCTCCTCTGCTGTGCCTGCATCCTTGGCATGCTGTGCGGCCTCTGCATGAACAAGTTGAGCCCAGAAGTTTGACAATGCATCACGACGAATGCGCGACTCCAGCCCAGCAATCTGGGTGGTGGGAATGTTCTTGATCAGATCAGCACATCCTGTCTCGACGGGATCAAATAGAATAGAGGCCAGTCGCCAGACAGAACGTTCGTGTTGAGCCTCAGGAGATTCCGGATGCGCAAGGCTCTCTGCGATAGCGGCGAAAGAGGTCTCGGCGGAGGTGATGGGCGATTGTTGAAGTTGTATTTGTAGTGATGTAGTAAGTGTGTCTTGAGGAGCATTGAACTTGGCGAAGCGGATATCTCTGTGCTCTGATACCAAGGGTTTTTTGGAAGCGACCATGTTGCCAGACAGTGTAGGTGCGTTGTTAGCGGCACTGTGAACGAGAGTGCCGTCCGTAGTCCAGCGTGGCTTGAAGGATGTGTGGAAGCCGCGCTCAGTCTCGTTCATGTCGGCAAAAGCATCTTCGGTCCTTGACTGCTTCTGGTAGGGCCACTAGACAAGAGAAATATCTTAGCATTCGTTCACTATTACATATGGAAGGTATCGAAATGAACAGTAGACAAGCCGCCGTGACTGAGCACGAATCAAGAATAGTTACAAGCAGGCATCGTCGAGCAAGAACCAAAGAAAGAATGGGGGAGTCAAACCTCAAAACCTTTTCCACCAACAGTACTTGTCTGCAACGCATGACCAGCAACAGAGGCCGAGGGTGCCCAAAGAGAGTTCATAATATCCATAGTCGTAGAGAAGGCTTTGCCAGCAATAGACGCGGCCAATGGTGGTGCGGTATCCACAGGAGCTGCACCCATAACACTTTGACGCTCACGAAGAGCCTGACGATCTTGCTTTTTGGGGCTGGCAGTTCTCTGCAGTTGTTCTGCCCAGTCCCCTGCAAGTGTAAGGTCCTTCTTCGGTGTGCCATTCAACATAGTTGATGCTTTGAGGATTGATTTCGGCATAAGAGATCCACTGAAAGAGATACCATAGTCGTTGTACGGAGCCTGAGCAGCAGGTGCAGGTCTCGGGAACGATCCTGCCATGTCCTGCTCGTCCATCTCCTCGTAATCCGTCCCCTCCTCCATTTGTTCATCGACAGCTTCAGCGGGAGGTGCGTTGCTGCTGCCGGAAGACCTGAATGGGTCTTCATGCAAGTTTGTGCCTTGCTGTTCAAGATAGGAGGAATCCTCTTCCTGATCCTGAGCATCGTTGTCGTCAGCCATTTCGTCATCATTGTGAATTGGCTGAGCACCGAAGCTGCCAGGCAGGATTTTTGACGGACCTTTCTTGAAATCAAAGGTGTCATCAGGGTTGGATTCATCATCTTCATCGCTAATGACGGAATTCTCCTCGGAAGAGGCCTGAGACATCTCTTGAACAGCAGTGTTGTTGCCCTTGGGGGTAGGGTCTTGGCTTGTGTTCATCACATCACTGCCATAATCGGCTTCATCGTCCGACTCATCATCGTCGTCAAGTCCATAGGTGGTGAAGTGAGGAACACGGAAGACCCAGGAGCCGGTGGCAGGGTCGTAACTGATGAACTCGGTGTCTTGAACGCGTTGGAGACGCTCGATGTGCTTCTCGTAGCGTTGACCTTTACGCTCGTGGACGGGAAGACGTCCAGCTTGAGCGCGGGGCCACGAGTTCTCGAGAGTGATAGTTGAAGGTACGTTGAGACCTTGGCCCATGGGAGGAGTATTGACACCGGTGGTGTAGACGGTCACTTGGCGCAAGTTAAGCTTGACAATGTCATCAATGATCTCGTCCAGATTGACCTGGGTAAGATCCACAGGATCAAACTCAATCTTGCCAACATCCCGGCGGCCAACAGTGAAGCCAGTGACTCTCTTGAGCTGCTGGCGAGACATGTTGCGGAGGTCATCCATAGATGGAGTCATCCAGTAGTCTCCAGGTTGAGGGTCGGCCTGCGAGCGTGGCAGGTCCTTTGCAGAAACAGACTTGGTGGAGGATGCGGGAGCAGGGCCATCTTCAGGCACCATTGCGAGCTCATTGCCTCTGGCTTGGTTGGTGGAAGAAGTACCGTTCACTGACACGCCGTTGGTCGTAGGACGCTCAGCACGGGAGTAGCCGAGGTCTTCAGAAGATGGCTCGGTTCCATCAGTTTCAGTGCGGACGAGAGCGCTGCTGGCAGGAGTCTCAGCATAGCCGTTTGTGGAAGCCTTGCCCTTGTCGCCTTCATCAAAGCTGACGCGCTTAGTGGGAGGCTCGACCGGGGTGTTGTCGCCGAATAGGTCAGTCCTCAAGTTGCGGTCAATCTTCAGTCTACGAATGCTGCCGCCAGTGTATGATCTGTTGTTGGGCGTGAAGGCTCCAGGGGCAAGGACGCTGTCGCCACTACCAACGCTCTTGTTGAGGTTGCTGGTAGAGAAACTCTTGCCCAGAGAGCGACTCAAGCCACCTGACTGCAGCAAGCTGCTTCCCAAGCCGTTAGACGTGAAGCTTTGTGCGCTGCCAGGTGTGCCGTAAGTAGCATACGAGAAGCCGTAGCCGTTGGAGCGCTTCTGAGGAGTGATGAGACGTAAGCTGGCGCTGGGGTTGATCTTGAACTGTGGGAGGGCGGCAGGGCGCTTAGCCGGCTTCTGCGCTCCTGAGAGAGGTGTAGCAAGGGGTCCAACAGCGGGAGCAGGGTTGCCAAGGTTGCTAAACAGCTGGTCGTTACCGTAAGGGTTGGTCAACAGAGTAGCGGCAAAGCTAGATTGTTGCTGGTTGCTCTGGCCAAATAGACTGTTCGATTGACCAGACTGCTGAGTGCTGCCTGAAAACGGCGCATTCTGTTGCTGGTTCTGGTTTCCACCAAACAACGAGCCTTGTGCACCACTGGCTTGACCCCCGAATAGAGATGTGGGCTTCTGTTGGGTGTTCTGATTTCCGAACAAGCCGGTAGCTTGGTTGGTGGTGTTGTTTGATTGATTGAAAAGACTTCCACCAGTGTTGTTCTGCTGAGGCTGCGATCCCCCGAACAGTCCACCTCCTGTGGCAGGCTTAGGGGCACCAAACAATGTATTCGAATTTGAAGCGGTGGCACCCGCGAATAGACTTGGCTTTTGTTGCGTATTTCCAAAAGCATTATTGTTGCTACCAAAGAGGTTGCTCGAAGTACCTGCAGCATTTCCCTGGTTTGAAAAGAGATTGCCCGAAGTGCCGGCCTGGTTCTGTTGCTGTTGATTCTGCGTGCCAAAGGCGTTGCCTCCCGAGAAGAGACTGTTCGAGGTAGCAGCTGGAGCGTTGTTCTGCTGAGCTCCACCGAATGGGCTAGAGGTAGAGGTATTGTTGGTTCCTTGCCCAAACATGCCGGTGCCGCCCGTAGTGTTCGTGTTGTTTGCAGGTTGGCCGAAGCCGCCGGTTGAGGATCCGCCGAAAGGTGTGGAAGCAGCAGGGGTGCTACCAAATCCGCCAAAGGCAGGCTTGTTCTGGGTATTGTTGGCATTATTACCAAAGAGAGAAGTGGTTTGAGCTGGCTGCTGCTGTGTGTTGGACCCGAACCCTGCAAAGCCACCACTCGCAGGAGTCGTAGTATTGTTTGATGTACCGAAGAGTGTACTTCCCGTATTGGCGGTAGAAGCGGGTGTGCTGCCAAACAGTCCAGACGAGGCGGGCTTTTGCTGATTCTGGCCGAAGAGTCCACCGGTCGATCCGAATGTCCCTGTCGAGGGAGTATTACCAAAGGTCGAGGCAGGAGCATTGCCAAAGGTCGAGGCAGGAGCAGATGCGTTAGATGCAGTATTCCCGAAGCCGCTGCCAAAGCCTGAAGAGACACCGAAAGCGCCCGCCTGGCCGTTGGCATTGCCACTCTTGCGGCCTGCATTGTAGTCGGCCAACCTCAGTTCTTCGAAAGAGAAGGCTTGGTAAGGCTGCATGAAGGTGATGGACTGATAATGGCTGTTTGTGTTGGCGGCGTTGTCCTTCTCAACGAAGGCAGAGAAGGGAGTGGAACCCGTGCCGTTGTTCGTGGGAGGTTGTTGCGCAGTGGCCGCGGACCCAAAGCCTGTAGTAGACGTGCCGAAAGTGTTCGAGGGTTGAGTAGTTGCCGCATTGCCAAACCCACCCCCGAAGCCCGTAGCAGCAGGCTTGGCCGTGCTGAATAAGTTACCGCCGGCATTCGCATTTCCAAAGCCTGAGTTGGTTCCTGCGCTTCCAAAGGGCGAAGAGGCCGTATTGTTTCCAAAGCCGCCCCCCGACGAGGCAAAGAGCCCGTTGCCAGTAGCAGGAGCGGGCTGGCCAAAAGCAGGCTTGTTCGCGGTACCGAAGGGTGTTGAAGTAGAAGTAGCGTTATTGGCCGCGGCGCCGAAACCTGGGAGCCACATTTATCAGTAAGGGCGCAAGAAAAAGGCAAAGAGCGACTCGATGCAGACGCAGAAAGCGAGTTAGCAGAAGGCAGTGGAGGGAAACGGTGACACATACCCCCAAACCCTCCAGTATTGGTAGAAGCTCCAAACAAGTTGGAGCCAGAGGCAGGCTGCTGGCCAAAGCCAGTGCCGGTTGATTGTCCAAAGCCTGGTGTGAGAAGACGATGGTCAGCGCTGGCCGTGAAGTCATGGGCGAATGCTTGTCGGGCTGGAGATGGAGAGTTGCGGCAGGGTCGCGTGCGCCGGCGATTGCAGGCAAGAGGATGGGAACAGCTCTTGACTTACCAGTGCTAGTTGTACTTGCTCCAAAGGCAGAATTACCAAAGCCTGAGTTCTGGGTGGTCGAGCCGAAGCCGCCAAAGCCGCCGCCAAACGACATGATGATGAGTGGATGCGGTAGAAGATGTGGTTGATGATGGCCTCAGGTAGAGTGAGGTGGAAGGATGGGTGAGTGCGAGAGGTGCTGCTGTCAACGCGAAACAGACTCGAAATGCGAGAGCGGTCGGATGGCGCGAAAAGTCGCTGGGCGATGTACAACTAGGCGACAAACATGCGCAAGCTGTCGACGAGCAGTCCGAGTTCCAGCAGCTGGTTGCGTGCGCGTAGACGGCGCAGCAGGAAGGGTGATGATGGAGGGGAAATGATCGTGTAGCTCGCGCTTTCACCACGACCGTGCAAAAGACGACGTTGGTCGTGGCGCTTGGACCACCAGAGAATGTTTGACTTTCACACCCACCTCGGCCATGCATAGCATTCATTCACATCCAATATGGGCAACCACTCTCTCGCATCTACAGTGAGCTATATCGTAATGAGCCTTGTCACAAGTCACGTAAATGCACGTCTCTCTTACCAGAAGTGTTTCTACAGAAGACTGGGAAAGATGACTGCACAACCACTTGTACAACCAATACTCAATGGCAGATTAATATCCTGGTTCAAAACGACCATCACGCCCACTCGCATACTGCAAAGCTACAGAACAACATGTGAGCTGTGCAGATATACCAAAGCCCGAGCTAGTTCTCTGCAGATAGATTGGCTCACCCTGTAAACACAACGCTGGTGCATGTTTTGTCCAAGTGCAGGGTTAGGCTATCAGCAAGCCGACTTGGCCATATCGCCATTGGTCTCGCCCTCCTGTATGCAAAACGTATGTAACACTGATGGCTGCAAAAATGCACGATAGTGTCAAGAATCACGACAGTGTCCATCGAAGAATGACATCTCATTGACTATTTGATCATATCGCCTTTCGAAAACAGTCGTGCAATCCCATCGTTGACACATCGTCCTGTGATGCTAAACAAGGAGGCTGGGAGTTACGAGCCTTTGCAGACGGCAATGTAGATTCCTAGAGTAACCAGAAGATACCCCTTTCACAGTCAAATCGTCGTCTCTACCATATGACGGAAGTCTCAAACAACAACACATTTATCGTGTATACCATAAGATTGTGACAGATTTGAGCGCGGGGGATGATGTATAACTATGCAGAGCTAAAGCGTCATAACTCAGCACAAAGCTCTGGGCGTCGACACCTCAACCACAAGCAACAGCAACATCCTTCTTTCCCAAATATTCAGCCTCACCTTATGGGTTTCTGTTTCCAAATGCCATGCACATGTATCTGCCTGCTCCCTCCACGTTGTCCAGATCTCTTTGTAGTTCAAAGTAAGGGCTCGCTTCTCGAACGGTACATGATCAGCAAGCCCTCCATAATCACGACATCGCGAGCTTCGAAGATGCAAGAGCTACAAAGCGCGCACGCAATGCATCCGCCACGACGACCCACGCTAATTGGTCAATTCATCTGATATTTCCCGAAGAACAGTGCATCTGGAGCGCACCTCTCCCATGTGCATGGTGAAATGATGGAGACTGTGGCTTGGAAGACGTCAGAAGATATACTTTTTCGCGTGCACTCATACAAGCACGAGACGGCATTCAAGCCATTCCAGGTAGGTGGCATGGAGATGGGTAGGGTTCGTATATCATGACCGTGTCCTCGTTTCATCTCTGTCTTTGCATCCTTCCACTTCTTTTCTTCCCAGGAGTTGCTTTTTCTGTCTTGAGACAGCTCTTGAGCAGTAATGATGGCGGACGTCGAGAAGCACATCAACCACGAGGACAAATCTCCTCAACCGGCCTCTTCCATCTCGTCGGCCGATTTCACTCACATAAACGAAAAGTCTCTTCTACGTAAACTCGATTGGAGACTGCTTCCTGGAGTCTCCCTATTATATCTCGTCTCCTTCCTCGATCGCAGCAATGTCGCCAATGCCCGACTGGACGGTTTAATTGATGATCTCGACATGACTGGCGATGAATACCTTACTGGCCTTACCGTCTTCTTCATCGGATACATTTCGTTGGAGGTAGTGTGGAACCTGATACTCAAGAGAATAGGACCTAGGATATGGTTGCCTGGTGTGACGGTTGTTTGGGGCATCGTGACGACTCTCCAGGGTGTCTTGGTGAATAAGGTGGGATTTTTCGTCATCAGAACCGCCTTGGGTGTTGCCGAGGGCGCCCTATTCCCAGGTGTGAGTATTAATGTAATGGTATTTGAAGCAAAACATTGCTAATGAGATGGTGTGTCTAGGTGGTATTCTATCTCTCAATGTGGTACAAGAGAGAAGAGAGGACTTATAGAGTGGCATTATTCTTCTCTGCCGCGAGCTTAGCAGGTGCTTTTGGTGGTATCCTGGCATATGTGCGTTGTTCGCTTTCAGGATCATACTGCAGCTTTACTGACACGAACCAGGGCATTGGCTTTATGAACCGTATAGCAGGTCTCAAAGGTTGGGCGTGGATCTTCATTATCGTAAGCATGCCCCCTCTCCTCACGCACAAGTCCGCCAAATATGTGGCTGTCAAGATGCACAGTCTTTTCGAGATGCAGAGAGTTGTCCACTGAGAGTTGTCGGTGGATTGACTCTTCGAAACAAGCTTCGACCTCGATATCACTGTGCATCTGTATACACATATCAGGCTTACACGTCGACCTGACACTCCGTGAGGAAGGCGAAAGTGATAGGAGCTCATGCCATGTATACAATTTTGCTAATGTTAACCACAGGAAGGTATAGCTACTGTGCTCATAGGGATAGCGGCCTACTGGTTTATTGTCGACTGGCCTCAGAAGTGTACTTTCCTTGCTCCAGACGAGAAAGCTTATGTGACTGCACGTCTCAAGGCTGACAGCGATGCCTCCAACACTGAAGCATTTCAATGGTCAGAAGTATGGAAAGCCTTCAAAGACCCAAAGGTCTGGTTGTACTGTGCGCACTTCCACACACTGAGTCTGCCACTGTATACCCTCTCTTTGTTCCTAGTAAGTTCTCTTATACGGATACAAAAGTTGTTAGTAAGGACTGGTAAGAGCTAATCAGGTACCAACAGCCTTCAATCATCAAGAGTCTAGGCTACACAGCCTCTTCTGCCCAACTCCTCAGTATCCCACCATATGCTCTGGCAACCACACTCACGGTCATATACGCCATAACTGCCGAAAAGTTCCGCCGCAGAAACGTCTTTATCATGACTTCGTCCCTCACCGGTGTAATCGGCTACATCATTCTGCTTTCGAACAAACATCCTACCCGCCATCCTGCTGTCAGCTACGTCGGCACCTTCTTCGCAGCCGCAGGTATCTACCCCTCTACAGCTTTGGCACTGTCGCTTCCAGCCATCAACGTATCAGGACAGACAAAACGAGCTACAGCAACGGCTATGCAGATCACTTTCGGCAACCTAGGCGCAATTTTAGGTACGCAGTTGTATCGAACAGAAACTGCGCCAAGATATGTCTTGGGACATGCATTCGCGCTTGGTTATCTGTGTCTGAATATCTGTGTTGCTGGGTTGACTTGGTGGACTCTAAATAGGGAGAACAAGAGAAGGGATGGATTGGAAGTGCAAGAGGTACAGCAACAGAAGCAAGAAGGAGGTGTAGAAGGTGATGAGGATGTCAGATGGAGGTTTACTGTTTAGATTGTAAATCTTGCCTGCATATCACGCAGATACTGACAATTGAAGCAGAGGACCGAAAATGGCAAGAGGGTCTCCGCCACTAGAGTGAACATCTCATCGATACTATCTCTGGTTTGGTACAGCTATAGAAATGCAGAATGATTCCAGAAGCAGGACAGTCTCCACTGAGAGCTTTCATCTCGGACGTCTTTCTGGCGTCAAAAATAGTTGTGAGTGATTTCATGCACGCGCTGCCGCTGGTACGGAAAGTTGCAACACTCGACTGTAAGTTTTCGCGTTTGCTTGTTTGTTGCACATACAAACGAGACCGTCAACACGAGTAAATCCTCCCAGTCCTTCACTTCACTCACTTCGTCCCTCTCACTCCACTCAACTCATCCTCCCTAGCTGGACTCTGCATACTACCACATCATCCTTTTTATCAGCGCTAGACATGGCACCACACGGTCGTTGTGCCTTAGGCCCCTGCCGCAAAGTCGGCACTCTCACGTTCCGCTGCAACAGTTGCAAGTCGACCTACTACTGCAGCAAGAAATGTGCAGACAAGCATGTGGACGGCAGACACAAGCTCACCTGTGGCGGACCTGATGCCTTCGTGTCATTGAGACCGGGTGTCTTCAACTTCATGGGCCTGCCTCGCAATGTGCGTGACAAGGTAAGCCATATTTTTCTTTCTCCTCAGCTGACTTCTTACTAATGTTGGCCACAGATCTACGAGGAGATCCTCGCCAGCAAGCTGCTCCCCTTTGAGCAGGCCGAATACAACAGAGTTGCTGCCGCCATTTACAACGGTCAATCTGATCTCGCCAGAAGATGCAGAGACTACCTGGACGTCTTCGATCGCCGCTGCATGGTCTCTCCTAGTTACACACTCAAAGTGGTTCAAGGCGTTCCCATCTATGGTTTCAAACCGCTCATCGATGCTCGTGGATTGTCACTCGCCAACAAGCAAATCTCCCAGGAGCTCAAGGAAACCCACTACGCAAAGAACACCTTCATCGTTGATATCCGAGACGATCATGTCCGCGACACATCCGCCCAAGACTTTCGCGACTATATCGCCCACTTCCTCAAGGCCAAGAAACTCTACATCGACATTGCCACTCTCAAACATCACCCCGGTGAACCCGGCTTCCAAGCCAGCGTCAAGACCATCAAGCGCCAGCTTCTAGTCTTGCTCGTTTCCCTCGAGCGAGCTGGTGCAAATCTCGACTCGTTGACTGTGCGCTACACCTCGTGCTTCCCCAACGAGATTGAAGACCTGCGTATCGATGCCGATGGCCTGGCTGCTCATGCAAATGCTCGTGTCATCTGGGTCATGGATCCCCGTACCAAGAAGATGCGTCACCTCGACCACACCGAGATCAAGCAGCTCTACCTTCACAGCACCACCATCGCTGATGTCCTCTGCGCCTCCAAGATCCCCGTCTCTGATTTTCGCATCTTTGGCGACTTTTCTGGCCCTGATATCTCTCGCATATCTCGCAAGTTTGACAGTCCTGTTCCTTTGAGTCATGCCGAGCTGGATCAGTATGGCCAGCGCGTCAATCAGATGGCAGAGCAGCACAGAGAAATGGCTACACAGCATCCAGACACGGCAGAGATGTGGCTAGACCTGGCGAGATCTGCGGAGCAGATTTTCAGTACCAGAGCTGGTGCTATTCGTAAGGTTGCCATGTTCGGTCCACCTTCGTCGGACCCGGAGTATGAGCGTTTGATGGCTCAAGCTCGTTCCATCTAGTCTTTCCACGCAGCATCAAGAACACAATTTTCCTTGTAAAGGGATTGTGTGGATCCTTTGAAGATGTTTGTCCTTGATCTGTTGATGTGGCGTGTGGAGCTTATCGCTTGCCATTGATTAAGCCCAGCAAGAAAGATGCAGTAATCTTACACACAAGAAGTTAGATAGAAAAGACCAAAAACACTATTCAAGCCCGTGCATGACCCCCTGTTATCTCTCGTGTGCGATAGACAGTCATATTGTCGTTATAGAAATGCACAGTAGTTTTAACAACGCAGCAACATCTATGGAGAGGCGTGAACAAGGTCTTCTCTCCATGGATGTTGCTGCGTTGTGAAAACTACTGTGCAATCTAATGGCATATTATGGCACCTTTTCTTCTTATAGGAGATGCCAAACGTGATACACCACAGGCAACATACACACCACTACAACTTCCCAGTCTCACCCTTCAACACCAACCCAGTCAACCTCTCCAACTCCTCCACAGCTTTATCCGCCCTCCCCAACTCCACCTTGACAGTCCTCATACCCACTTTCCTCGCCGTCCTCAAATTCGTCCCTATATCGTCAAAAAACACAATGTCTCCTGCAGCAACCCCATCTTTATCTCCTTTTTGCCTGGCAAGCTTGTCCAATGCATCCACCGTATAATGATAAATCTCCTCATCGGGCTTTCGCATTCCCACGTGTGCAGAGCTGACGAACAAGTCAAAAAGGCCCTTGAGTTGAGAGTGAAAGACTCCATCTGGTGAAGTCGACGAGTTGAACTCGTGGCCAGAAGGAAAGATGGAGGTATTGCTCAATGCAGCAAGGATATATCCTTTTTGTTTTGCATGTTTGCGCAGTTGTTGCAGTGCTGGCCACATGTACGGATCAGGTTTCCTGGACACCCTCATCATCTCCCAATACAATTGTTCCCCATCAATTTTCGGTGGAGCAGGGACGGTAAAAGCAGCTTCCTCTGCCGCTTGCGCTGTGCTTTCTTTCCTGCTCTTTTCGAGGTAATTGATGTAGAAAGTTCGCCATAGCTTTTCGTCGCAGAGGTCGGCGGTAAAGGCGGAGAAAAAGGTTGCGTCGAGGGGTATTTGTCCGCGTTCGAGTTTTGCCCAGGAGCCCGTTTTGCCAGAGGCGGAGATGGCTGTGTTGATCCAGCCTATGGGGATGGAGTTTTGTTGTTCGTAGGCGAGGATGGCGGACATGGGGGACACGACCTGGAGATGCTGTTAGGTTTGTGTTTGAGGATGCGGGTTGTTTTAGAGTGCACGTACGCAGACGCCGCCAATGTCAAATAGCAGTACTTTGGGCGGTAGAGAAGGCATGTTTAGAGGTCAATTGACTGTGTGTTCTTGCAAGGATGGTGATGCTACATGTTGACGAGATGGTCGTCAAGTCAGATGGAGCCCGAGGTGTGAAGTCATCTCCGCAACCTTGGTGGATTTGCCGAGGCTCATCCTCCAACAACCACAACCACACCCAGTGTGAATTCTTGCTTTGCAACATGAAGAGACAGGAAAAGGATGATCGTGGGATGTATTTACATTCGTCTTGGGTCATGCATATGAACGTAAAGACATTATAACGCTAAAAACGTCGAGGGACAAAGAACACCATTAACCCTCCATGAAACCTCATACTCCAAATCCATCTCTATGCCTTGTATCCTCCGGGTCTTCAACCAAGCTCTTGCTGGGAGACACACTTTCCTCATGTCGAAACGCCTAAACACAAAACTAACTTCAACGACTCATCTACATACTGACGGCAGCTTCCCGTTCGCCATCCTCTACGCTGCCATACCCACTGTCTTTCTCTTCTTCGTCTTTCCAACCACCGACACGCTTGCTGACACCGAGGCAAGACTCGACGATCGTAGCTTTCTGCTCTCGGGTCAAACCTGCAGTCTTGGCAGCACGAGTACCAATCCATACTCTGAGGTTGCCAGCCATATCATCTAAGCCGAGCTTACCACTGTTGAAAAGCAGAGCATCAGATGAGAAGGCTGACAGAACCTTGTAAGCAGCGACAGCGGTAAGCAGTGTGATTCTGTTGGGCATGAGATGCATTGAAGACAGTACAGAGGCGGCATGTACACGCGCAGGGGTAGGATTGGTGGGTGAAACGATGGAGAGGATCTTCGCAAGGGTAAGAGCGCTGTGCGTGTCTGGGGAGATGGGTGTATGAGTAATCATGTTCGAGGGCATATCCAGGCCGTCATTTGATGTGACTGTTGGTAGAGTGTCCAGAGCGGCAATGATGTGTGCTGCACGGCCGCTATCAAGAAGAACAGCCTTTGCCACATGAGCACGGGTCTGAGTCGCCGACGCAGGAGGAGCAGTCTTGTTGGCCAAATCGATGAGATATTGTACATCGGTCGCAGTCTTAGTATCGCTATCCAGAGCACGAGTAAGTGCAGCGTCGACGGTCATGTTAGCAAACCAAGCGGCAACAGCGTCAAGAGGAGATCGGATAGCGTGGTCTTCCACGACACTGTTCATGGTCTGGTTGGGTATCGTCTTTTCGGCACTGGGTCTGTTCCATGCGAGGTTGTAGGCGCGTTGGATCATCTCATCTGTCAGAACATCGTCACAGTCAAGCTCGATCAGCTCCGCAAGGTAGTCTGGCAGTTTCTCGATCTTGTCATCGGCAATCTGCTTCTCAGTATACTCGCCAGCAGCAAGAGCGTGTTGTTGCTTGCGAGCAGAGTCCCAGTAGATTCTGCCCACCTTGGCAGTGAAGTCTCTGAACATGAACATATTGCCATAACCAGCATTGGCAACCTCCCAGAAAAAGATACGGAAGTGGACAGCCTTCTGCATGAGGCGGATGGGAGAGTCTGGAAGGGTACCAGAAGCCATGAGGGTAAGCAGCAAGCGGTAATAGCTGACCTCGGCATCACCACCAGCAAGTTGAGCATCGATGGCAATATCCCATGCTTTGATGCGAGCAGCCTCATCATCGGGAGTCTTGCCAGAGACGCGCGAGTAAAACTCAGAGCCGACAAGACGACGCAGACTGAGCATGATCATCTTGCATGTCACAGAAACAACTTCAAGCAAGAAGTGACGTGGCATCCAAACACTTTGCACAGCGGTAAGCCAAGCCTTGCGGCGGACCTCGACAGGCGAGGCAAGAGAAGGAGCGGCGGTGAGGCAGATACGGATCGAGTGCTTCTGCTTTGGTTGTGGCTTGAAGCGGAGCAGAGGAAGGAGGATATAGATGAAAGCACCAAAGACCAAGAAGGTCTTGAGCAGAGGAAGGGCGGCCTGGGCCGACGAGCCATAGGCAGCATGCGATGGGGATCTGAGGAACTGACCACGCTTGATCAAGTGTACAGGGGCAGCGAACAGACCTCTTCCAGACGTGGAATGAGAATCTTGTTCTTGCTCGTGGAAGCCTTCCATAACCATAAGGGCAGCCAGGGAGCCGACCATGAGCTTGCCGACAAAGCCATTGCCTGCACCTTGAGCGTTGACAAGGTTGTTCTGTCCAGGCTCGACAAGGGTCTCTTGGGGCTCGTAGGTTGGTTGCGAATGTTGTTGCATGTATTGGTCTTGCTGAATACGTCTTGGTGCTTGTGAGGCAATCGAGCCCTGCCTCGAACGGGCAATTGCGGGTGTGAGGATACTAGCATGTTGGTTGGCAGTAGCGGACCTTGACATGGCCTTCTCCATGTTTGCCATGCGAGTCTTGAGTTGAGCCAGCTCGTCCGCCTGTGTCTTTGCCCTCTTCTCCAAGTGTTTGATGTATTCGGTAGCCTTGGCCAGCACCGTGGCCTTGTTCAGCTTATGCGCCGGTGTCAGGCCCTCGAGATCCTCGGAGTCGTCGTTGCCGTTGGGTCGCGACATGGCCCTGAGACTGGGAACACTGTCGCGAAGTTCGGCAATCTTATCGTTCAGGTTGTTGCGATATCGCTTCTCGATCACGTTGTGCGACGTCTTCTTGATCGGTGGTCCACCATCTTCTGGACTCTGTTGTTCCTCATCACTGTTTGACACTTTTCGTTTCCTTCCACCCTTCTTCTTTGCAGGTTGTTCCGCGTGCTCTGGCGCAGGTGATATCGACGATACGCTCGTGCGGGCATGTGATGTGGAGGCAGGACTACTGCGATGTTGACTAGCGCTCGAGACAGATGCTGGTCCTGAGGCAGGGTAGTCGTTGCTACCGAGGATTATAGGGGCAAGCAGTTCGGTCTGCTGTGGTGCATTGATATTCTGGCCGGCGGGTGGCCATAGGGACGAGGATGAGGATGAAGCCTCCTTTGGACCAGTGTGCAAGTGGTCCACGATGGGCTGCAGATTGCTGGATTCGGCGCCAAAGAGAAAAGGGAGGTCGTCGGTCTTGGTGTTGGGCTGGGCTGGGCCAAAGTCGAAAGCGGCGTCGGCGAAGGAAAAGTCGCCAAAGTTGGCGTCGTCGCCCACGATCAGTGGCGGCGCAAGTGTCTCGTCGACATTAAGAGGAGGAAATTGGTCGGCGTTGAAGTTGATGTCCTGCATAGGGGAGTTGTTGCTCGTCTTGGTTGAACTATTGGGCGAAATGGGGTCGTCGGCGAAGTCCATGCGCAACCAGTCCTCCCATTCGTCGGGGTTGTCGGGCACGGCGGGTGCAAAGTCCCAGCTGGCAGTGGTTTGGTCCATTTGGTGTGCGCTTGTCCTTTCAGACCATGGGCGTAACTATGTGTTGAACAGTCGCGAGGGCAAGGAGGGCGATTCGAAATTGGGGAGGAAAGAGCGATAGACAGCGGACCCTGGCGCGATGATACGGATGGGCTCTACAAAGTCAGGCCATTTCGACGACGGCGCAGCGTCCCAAGCCACAAGGAGTCAAGCCCCCCCACTCGCGCCATGGCGTCTCGATTCAGACGCGAAACTGAAACGAGAAGAGGACCCAAGCTCATTTCCGCGACTTCCCTCTCGGAAGCCGCGCCAGCCGTGCTTTCCCATCACGTGCAACCACCCAGTTCATCATTTTATGAGGCCATCTTGTCGGTCATTCCTCCTGTCTTCGCTCCGCCTCATGCATGCCACGTCAATGTACAGAATCGAACCATTTTGAATGCTCGCTCAGGCATCAGCTTCCTGCTCTAGGGCATTCGCTCGTCAGCCGTCTCTGAAAATGGGTCGAGCACTGTGGGTCAAAGAGAAAATCGCGCCGAAGCCGCTCCTTTGTCGTCCCAGGACGCCAGGCTCTTTTCTTTCTGCCTCATGTCTTGACTCTTGACAGCTGTCGACGGGTGGCTCCGCAATTGACATCCTGGCTTGATGTTCTTAGAAACATCCTTCCATCTCAACACCATATCAGCACTATGGAGAAACTACACAGGCCTATGTGCCATGTTGCTTTTCCTGCCATATGTGCCGGGTCATGTCACTCCAAGTAACACTAGAGAACCTCGGTTGAGGTTCCTCTCGTATTTCTAATAACCTTCTAGACCTTGTACCATGGCTTTTGGGTTACTGAGCGAGAGGAGAACGATGTAAAATGCGTAGTCCATACCAAAGAGTCTTGATCTTGTGGCCTGACTCTATGAGGACTTTACGTACATCACAAGGTAGTTCAATCCATTTTCATATGTCAGAACAAATCATTTCGATCTCTCCCAAGACAGCATCAAGCAATATTATGAGCCATAAAATGCATGATACCTTATGGGAGAAGGGCATCATCCACAGAGACTTCAACCAGACCAGTCCAGAACGAGCCTCCTTCCTTTCCGACCCTTGCAACCATCTCTCGCACAACGTCACCGTCGAGAGTATGCTATCGAAATGCACAGTCTTTTTGTGATTGAGGCAGAGTCCAGAGAGGGCTGGAGACTCAACGACTCTCAGTGGACTCTGCTCAAGTTCCGAAACTACTGTGAAACTCTACAGTCATACCAAGGGTCATGCAGCGTTGCTGGGATGCTTGTTATGTGCTGAAAAGGGTCCACTCAAATCCTCTCAAGGCGGTTCGGAAAAATCGCAAGCTATGAAAATTCACGATACTTTACAGGACTGGAGTTGTGTCCACAGAGAAAGGGTGACGACAACAGATCTCTGTGGAGTTACCCCTTCGTTCAAACTAATCGTGCATCTTCATAGCTACATGCATCTCGACAGACAGCCGCAATCTAGGAGATCTGTCCAATCAATTCATTGTTTTCAATCCTTCACTTCAAAGACCATCACTCGACAATACCACGTGCGAAGCGGGCTTTCTTCCTCCTTCCACCAACTCTTCGTTCACACTCGCTTTCTTTGTCATTGAAAGTTCTTTCCACACCATCGCGAGCAGCAAACACTTACCGTCGCGTCAGCCACTGTGGTCCATCGCTTCCACGGTCTTTCTTCTTGCGCGCCTTCCTCTGCAGTCTCTGCGCCGTGCAGACTCGAGCATTGCTTGTTTTGGCACCTTCTGGTAAGTGAATCTAAGAAATAAGAATCTCTTCGAAAGGACGATGCTAATATCAGGCGCAGAACACATCTTGACTACTTTCACTTCTCAGCAACCACTCCCAATCTTTCATAAACTCCGCCAACACTTCTGATCATCTCCGGACCAGCAAAATGCCATCTACAAACCAACCATCCGATCTGTCGATCATGGCACAGACTGGAATCACCTCCGCCATGTCCCCTGTCAGTTTGCCTCTGCGCAAACTGGCCCCTCACAGAAAATGCGCCAAGAAGTTCCTGACTCTGCCCGATGAACTCCTTCACAAGATCTCTGGCGAATTCACACCTGAGGATCTGCCAAACTTTCGTTTGACTTGCAAGACCTTGGCCAACATCGCCGCAAAGCAATTTGGTGAGAAAAGACTCGCTCATCGCCGCTTCATCCATACCGGATACAGCATGAAGGGCCTGATCCAGATGACGGCTCACCCGGTGTTCGGGCCCTGCGGCAAGAGCATAATGCTGTGCGCTGACCATCTCACCAACAATTTGAACGCTATAATGTGTGCTATGAAGGAACAAAACATCACCGATAACGACCAAATAGTGCACATTCTTCGTGCGTATAACAAGCGCTGGCTCAAACGAAAGTATGCGGAGCCTGCGCTGAGACAAGCCTTTCGAAATCTCGCACCGCTCGGAACCAAAGTCTCCCTCGGCATCTTCAACACTGAACAGCAAAAGCCTCATGGAGACTTTCTGCTGCATGGATACGGCTGGTCTCGCGAGTACGATGGTCTGCCTTTTACAGAATTCGCGTCCTCAAATCAACTCGCATTCAAAGCCATCAAAACAGCCTGCAGTTTCATCCTATTTCGTCCAACATTCTTCGAATTTGACCTCCATGATCAGGGACTGGACTTTACCGACATATCACCCGAGATTACAGATTTGGTTCTAAGAAACGGACGACTGATCTCGCCTTTCGACTTCAACGTCTGCATCAGGGAAGGAGTCATGGACATCGGCATCTTTTTACGTCGGGGTCTGCATCGTCTCGAGTTCAAGCAGAGACCCGTGGGCAACGAGATGTTGATTGTGCCCGAAGAAGTCATTTTCGAGCTCAACTCTTGGGCGCCATTCGGTGATGCACTCTTGTCCGAGTCCTTCACCCACCTACGCATCGAGTCCTGCTCTATGCGGTCAGACAATTTCGTCGAGGTACTCGAATCGCTCGCTGGGACTCTGCAGGTGTTAGAGCTCATCGATGTTGCCTTCTGGGGCGACCAGTCCAACATCGTCAACATGAACCCCATACTGCATTGTCTCAGACATGATCTTCGCCTTCATACTCTGGTTCTGGACGATGTGCGCGCCATGAACAAAGACTACGGTGGCGACACGGGCATCACTCTGACAAAAGGAAGATTCTGGCACGGACAGCAGCAAATACACGCAGGACTCGATGTTCTCGCTGGCTATGATGGCAATGCTTGGGACGGCGATTTCGACGACTGGTTTGAGGATGGAATCCGAGATTTCGAGAACAGAATCAGCATCGAGTACCACCACCAGCACTATTCCCCGGACGATGGTTATGAAGACTACCTGGCCTACAAAGCCCAGGAAGAGAGAAACTTGGAAGACTATAAACAAGAATACGAAGAGTACAAGGCATCAAGAGCAAGTGCAAAGGAGGCAATGGCCAGGGTCGAGGCTAGAGATTTTAGCTCATAAGAGCTGCAACTCGCCACAGAAGAGAGGATTCAGATGGTGAGGATCAACATTCGCTTAATCGTACACAGTTTTTACAATAATGACATTTTCCAATCATGAATTCTCGAACAAAATCTTTACAATACTCAGAACACAGAAGCAGGATTCACAGCACCAGGATTGAGCATGCCAGGATCAAGAGCATTAAGGACTGTAGGTTTAGGCGGCTTCTCGACCATCTATCCCTCCCAATCAGCCTTTGGATCTACACAAGAAGGGGCAATAAAGGTGGGTGCGATGTGTACATTTCATATCTCTCACTCATCAGGACTGACCTTGACAATCTTGCGCTCGACAAGTCTGACCCAACGTCTACGTCTCCACTCTCCCTTGACAGATACCCCCAGTCCTTCCTCCCAGCTCTTCGGTGGAGACAGCGTAGCAGTGGACTTTGTCTTTGGATCCGCGGTGTCGAGATCGTAGACCCATCGCTCGCCTTCCGTTTCTATTTCCACGGCGGAGACACAGCGTTCTTCGACCCACTCTCTGCTGCCTAGATCCAGCGTCCATTTCTTGTCGCGCCATAGCCATCCATTGGGTGGTTGTACGTCTTCAAAGAACTGTGTGCCCACTGGTCTTGCGCCAGCAATTCTGGATGGAGAAGTGGGCGCATAGGGTTGAGGGGTAAATAACCAAGGTTCCCATTCGCCCTGCAACACAGCGCCTTGCTCGCCCAAAGTGTGTTTCTGCAGCCGTTGCAGTTCGAAAATCTCGACTTCGCGGACTTGGGCGGGTTCGTCGAGGACAATGTCGGATTCGACCCATTCGGCGCCAAAGACGCAGATGCGGTTGTAGATGACTTGGAGGTTGGCTAGGAAGCCTTCGTTGCTGAGGAGTTCTTGGGTGTAGGGGTGGCCTGCTGCTGTTGCTGACCAGCCTGCTACCAGCAAGATTGCGCGCCAGGGGACCAGGTGTGCAGCTAGAAAGGCAATGCTCACGAGAGCAGTCAAGCAGAGAAAGACGGCCGAGGACAAGCGCTCATTGCTGAAGTCGGTGTAGGGGGTAATAACTGCGACTGCACCGTCGTGGACACGGCTAAAGTCTTCCATGCAGTTTTGCAGATCTCGCATGTTGCGGAAGAAATCCTTGCTCATCTCGGGAGCAGGCTTGACGCGCTGGGGAGGAGCTACGGCTGGGCCTGAGTAGCCGTATGCGGCATATTGCTCGGCGGCTGCTGCGTCTACTGAAGAGGAAGGATTCGCAACAGGAGGTGGAGGGTGTCGTGTGAGGAAAGAGGGTATCATGACGAAGAATAAAAGAGCTGCCAAGGGGACGACTGGAGCCAGTGCAGGCTGCAGACACACGAGGGTATAGACGGCGAGAAAAGACATGGTATGCGTGGGTACCCGCCAGGTGAAGAGACGTATCATTTGGTTCTGGAAAACAAAGACAATCCCTATTCTGAAGGAGTCGTCAGTTGCAGCTACAGCAAGCCATGTCACAATCACAGACGGACCTTGCGTTGAAGCGTCGGAAGTTGGCCGACATGACGGGCAGACTGAACTGTGGTTTATCGACATATTGCCTGGAGCGGCGGTCCTTCTTGGGAGTGCCATCGTCTTCGGCCTCTTGTGGAAAGACCTGCTCTAACAGGGTGTTGAACAGTCTCTCCTGCACGCTCCCCTGTGTGGTCTTGTACTGTGTAGACACATCGTGCAGTTTGCCCTTCAACCTCTCTGCCTCCTGCTTGATCCTCTCTCTTCTTCCTAGCTTTTGCTGTTCCGTCTCGGGCGGCGCCGTGTCATCTGTGTTGAAGGGGATCTGGATGACGGGAATGGGGTCGTCGCGGTTGGCTATCGATGCGCCTGCATGATCGTCCATGGTGTCATTCATTCATTCGGTTTCGGATATACTGTCATGAGTGTCATTTCTCGTTCAGTCGGAACCGTGTTGAGTACACAAAACATAGACTTGTTAGGCCTGGCCCAAGTCGTGGTTGGCCAGACGTCACTCGGCCTTCAGCCTTTCACATGCAAATTCTTGGCAAACTTTGTGCTTCATACCAAGTCTTCTCTATGCCTTCTTTAACCTCTTCCGACCTTGAACGACAGAATATCGTTCTTGCCTACCGACACGGGATCGTCTTCAGCCACTCTCTGTCCTCCCACTGTTTCCACATAAGCTAACGGCGCATCGCCCATGATTTTGCGATATACATCTCCCACTGTTGAGTTCCTGCCACATATATTAGTGCATGTTCTTTAGATATATTTCATGCCAAACATACTTCTTGACTAGAACACAATCTCTAAACACACCGCCTTCACGTCCATCGCCAGACGAAAATGTCGAGATGTTTCTGACGGGGAAGACAGGCGTGAGTCCCAAGAGCTCCGCTGCACGTGTAAGGACCTGATTCACACCAGTGCTGCCAAATCGGTAGAGCACCAGGTCGCGCAAGTTCTCGATGCGGCTGTTGGACGTCGTCAGCTACTCTTCTGTCCATGAGACGCTTTTGTACTCACTTCTGCAATTTTTCATCCAACTCTTTCAAGCCACCGCCGTCGGGCTCGCCGTTCTCGATAAGGTCTTCTTTTGTATCAACGAACTCACTGCCTTCTTGGTACTTGACAAAGCCTTGTTTTGCCAAGCGGCGCAAGAAGACCTCGCTGATGGCCGAGCAGAGAACCAGTGTGTTTGGGTCGTTGAGCTTCGCAATCTTTGCGACATTCTTGTCGGCATCGGGATGATCGATCTTGTTCAGGGCGATGACTGTAGGGAATTTCTCGTCCACAAAGGCGTTAACCACTTTTTCGACCGTCTCATCACTCCAGTCTTGTAAAGGTTCCTTCAGTTCTAGCTTGTCGAGGGTGCGAGCGATAATCTGTTTTGTGGATCCGTAGCCCGAGAACTGGCCTTGTAGTGTGTCGACTGCGTTTCCTTTGATTGCCGTGTGTCTTCTCTTGACAGATCCCCTGTGCGTTTGATTAGATTTGACTTGGTTGGCGCATTCCTATGCCTGAACACACCATTTTTCCATGAGGTTGCCTTGAATCCAGCGAACAATCTCGGAGCGCAACCACTCAATGTCCACGCTGGGATCATAGCCTCTTGTCGCCTTGCCTTCGGCGTCGGTCGTCCCGCTGACATCGACGACGTGAATCAGAGCATCGGCGTGTCTCAAATCATCCAAGAAGCGGTTTCCTAGACCCTTGCCCATGTGCGCACCAGGCACCAGACCGGCCACGTCGAGCAGCTCGATGGGTACTGAGCGGGTTCCGTTGTTACACACGCCATAGTTCGGTTTGCATCTTTCAACAAGAGGTTTGTCGCCGACATTCGGGACTCCTGGTCTTGAACATGCACACGGGATTTGGAGATATCCTACGGCTCGGTTGGGGTCGATGGTCGTGAATCTGAAGCGAGATCAGGAATGCGACGGACGGAATAGAGGCAGGAGGAGGGCATACGGGAAGTTGCCTGAGCCACGCGGTCAACACGGATCGCACAAGAAGAGATTTAAGAGGGTAGGAAAAAAAGTCGATGGCGCACCTACTTTGGACGTGGCATCCGTCAAGCTGTTCAAGGTGGTACTCTTGCCAGACGACGGCTTGCCGACGAGAGCGATGAGCGGATCGCGAGGCATTTTGGTTTACAGAGCAGGCAAGGAGTCGTGTCTAGCTATCGCGAGTTGTTCCAGAAGGGCTTGACGAGGCACAATGTCGTCAGTGGGCACGAAGGTTGTGGTTCGGAGTGGATTGGTGGCTGTCACAGCTGCTGCATGCACGAGCCTTCCCGCGCGGACGATCTGGAAAAAGGCATTCAGGGACACCCGGCCTGCCACATGCATCTCTGGTGTCCGCACGGCAGAGACGACATCTTAAGCAAAATAAACAGTCAAGACATGTACCAACAGACGTGAAACAAAATGAACAATCTCTTGCAAAAAAGCAAGCATGCAGAGTTGATGGTTTCTCACAATCTTATTGTGCTTTGCATGTAGGGCCGCTTTGGCCAATAACAGAGGGGCACCGGTGGCAGAGCAATGACCGCTACCTGAGGCTCGGTCGTAAAAGAAGACTATTCTGTTTTGGGCGAGCGAGGAGCAACAACAATCTAAAGAGACCAAGTCGTATGTCGGACATTTGCTAGCCAGAGTCTGAAGCCCCTTCGACACGCACCAAGCAAGTCCGTCAGACCGACCGCCTGAAGTCAGTCTCTCCTGACACTCGTTGACGACCAGACACACGATAGAGCGGCCATGATTTTTTGAGCCAGAGTCGACATTCAGGAGGCCTTGAAACCAAGAGACCTACGGGTCAGAAATGCTCGCAGCAGTGTCGTAGGAATTGGTCGACATGCAGACTCGAGAGGGATTCCACAAGGATTCCGAGGAGTCGGGCGCTGAGAGTGAGCCTTGACAACAACATGATGCAGCTGCAAGCACCCTACTGACCGTCTGCCCCCCCCCCAAGCCGAGAGCCGTGCCAGGACAAAATACCAGCGCACGTCGCTCGCCTCCGACAATGACTCGTTTTCATTCCGCAAGCCCACCGCCCCTGCCTCGGCCAGTCGCCCACAGCAACAGCAGCATCAGCGCAAGTCGACGCTGAAGGAGAACAGAGTGCCCCTGCTGGGACCGCGGCCTTTCGAATCGCCGAACAAGAGCAAGAGGTTTGATGTCTGGCCAATGATGCAAGGACTGGCACTGAAGCAGAACAGGATTGTCAGCGACAGCAACGCGGCCAGGGAAGCTGCTGCCCGGCGCAACTTCCTCCCAAACAGTTCGAGCGAGCCCAACTTCGACAAGCCTCAAGCGCCGTCCCAGTTCCAAACCCAGGCACAGCCCTCGGCCGTCCAGCCAACACAGATCCAGACGCGCCAGTTACGCTCCAAAGACAGTCGATTCAGCTTTGGCGAACCCGAAAATGCAAACTCGCCCACGCCGCCCTCGTTCGATTTTCTCCCGCCCATTAACTTTGACGACTTTCAGACCAGTATCGCCTCGTACGACTCGGCCAAGTCCAAGGCCAGAGGCGTCCCGCAGAGCATCAAGGCTTCGATAAATTCAAAGCCCCAACCCATGACTGTCACCCAGCGAGAATCTTCCGTGCCCAATTTCAACCAACTCTCGGCCACTGCTTCAAACCAGCTGCAGACTTCAGCCTCGACTTCGGTCTTGCCAGTGCGCGCGAGAAGGGGAAGTCAGTCAGGCCCTGGAGCTCCCGCCATGACTGCCTCTGGAATTACCGCTCGAGTAACGCGCAAACCCATGGCGCCTCAGGCCGACAAGAAGCCACAATCTGATCTCTCTCGCACTCCTTCGATCCCGACAAATGTTCGCAAAACACAGGCCGGAGCGCCGCAGCCTCCGTCCATCGATACCTCCTTCGCCGCTCCTACTCGCTCCTCCAAGGCAAAGTCACTGCAGCCCCTGCCTCGATCTGCCACCTTGACCGATCTTCCACAACCCGAGCAACGCCGTTCCGTCAATGTTAAAGTCACCAACAGATCAAAGACACCGCGATCCGACACACCGTCAGACAAGAGAAAGTCAGGAAGGATGAGTGGCCTTGGAGCCAGGACAATCAGTCCCACCGATGCTCGTAGGCTTCGCAGGATGTCGACCAAGCAACTCCCTCCTTCGCCGTCAAAAGAATCCACACACGCCCGCTCGCCCTCGGCCACTCCCCGTAGACCCGCCCTTACACCGTTATCCAACAGGGCGACCCCCGAGACTTCAAACAGGATGGCACCTCCGCCAAACCTCAATCTGTCGAGGACACCGAGTTACCAGTCTCTCCGCGCTCCGAGTGCTGGTCAAGGGAAGATTGGTCAAAGCTCTTCGACTTCGAAGCTACCTACTCCTAAGAGCCGGAACCTTTACAGCGCTGCAGAAAGACGCGATGACGAGGAGATGGTCCCGCCCGTGCCTGCCATACCCAAAGCCTACGAATCACCCAAGGACTTGATAGACATACCCTTCTTCTCTGGTCTCAAGACTCCTCTGTCTGGCAATGTCGATAACGAGAGCTCTGCTCTACCAATACCCGCCCGGCGTGGAGACAGCTCTACCGCACCTGAACCAAACCAAACTCAGCATCGCAGAGGCCTCACAGTGGGCAACGGAACGAGCGCCGAGACTCCTTCGGCCATGCCTGCAGTCAACAAGAAAACTCTCCAACCATTACGCCTCCCCCCTCTCAATCTCCTACCACTCTCAACCCCTACTACGGCGAGAATCAATTCTTATCCTGCTCCGTCTCAAGAAGTCGATACAAGAGGTACTACGCCTCCATTCAAGCGCAATGCTGCAAAGACACCTAGCACTCCCATGACGGCTTCGAAAGCAACCTTCTACAGGCGCCAGGAAGAAGAGTCTGCCATGCCACTCAGCGCACGTAGTAACAGCACTCAGCCTGGTGCTCGTGTCACACGTTACGAAGAACCAAGCAATGGCGTGCTTCTACCTCCCCCTTCTCCAGCTAAGCGTCAAGCCATCACTCCATTCACCTCGGGCTCGCTACCCAAGCCCAAGTCCAAATATACTCAACCCCCGAGACTACCGGACGAGTTCACTCTGGGTAATCACAATGTCGAGTCCCTTTCTTCCAAGCCAATGGGCCCAAGACCCCGAGCTGTGTCAAAATCGGTCAAGGAAACTGCATCAATCCACACAGTGTCTTCCACAGAAGACGCCGAACAGCCGCTGCCTTCTGCCGCCTCAGGTCTGCGTCGCAAATTGAGCTTGGGATGGCGTAAGACGCCGCCTAAAGCATCAAACACCTCTAACGCAGAGCCCCTCAAGCTCCAGACCAACAAGTACGACGACATGCCTCCACCTAAGATCCCCGCCTCTGCAACATGGAGTACCGATAGTCCCATCTCCACGTCTAGCAGTGGCCGTCCCTCTTTCGAAAGCACAAAGCTCGAGAGCCACAGGAGCAAGGCATCTGTCTCTTCTTCTAACAAGGTGCCCCAGCTTGAGTCTGCTTCAGCTGCTAAGCCACTACCTCCAAGTAACATTGCAGTTCGCCAGCCTCAGACGAGCACTACTTCAGCGCCACAGCCCGCAGCACCGCAAAATCAACGTTCTACATCGTGGTCAATCCTTGGCAGCATGAACCGCTCCCTAGGCGCAAGAACTACTCCGCCTCAACCCAAGCCTCGAACGATCAATGCCTTACATCTAGACAAGGACGATATTGCCGCAAATGACGAGATGAGAAAGTTATCTACAAAGAGGCGCGATATCGATGTGGCCGCTCGCGAAACCGAAGAGTTGCGCAAACGTGCTACCCAAAAGGAGAGGATGACTCCTGCGCAAGCTATTCAATCATCAGCTGGAGTCTTGAACATCTACGAGAAGGGAGAGATCATCGACTACAAGGACGGCGTCTGGTTCTGTGGCTCAAAACAAGCAAAGAAGCATGTTGGAGACATATCTGCTGCTGGAACGACAAACTTTGGCTATGACGACGAAAGAGGCGACTACAACCTTGTCATGGGCGACCACCTAGGATACCGCTACGAAGTTATTGATGTGCTTGGTAAGGGAAGTTTCGGACAGGTCGTGAGGTGTATCGATCACAAGCTCGGCACTCTTTGTGCTGTGAAGATCATTCGCAATAAGAAGCGATTCCATCAGCAAGCTTTGGTCGAGGTCAATATCTTGCAAAAACTTAAGGAATGGGTAAGTTCGATAATTCAGAGAGCGACAATACTATCGTACTGACCCTAGGCCAGGATCCTGATGAGGCCAACGCAACACTAACAATCACATCATCTTTCTACTTCCGAAACCATCTTTGCATCACATCCCCCTCGCTCAGCATCAACCTTTACGAATTTATCCGAACTCACAATTTCTCTGGCTTTTCAATCCAACTCATCCGCCGGTTCGCACGCCAGATACTCTCATGTCTATGTCTGCTTCAATCTAAGAGAATCATCCACTGTGATCTCAAACCAGAAAACATACTTCTCTGCGACCCTCGCCGAGCTGACGTGCGAGTCATTGACTTTGGAAGTTCTTGCAAAGCTGACGAGAAGGTGTACACGTACATTCAGTCGCGTTTCTACCGTTCGCCTGAAGTCATTCTTGGAAGTGACTATGGTCTGGGTATCGACATGTGGAGTTACGGATGCATTCTTGCAGAGCTTTTCACCGGATACCCTATTTTCCCTGGCGAAAACGAGCAGGAGCAACTTGCGTGCATCATGGAAATCTTCGGCCCTCCTGCTCGGGACATTATCGAGAAGGCCTCACGGAGAAAGCTCTTCTTCGATTCATCACTCAAGCCCCGTGTCACGGTGTCGAGTAAAGGCAGAAGAAGACGACCTAGCAGCAAGACTCTTAGTGGTGCCATCAAGTGTGATGACGAGGCTTTCCTGGACTTCCTTTCGCAATGTCTTCGTTGGGATCCTGAGAAGCGTCTGCGTCCGGATCAGGCAGTGTCCCATCCATTCATTACCAATGAGTCGTTCAGAAAAGCTGGACCTGTCAGTTCACGTACAAGGACTGCAACATCGGCTGCGTCGTCAACCACAACAACAGCGTCACAGTCTCCCATCAAGCGGACGCAACCAACGATTCCGACCATTCCGGCATTCTCGTCGCAAGCAACAGCGGCGACTCCTCGCGCGCGTCCCCTTCCAGATACCCCAAGCACAGCTGCGCGTAACGCAAACGCAGCGGCCTCTAATGTCAACAACGTCATGACCCAGGCAATCAAGCCAACAAGCGTAGGCAGGCGACAGAGCTTAGCACCTCCCTTGCAGCCAACTATCAGTGCGCCACCACCTCAGGTATCGATCAGCCAAGCCATGGCTGGTAGCAAACGAGCCAGCAATGGTGCACTGCTCGCACAACAATACCAACCGATGAGTCCATATGGCAGCCTTGGTGTCAATGGCTCGTCGACCTCGAGCAGTGGTCTGCCACGCTCCGTGAGCGGAAAAGTCGACCTCGCAAGTGCCGCGGCGAGAGAGAGTATGGGAGCCACTGCACGGTGGAAGTGACAAGAGTAGTCATACGCTACAAAGAGCATGTTACATTGAATTCATGGACGAAGCGAAAGAGATAGAGGCGGTTCATGAACATTGGCATGTGACCTACGAAAAGACGTGACGAACAAACGACGACTTGTATCTACTGCTGCGTGTATTAACACTTTAATTATATTGACACAATTCTTTCTGATCTGTAGAGGCTACCATTGTCACCGAGAAATTGACCAATGATTCTTGTATCCTAGACTTTGTTCTCTTCGTTTTTACCACCCAAAAACTTATTCTTCAGTTTCGCGATACCTATCGTGTCGTCTATAAGCCATGTTTCCACCACAACCAGCCGGGCTCAACTTACCAGGCACCAAACTATCGTACTTTTGCTGTTTCCCCATCAACCTGTCCGCTTCACCCTTATCACCATTCTTCAGCGCCGCCATAACGGCAGCGGATTTTTCTCGCGCGGCGACCGCTTGTGAAGATGTCATTGTGCGGGCGTCAGAGACGTTTGCATTGGGTGCGTGGGTGAAGGGGTTTGGAGCCCAGGCTTCGAGGTTGTTGCCTGGGGAAGCCATTTTCTGTTTTGTTTGGTGACTGATGTTGAGTATCTGTGTTTGTGTGTGTTTGAGACTTTTCGGTGGTATGGGAAGAGGTAAAAATGGTGGTTTTCTGTTGCTTCTATATATGCGTGGTTTGGTTGATCTGTGGCTTGGAGGATTTTGGCTGTTGTGTATTGGGTATCATCTGACTACCCCAAGGCGCAGTCGAGGGTCACGAAGGTTTCGTATCGCATTACCAGTCTGGTAATAGATGGCCTTTTTTGACGTTTGTTCCTGTTGCGACGAAGATCGTTGCTAACTTTGTGTGAGGCTGGGAAGAGCTTGTTTCTGGTGGTGTTGGCAACGTGTGTGCTGGATGTATATTACTGTATAACATGTTTACACGCACGTAGCAAGAACGACCCAACGATTGTGACTATCTATATAGCTCGAGCACCTGAATAGACTACCATGAATTGCAGATGCGACAGATTCGAGCCGCGGGTTCGAATATGCAAGGTTTTGTATAATTACTCATGCTGTTCGAGCATAATTGTTGTTGCAAACGTATATCTATGTTGCAAATGATCTTATGCCGCGGTTATGCTTGGACTGCAATGTCTCTCTAGTCAGCTCTTTGTGGATATCGCACCATCTTGTAAACGGACAGTTGATATTTTATAACAGATAGGCCTACGGAATGAGAACAAGAAAGCAGTCAGCAGCGCGGCTATAACATCCTCTCCATTTTCGAAGTTGCATGCATTGGGTAGAGCCCTGTCTCTGGACTCGAGCCGAGTGTTTCGAGGACGCGTTCTCCCAATCACCTCGAACATGACCGATCACCCAAGCATGTCACGTCAGAGACGAAAAGTAAAACAAGTAGACAGGTCACTCTAAGTGTCATTAGTTGTTGCTGATTCTTTGCAACTTCCATAAAACCAGGGCCAGAGATACTGATTCAGGACGCTCAGGTGCAAACAACTCCAATCTCTTGACTAAACTCATGCATCACCATCCAAAGACTGGCTGAGCTCGTACCATCAGCCTCACAGGCTTGGCCACCACACCAAACGACACCCTCAAATCTTCAGGTCTCGGATTGTCATCGCGGCCACTGGAGTGGAAAGAGAAATCGAATCTTCCTACCAGCGCGGCAAGTAAAATCATCATTTCATCTCGAGCAAATGCCTCTGCGATACAGCAGCGTGGTCCTCTTCTAAAGGGAATAAAAGAGCTTTGCATCCTCGCTCCTCCCTTCTTGTCTGATAGCCAGCGTGTCATGTCCCAGGTAGATGGACTGGGTAGAGTGGTATGTGGGGCACCCAAATACTCGCTTGATGAATCTCCACTTCGCCAATATGTTGGTGATCTGTGAATTGCCCAAGGCGAGATGGCGAGTATGGTGCCTTCGGGTATCACCTGGTTGGACCCGGACAATAGCATATCAGTTCGCGCTTCTCTGTACGTCAAGGCCACTACGGGAGAGAACCGCAAAGTTTCGTCGCAGACGGCTGTCAAGATAGGCATCTTCTGCAACAAGTCGGAGCTGAAAGGGAGTACACCCTTCTGGTCGGGTGCAGGAAAGCTTGCGCGAATTTCTATACGCAACAAGGCTTGCACACCGGGCCTTGTCGAGAGGTGATAAATGGCCCAACTCAGTGCAACAGAAACGGTTCTGTAGCCTATAGCCAGGAAAGTTGTACACATGTCTAGAATTTCTTCATCACTAAGGTCCTCTGACTTGATCGCAGTATCCAAGATGTTCTTGTCGGGTACGGTACGAGATGCAGGTGTGTACTGAATGTGGCTTCAAGTCAGCGTTCTAATTTTGTCATGATGCATAGTCGTGTCAAGTCAAGTTGAAAAGTACTCGTGTCGTGCGTACCTCTGACTTCCTCTGTGCAATTTGTCTTCGACAAAAGCTCTTTATGCCTAGCATGGACTTTTTGGCCTTGCGTATGTCGTCCACTGGAAGAAGTCCGAAGAACAGATGAGAGGGGAGAATCGTTTCCCAAGCCATCTCCGCCTGCGCAGATAATCCAGATGATATCGAAAACGCATCTCGAAACTCTTGTAGAAGGTCTTCGAGGGAAGAATTGTCATTGATCGCTGTTGATCCAAAGAAGGCGATGAACACAATTCGAAATGTAGCCTTTTCGAGTAACTTGAGGATTTCGATAGCGCTGTTGGGGCCCAATAATCGCCCATCAGTGCCAGTACTGCAAGTTGTAACCTCTTCAACAAGCAAGCAGGCGTTCTCCTAGAACATGGGACAAAGTTCAGCAATGTGTTGGGAGTGGAAGTCCGATTTTACGTTCTTTCTGCAGCGTATGTGGTCGGCCCCATCAGTCACCACCAAGCTACTCTTGCCCAATATCGGGGACAGCAGACGGCGAATGAGGTACGAACGACCAAACTCGTAAGCTTCGGGGTCCATGACTTGTTTGATATCCTTAGGGTCCGTGAGGAGCAACCGCTCAGAGTTCAGGACACCAAAATATCGAATAACTTGACTGGTAGGAGCTTGTCCATGGAACTTTGCAAGGTCGCTGCCAGTGGGCTCCTTGAACAACCTCGTCCAAATCGGCTCTTGAACGGCGGTAGTAAGATTGCGCAGACTGTCAAACAGCAAGGGTTTGACGAACATTGCATAGATGATGGCGCAAAGACTGGAGAAGATCGCAAAACAATGAGCGAGAATGATGGCATAGAGCCAGGAGTAGGGATGGCGGAAAGCAATGTTGACCAAAATAGGGATGGAGGTCGCAAAGAGAATGGTTCCAACGTAGTCAAACATCGTGGAATAATTGTACTAGGTGATTTCTGTCAACGGTTCATGATAGAGAGATGCTGCGTCTGTTGAAGCTTGACGATCAAGCGAAAGAGCAGGGACATGCGCGTCGTCTGTTTTGAAAGCTCTTTCCTTGACAGCGCCCTCGGACCGAATCAACACGAAAGGCTCTAATGCTGTGAAAATGCAGATAGATAAACAGATGGATGACGTGAAGCAAATTTGATAGATTTTCCAGAAAGTCTAGCTCCTCTATTTTCCCATATTGTAAAGAGGACAATAACTTTTGTAACGAATGACAGAGATTACTTTGCCCAGACAAGAACACCAGGCTTAGTCTCGTGCTCCACAACGAAGTGGTGGCTTGTCCAAGCCTTCCAGAGAGCCTTGAGGAATGAAGTGTTGTCACGAATGTACCTCTTGCCAAGCATAGGCTGGATGGCACCGGTGGCTTCTTCAGCATGGTAGAATGGAATGCGACTATCGTAGCGTGTTAGCTATCTCCTCATGCAACACATGAGTGGCTTCGAACTTACGGGAAAAGGTGGTGAACGACGTGGAACTCAATGATGCCGTGGAACAGCTCGCGACCGACAAAGCCAAAGTCTCTGTCAACGGTTGCCAAGGCGCCCTTCTCGAAAGTCCAAGTGCCTTGCTCGAAGTGCTCAGCATCGCCGTGGTTGTGGTGAAGGTAAGTAATGGCGACTAAACATTGTTAGTGTCAATTTTCTCCGAGATTCGTCTAAGAGAAAACATACCGAGCCAGTGGTTGACCCAGAGGTAAGGAAGGCCGTAGAGCAATGCAACCTGAGTCAAGCCCATAACCTGGGTAGCGTAGTAGAGACCGTAGCCAACAGCGAGAAGACCAAGATCAGAAACCAGAATGGCCAGACGTTGCGAAGGAAGGTAAATCGGAGAGAAAGGAGAGTAGTGACTGAGGTTGGAAGTGGTGCGAGGGTCCTTGAAGTTTGCAAGACTCTTGTAGCCAGAAGAGGCGTAGAAGAGCATATAAGTTTGCCAGCCAATCAATTGGTGTCCAACAAGGAAGATCAAGCTGACAATAGGTGCATCTTCGGTCATGTGGAAGAGTTCCTTGACTGCGTCCTGAACCTTAGCCATGAGATGGATACCATCGTCCTTCTTTGCGGGGACGAATGCGGTGTCCTTCTCCATGTGGTTGGTGAATCTGTGATGTCTGGCGTGGCTGTATTTCTGTAGGTAGATTAGCAAATCTATGTAGGATCACAACACGAGAGCAGGAAATGATGAGTTTATTCCAAGAAATAGCGTCGGCTCATGATATAAGCCAGGAACGGCATTTCGATGAGAAACCAGCTTAATTCGAGGATTTAAGAAATCATTTCGAAAGTCACGTACCCAGGAGAAGTAAGGAACACCCAAGAAGCTGTGCATGATAAGACCGAATGTGTCGTTGGCTGTGCCGTTGTCAAACATGGCCTGGTGGCCGCACTCGTGAGCCAAAATCCAGATTCCAACGAAGACGAATCCCTGGAAGACACTGTAAAGTGCCCAGAGGGCGCATCTGAGGGCGAATGATGGTGCATATTGAATCTGAGTGCCCATGTAGAACACGGTGCAGACAAGGGCGATGTCTCGCACGATGTAGCTCATAGAAGTCGAGGTCGACTTCTGGAAGCAGTGCTTGGGAATGGCAGCCCTCAGCGAGTCAATTGACGTGCTGGTAGGCTTGGTCTCAGAAACTGCTTGAGCACCCATGTTTGCTGACTGAGGAATGATACAAATGAGTGACAGGTCAAGCAATATCGTCAATTGCGAATTGTTGATGCAAGAAAGTTCGCACAGAAAAGAACTTCGAGAAGGACCCTTTTTCTTCGACAATTGACAGATCCCCTTTTATCCACTCTTGTTGAGCGTCGAGAACGTGGCCCACAATAAAGCATTGGTGAAAATTTCGGTTAGACCGCCGATTGGTGAGAGATCGATGCCAGGGTCTAACCTTCCCTGATCGGCAGGTTTTGAAGCACGACTCAGCCTTCAAAATCCACTTCATCCCGTGTTTCTGCATCAAGCATAACTTCACTCCTTTGTTTGAGCTTTGCATAGCTGTGTTTTTGTCTGCCGCATCCAAGGACTTGGTATTCGTGCCGTGGCAAAGCTGAGGCCTTGGCCTTCCTCCCCTTCTTTTGCTTGGTGCCGAAATACATTCTCACCTTTTGGCTACTTCTTGCTTTTTTCTTGCTGGAACAACGTCTCCAATAGCACCTTTTCAAACATAACGTGTCCCCAGCATGCACCCACAACTGGAAACAGCAAAGAAAGATCGACGTGGCTCCTGCCGTTTCGCCGCCAAGATTCCTCCGGTATTCGCCGTATGGATCAAACCGCTCTTGCAAACCTAGAGCGCACTTGGAAGTCTGGGGCGGCTCGCTCCCAGTCGAATCTCGCAAGGTCTCTGCTCGATGGTGATTCATGATACAGTACTGTCCGAGGTTCGGTGTCCAGACACTGAGGGATATATCTTGCTTCACAGTCTGTGGCATGTGCTGCAAAATCTGTGCACGGGCAGTCGCGAGCTCCATATCTCGCTTTTTTGCGTGCCGAAAAAAAGATAGTGCGAAAGATCAGGGCTTTGGTCATTATATTGTGTTGCTAGCAATTGTGTTGAACTTGTCGACCATTGCAGCGCAGATGCATGCGCACAATCTTTGACTCCTGGTCCTCAGGTCTGTAAGGGCGGAGTCTAGTCCGGTTCATCTTCCGATTACTTGTGACCGATCGAGAGAAGCGCTGTCTAGTATTCTTCGACTGATCTTCGAGATGTTGACTTTCGTTCTGGGATGTCATCGCGATGGTTAAACTTGACAACGTGAAAATAGCATTGTCATGGTAATTTTGCAGTGCGGTGGTCCCAATTTTGTTCGTAGAATATTTAAACCTGATATGAATAGAGGTTCGAGTGCTGGCTTGCGACAGGACGACGGTTTCTAGAACGATGCTAAATCAGGGGTTGTCCATGTCTAGGTGTTTCTCGCGAGTCAAGGTCTGGCCATAGATTGAAGACGGACTCTCTAGCTACCTGCAGCTCGGTCTACCAGTTCTCGCAATGTCGAAGGCCTAGAGACGGTACAAAGGCGCAATAACTGCAATCTGATTCAGCTGTCAGCTGATTAACAAACAGACACCTCGTCACTGCCTAATAAGTAATGTGGGCGATGCAAGTTTTTGATGTCTAACCAAGCGGTTCGTTGCTCTCTGGGCGAGAGCAACCCCTAGGTGGTCAGCTTGCATGTACCGACAGACCTGAACAGTAGGCATTTTGGACTCTATCGTGATGCAAGGCAATCTTTGGTACTCGTGATGGATGAAGTTGTGAGGCCAAGGGACTGATAGCCCTGATAGCTCCAAGGCCAGCAGCGAAGAACGATCAGAGCATTATTGATTACTGGAAACATAGATCGCACTTTTGAAGTCCTTGTGGATTCTTCATGATCGAGCGTGTAAACATCTGGAAAAGTATTGAAAAGACAGACTGACTGGCTGTGCCTACCGCTGATGCGTCTTCAAGCTCATAACGTGACATCACTGAAACAACTGGGCGTTCCCTGAAACAAACACAGGTAAGTGCAACCATCTATTCGTGCATGCCATGAAGGTTGTGTCATACCACCACATTCGCTTGCGTTCGCAGAGCTTGTGTGATATGACAAAGCGGATACTGGAAAAACAAAGCAAAACAAATCATTATGGCTGTGAAACTCAAAAGTCGGTATCTAATTTCCGGACGATGTCATCGTCGACCTTGGCAACGCCAAGCATCCCTATACCAAGATCGAAAGGAGTGCTTGTCTGTCTCAAGCTGTTTGAACAAGCAAACATCGAGATGTAGCCAGCTGAAACCACCTTTCTCAGTCTGATCTAATCTCTCCAAGAGACATCCTTCCAATCTGCCTCCACGTATAAAGAGTAGTAATGGTTTTTGTCCGGGGTGGTTGGGCCTCGGGGAGTCCAGATTAACACAGCCACAAGCCTTGGCCCGATCGTGCATCCCGTCTGCCAGCGAATTATTTCCTGCAGGAGGCTGTTGCTGATTTAAAGTAAGCTGTTGGAAACAGGGAAAACGCGCTGAAGACGTGCGAGGCGCTGCTCTCCCTGAGCTAAAGTGACGACCTGCTCCATGACCTGACCATCATCAACACCTTCATTTCCTCCGACATTGACTCGCGGATTTCTTTCACTTCGAATCATCTGCTGTGTTGCTCGCTGTGATTATCGGCAGAGACAACCATCACAGAGCAACACGAACCACCGAGCGTCATGACAACTCAACCCAAGCCTCGTCGCGGAAGCCGTCAATCGACAAGCCCTTACACGCACGAACCGAAACCCCGTCAAGAAAGTGGAGATGGCAGGCTGCCCGAATACAACTCCAATGGTCATGCCGTGACTCCGGGCATCAAGCCTAATGGCGAAAGTGGTAGACGTGGATTCCATCCTCTCCACTTCTTCAAAATCTGCTGGGCCAGCTCGTGTACTGCTTCCAAGTACGTGAACGTGCTATGGCCATTCGTTCCTGCCGCCATCGCCTTGGTATGTGAATCATATCTGTGACTTTGTATCCAATCTATTGACTTCATCCTGCAAGCACTTCGCCAGACCTGAAGAACGACTTTGGATCTTTATCCTGGCTTACATTGCCATGGTCCCATCAGCAAACCTTATTGGATTTGCTGGTCAAGAATTGGCCAGAAAGCTTCCAACTGTTCTCGGTGTTGTCCTTGAGACTACACTAGGCTCTCTCGTCGAGATGATTCTCTTCATTGTACTTTTGGTCAATCAAGGAGAACAAGGCGTCCCAATCGTCCAAGCCGCCATTCTTGGTAGTATTTTGGCAAACCTGCTTCTCTGCATGGGTCTCTGCTTCTTCTTCGGAGGTCTGCGCCGTCATGAACAGACCTTCCACGACGTCGTCAGTGACACTGGAAGCAATCTCATGCTGGTTGCCGGCTTTGCTCTCGTTATTCCAGTCACATATGCCAACGCTCTCGCAGGCCGTCAGAATCTTACAGAAGAAGTTCTCAGGTCGGAAGTTGTCAAGATTTCTCGGGCTACCGCGATTGTCCTTCTTATCGCCTTTGCAGTCTACACTTTCTTCCAGATGAAGTCGCACCACGGACTCTACGACGATATCCTCGAGCAGGACGAGCAAAACGACGCTGACCGTCATCGTGATCTGGCCAAAGCGAAGCTCACTCTTACCGAGTCAGTCCTTGCTCTGGCTCTTGCTATCACTTTCGTCTCGATGATGGCCGTCTTTCTGGTTCAGAACATTGAGTACATGAAGAATAACCGCAACTTATCGGATGCTTTCCTGGGTCTTATTCTGGTTCCACTTGTCGAGAAAGCTGCCGAACACATCACCGCGATCGACGAAGCATGGGACAATCAGATGAACTTTGCATTGTCACACATCCTCGGTGCATCTATTCAGACTGCTTTGCTAAACACTCCGCTTGCAGTCATCGTTGGTTGGGGCCTGGTACGTACACCGCAGTCCTCATCCAAATCAATTCGGTCCTGTTGCTAACAGTGTTCTAGAAACTACACATGTCTCTCAATTTCGAGATGTTCGATGCCGTCGTCCTCATCCTGGCTATCCTCGTGGTTGGGCAATTCTTGCGTGACGGCAAATCTAATTACCTGGAAGGAGTCTTGTGTTTCCTTGTTTACGTGCTTATTGCAGTCGCAGCCTTCTACTACCCCAACCCAGTTGAGGGCGAGGAGAGCGCTGGCAGCAGTACATCAAGCGAAGGCGCTGCCAAGTTCAGATGACCGTACATCGGCATTGTTTGTTTTGAGCGTTTCTATGGCAAATAGGGTTTCTTTTCATAATTGACATTGACCATAACTCAGCTTTACCTAGCCCAGCACTTTTTCAGGGTTCGGTGTCCGGAATGTGGATAGAAACTTTTCGGCAGCCCCGACAAGCAGTGTCGCCGTCGTTCTCGGCTTGAGCTGACTACATTCCTCGTGTCTCCGAGAGAACCGGTACGCTCGATTCATACATCGGGCCGAAACACACAACTTACATCTTCAGCATGTTCCTAAGAACTTGACGAAATAATTGTGACTATTTGCTTGCTCCTCATGCTCGTCTTTCTCTGATCCTCATCATGACACACTCTCATTTTGGTTCCATATTCCACTCAAAGGCAGCTCTGCTCTGCCTTTTCACTCTTTTATCAAATTTCACGAAAGCACAAAACGCCTGTAACATATATCGTCCCGCTAGCCAAGCTGTAGTGTATCAGCAGGCAGTGTCTGTGAATACTTTTGTTCAGTCAAACACTACCTTCTTTCCTATTCCTGAGGCATCGCCCATCACAGTAACAGATGCGCCTACCTCGTTTGATCTTATCACAACGCTCTCTTGGACCAGAACACTTCCTTCCACGGCTTCAACATCTACCTTAGCCAGTGTCATGGTCCCAACCACAACAGATTCGACATTCATCCTGTTCGTCAGGTCCGACACGAGGGTGCATCAAAAGCGCCAGAGCGGTCTCTACATGAACGCCAATGGAACAGTCAGCAATGACTGCGCGAGTGCACCTATCTATTCCATCAACAGTGGTGTTCTCACTGCAACGATAAACAATGTCGTCTACTACTACACGACGAGTCCGGGAGTTTCATATGCCCCGTTTGTCCCCTCACAGACCCCAGGGACTATCAAGACATCATTTTCAGCCACGAGTAATGGTCAGCTCTCTTGGTTTAATCCGCAGTTCTATAACGGGCAGGCGCAATTCTGTTCTCTCAGCAATGGCACTGTGTATGCAGTATTTCAACAGGACTCTGCGCCTTCTGGTTGCATGTATATCCAGCTATCCCTCTTTTCGACCTCTTCTTGTGCGGCTTTAGCCATGAGTTCTGGCCCAAGGTATGTTTAAGTTGTCTGACTTCGTATCTACACGAGCTGACGATCATGTAGTGGACCATCAGGTAAGTCCCGGCAGCACATCTACCCGGCGATGCTCAGTCTTTGTCCAGGACGTACACATCGGCTTTCTATATCGCTCAGCATCTTGCTTGTCTTGACTGCATCGCAATTATGGTTGAACACCAAGACTAACCGCTTTTGTATACAGGTCCGAGTGTAAGATTTGTCTGTTCCTACAAGTCAGTGTCTGTGTTTTGACATTCACCAGGGCGCGAGCGGTCAACCAGGTGCTACTGTAAGTGTCGTCCTGTTCTGTTGACCTGAAAGTCTTGATCATCTACTTGTGCTGACTAGATTGATGTTCTTAGGGAAGTCAAGGACCATCTGGTTAGTTGTTCCTTCCTGAAGAGCTTATTGTAGCACGTCATAGTCGACATCTGCTAATCCTTGACCTCTCACAACAGGACCTCAAGTATGTCTTTTCCTCACGCAAGTTGCTATATATGAGGCTTACGATCTGATCTCTAGGGCGTTCAAGGCGCTCAAGGTGCACAAGGCGCTAGCGGTCAAGTAGGAGCTACGGTAAGTGATCTGCTCTACAGTATTGGCATGAAAATCAACTTTACTGACAAGGGTTTCTCTTGTTCTAGGGACCGACAGGTGAGCACTCGACGAACACATATTTCTTTTAGCAGAACCACTGACTTGTTTCTCCTTCATACAGGACCACAGGTACATTCGTCTTTTGGAACTTGGATGAAGTCTTTGTTGTTAACGCTCGACAGGGTACGCCAGGAAGTACGGGCCCAACAGGCCCAACAGGCTCAATAGGTCCTACAGGTTCATTAGGTCCGAGTGGTCCCACTGGCCCGACGGGAATATCAGGAGCTTCGGGCGCCACTGGGCTTACGGGACCTACGGGGCCTACAGGGCCCACTGGTTCGACAGGCCCCATAGGATCGACAGGTCCCACGGGGTCCATAGGTCCCAGCGGACCCTCAACCCATCAGGTCCTCCAGGCTCTACAGGTGTGCAAGTAAGTGATCACAGACAGTGTCAGCGACTCGGATATCTATCTCATGTCCGAGAAAACCTTGACATCTAGCCACTCTTCAGTCTGAAATTTCATTCCAAAACAATACTGACAACATCCTAGGGACCATCAGGGTAACGAGCTCTCCCGAACAAACACCTCCCAACTCAACTAACCCTTCACTTCCCCAACAGACCCCCCGGCCCCCTCGCAACAGGCATCCTCTACGGCTACCTAGGCTGCTACGTCCAAACCGGCTCCTCAACCGTAACCACCGGCCGCGCCCTGCCTGCCTTCCAAGCCACCTACACTTCCCAAGCAAACAGTCGCTGCAGCAGCGTTTGCCTATCCCTAAATTACGTCTACTTTGGTACTGTAAATCAAGGCACTGCATCTGTGGACTGCTGGTGTGGCAATTCGATTACATATGTGACTGTGCAGAGTGGGTTGCTCAGTGGCACCACCGGCGAGGCTGGGGAAAATAATTGTTATTTGTGTAATGGGGGAAGTGTTGCGGGTGGTGTGCCTGGCGCGTGTGGTAATTCTTCGGTCAGCACGATTGCCATATTCGCTCGTTCGTTTTGATATTTCGCGAAGGGTGAAGAAGGTGTCTTGTGGTGTAGGAAGGGCGTCTTGGGGTGGTCGTTGCTGCATGCAGTCTCTTTAGTTCTTTTTCGTATGTCAAAGTTTGATATTATAACAGCGATCAAGGCTTGAGGGACATTGTACCGTGTCTGGGGTTGTTTGGATCTTTCTGTAGTGACCGAGCTTTACTGGACTTGTCGATCGAAGCAGCATCATGATCAGACGATTTATCTCTTCGCAGAGCAACGGGGAGTAACAATCATCGTTGCTTCCTGTTCTAGGTCCTGCCTCTTGGCCCACTGGAAATTTGGCAAGACGTGCTGAGATCTCAGGTAATGATTCTTGAATTGACTTCATCACTCAATCGAGAAGTGATCATTCATGAAAAGTGGATAGGTTGCAAGACAAGAAGACGTGAAAATCATTCGGATGGACAACATGTCCATCATATCCTAGTATACATGACATTACAACAAATTACTCGTCACCCTCGTGATACCAATCTCATCAACTGACGACCTTTCATTCCTCTCACAAGTAGCCGCGACACATGTCTATGCTGAGTATCTCTCCTTCTCTTCCTTGGCCTTCTTCCTGTCGCTAGCACCCTTGATGAAAGTGCTGAGATCGCCAACGGGAAGCTGGAAGGGGAAATCAAGAGCAGCGAGCATGATGGCGAAGAAGATCCACCAGCCACACATATCGGTGACGAAGGTGAGTGCTCCGGCAGCAACAAGACACTTCGTGGCCGTAGCGCCATGAGCGGCAAACGCGGCCGAGCCCTGAGCGTGACTGTAGGCAAGGGCAAGGTTCCAGTAAGCACCGGTCAAGCAGCCAAAGGCGAGGACGAGGGTGAAGAAGATCATGGCGAAGACGATGTTGGTGCGGAGAGAGCAGATGAAGTACAAGAGACACAACATGCCCATGAAGACGAGGAAGAAGCCTGTTGAGAAAGTCAGTGGGTTGTGGATATGCTATGACAGTCTGGTGGTACGAACCGAAACTGGCATTGAATGCGACAGTTTGTAACCCTTCACCAGGAGCGTTGGCGTTGGCTGAAAAGGCACCGTACGCATTGTAGAAAGGTTGAAGGGTAGCAGCAAAGGTCAACCAGAAAGCACCGAATGAGCCGAAAACCACGAAGGGGAATGTGTTACCGATCAGCCACTACCAAAGATGTTAGTGATAAGAACCGACCGTAGAGGTCATGAGAAATTACCTCGCCGATGGAACCAAGAATCATCAACAGACCACCGAAGAAGAAGTAAGCACCGATGTCAGAGGCACCAGTGTTCGAAGCACCTCTCCATCCCATCAACATGCAACTCAGGGGTGTCAAACTGAGAAGAAATCCGACCAAAGCGCTAGATGCCTTGTCAGAAGAAAAACTTTATATCAACCCCTCGATAACACTTACAGTGGTGTGGGGTTACCAAAAGTCTTTCTCAATTCACCAGCGACCTTGTTCTGAGGAGACAAATAGATCTTCTCGAACAGCTCTGGTGAGATGGAGATGCTGCCGGCCGTACGAATTCTCTGCAGCGCCGTCTCACTATCGACATCGTTGCCGATGTGGCTGTTGAAGTCTAGTACGTTGTCAGTTTGAGTACGATATATCTGCGAAGTATCTACTTACCATTGTTGAAGTCCTTCTCGATTGGTGGGTTAGGATCCATGTGCTGAGTCCTGTCGTAGTTGGCCTCGTTTGCCATGTTGACGGTGGGTATAAAAATGCCTTGGTGGAAGAATGGATATGGATTGAGATGGGAAAGGAATGCTTGCCGTCGCGACAGAGGATACCTGCATATATACCTTCTGCAATGTGGCTTTCACCGCAAGGCTGCACCCCTTCCGAAGACCCCGTCTCGGATAACACAACAACCGCCAAATCAGAGACGATCAGAGCAGCGAGGAGCCATACCCCGCCGTACAGGTCGCGAACGGCTCATGATCTCCTGACCTTGTCTACAAGCACAAATTTGAATTGATCGTCAGGCGTAAGCCGCTGAAAGCTACCCCAGACGCCTCCATCCGGTTGAGCGGTTGGCTGGTCGTTACAGAGTTCATGCCTGGCAACGAAAGACACATTCTGCCCTGGTGAGCCCGGACAGATGGCCATGCGAGATGGCTGACACGGTAACCAGCATGTAGTGATTGATGTCTATGCAGCACTCAATGTATGAGATGTGTGTGATACAGGTAACACCAAACAACTCGTAGCAACCCAGGATCAGTCCGGGCATGCGGATACTCGACCAACCATAAAATCATAGAAGGTTAGCGCGGCGAGAGGACAGCTTCCCCGCAATCCAGTCTGGGGACATCTGGGGTGTCGATCTGGGGGCGGGTCTTGGACTCGCGTGGCTGTTTTGATTTGGATCGATGTCCCTCAGAACAGGGATCGCTTGTTGTAGGAAGCAGGTGTCGTGTTGACTCCTTGGTCTGCTCATATGGTGTACACCAGATTGATCCCAGATCTGTTTTACCTCGTGCCTCCAGTCACAGAACATGCGGGTGAGCTGCGAACGACCTGTCTCTCTCGGCCTCACGGGTATGCAAGACCAGTCTAGAGCTGATTGGTGTCGAGATCATCGATACCTGGCGTGGTACAAGCCCAAAAGGCTTTCGGCCATAGGCAAGGCACCGTGGTGCCATTGGATGTGTTCTTGGTGTACGACCCCGCGCGGAAAACGGAGGGGGAACGACTCATACCAAGCCTCCAAGGCCATCGGGCATGCGGCTGCAGCTGGCGAGGATCTTTCTGGCGACCTGGCAAGAGAGTTTTGCCCTTTTATTGAAAGATCTCCGATGGTCACGAGTTGTGTGAGAGCGTCTTTTGCAGGGTAGGGCAGATTGTGAAGCTGAAAAGAGCAAGCTGTGAGGGAAGAAATGGAGATTTGGTGACATCATCCTCGAAAGTGTCTAGATAAATGGCAGGTGCAAGTCGGCCGCCCAGTCAAGTGAAAGTCCTAATCATGCAGAAATCGTCGCGTCAGGTACTTGGCTAGCAACATCCTCGTACCATCTGGATTGGCTGGCTTTCTCGTTGATCGATTGTGCATATATCGTGTCGCGGCCTGCGCGCTCCGGTTCAGCCATTGAGATCGCCAACATCATTGCACAAAATCAAGCTTACGTCGACCACAAAGACTGGATGGTTATGCAGCAGCCGAAGCTGAGGAAAGTGCGAAGCAGGAAAAGAAAGATGTACTCAAGTACAAGGTCATTATAATACATGCGTTACAACGTAAAAAGCCCACCAATTCATCGTCCACCGAGAAACGAAATCAAAACATCCAACGCCCGTTCATCGTTCATCTATCTCATGGCTTGGATCAAAAATGTGCAAGCTTGTCATTAAGATCATTTGCGGAAGATTTTTTTGACTCCCACAGTTGCGTTTCCAGCTTTATCACTAATCCAGGTACCACTTCCGTTGAGGAAGCTAAAGGATGGGATCTTGCTGCGCCAGCCGTAGCGTCTTCTCGAGGCAGTCTTACTGCCTGTGGAGCTGCGATCGCTGAACTTCAGCTTGCCTTCCATGATCGAATGGACAGCGTTGATGAGAAGGAAAGTTGAGGATCCGATGGCACGGAACAAGGCCAGAACAGCAACAGCCCACAAGATGAACTTGAGATAGACATTGTTGGAGATGCCAGTCTCACCGTATGCTCCGCTGACGGCCATGGCAAGAATGGCGTTCGTAGACATCCAGATCGTCACCATGTACGTTCTGACTCCGCGATAGTAATCTTCTTGTTGCTGTGCTGCGCTTGGTGGTGGTTCAACAACTTCGACGCGGTCACGAAGATTGCGAAGAGCGGTGTCGTAGCCACTATCGATATCAAGCTGTTCGCTCGGCATTTCAAGTTCGACAGTGCCGCCTTTTGAGGCTTTGGCAGCTCCTAGATCAGTACTGACAGTGTTGTCACCCTTTGTGCCCCACGAGATATCATGTGCATTACAGAAAGCGAAAATCTGGAGAGTACAGATATAGCTGGGCAGCATGCCAAAGTACTGAGCAGAACTGGTAAACATATGCCAAGGGTCCAGATAGAGGAAGGACATCAAGAAGTAAAGTCCGATCGTGCTGAGAGTGCTGACAATGAAGTTGGTGAAAAGGTTGTTGCCAAGGTGCATCTTGCCCCCACCAAACTCCTTCACCACAATCCATATTGAAGCAAAGGTGGTGTAGGCCATGACAATTCCGTAGATGATCATGGAGCCGAAAAACATCTTCTTTGCTCCTTGCGGTCGATTGCCCATGCTCAAGATGAAGTTCATAGCGATAGTCAAAATACAAGCATATCTTAGAATGGCGAAAACGTATTTGCAGAGATTGACCTTTCCACCAGTCGGGTCAATCTTTGGGTCTGAGAGAGAACCAGCGACAAAGTAGAAGGTCAGATAGAAGTTGCCAAGCGAGAACCAGGTAAATGTGAGCTGTATGAACTGATAGATGAACTCGACGTGGAGTAGGGCTTTGCGAATCGGTGAATGTGATGTGGTCCAGATCTGTTTGAAGTGCAGGAGAGAGTAGACTGCGGCGAAGAATGCACCGTTCAACCATCTGCGGCGCTGAGAGATAAATTCTGGGACGGCATCTATTAAGGTCAGCAAAATTCAAAGATGTTTTTCAAGATACTCGCTTACCAGGTACATCAGTTTCACCAGTGGCTTGTCTGACATACTTCAAGACCCAGGATTCGTTACGTTTGGCGACCAACTCCCAACAAAGGATACGATCCTCGGCGAGATACATGTTGGCGGTGAAGACATCTGCGTCTTGACCATGTAGCGTCTCGCCCTTGAAATACTGGCTGAGAGGACCGTGTCCAGTTTCATCATTCTGGAGGGCGTGGAACCGATAAGCACTCAGAGCGCCAGGCAGGACAGTAATATAACCAAAGACGGATTCTAGTGGCTTGTCCAGGATGTTGGACATCTTGTACTCGAAGTTTTGAGATGCCACGAGCGGGTTGAAGAGGCCGAGCCAATTCTTGCCCTTGCCGGCCTTGATCTCACCTGCGGCACCTGCAACGTTCGAATCGTTATCGAATGCCTTCCACAGGTGGTACAACGAAGTGTCTCCCGGTCTTGTACCAACGTCCAGCAAGATACAGACGTTGGGCTTCAAGGCCTGACCGAATGCATTGAAGAACCAGCGATGACTGTTGAGCTTCTTTGCATTCTTTTCTTTCATGCAGAAGATCATCTGGCAAGGCACAATACCTTTCTCGGCACCCTTGAACTTGAGATCGGGGTCGAGAGATACTTGGGTGGTGTACTCGTACACATGGCCAGTGACCTCACGTTGGTTCACCGAATTCTTTGCGATACCATCTTGGTACACGCCCATGGCAGCCAGAGCGTCCAAAGTTCGAGGATGAACCTTCTTGCGACCGTCGGCGATGATGCAGATGACAATCTTCTTCCAGCCGTCCTTGCCCCAAGTTCTAGACTTTTGTCTGCTGCAGAAATGGGCGACATTGCGCATGACACCGTGCATGGTGCGGGTAAAGTCGAGTTCGTTCTCGTTGTACATGGTGATACAGATAAGCAGCTCGGTCTCGCGGGTCGTGTTTCCAATCTGCTGACGGAGCTTGTAGCCACGCTCGACGAATTCGTTGGGGTCGCATGTCACGGCCGTGTAACGCATGTGCGTGAACTCGATATCATCACGACGTGGCAAGAAGGAGTACAGAATGGTGGGAATCTTGCACTCCAAGATCAGTTCTCCGTTGATGAGTTTGACTTCTTTCCTGGACATGACGGCAGGTCTTGCACCACGACGCTCTTGCTTTCCATCCGGAGCGGGCTCATAGTTTCCCTTCTCGTCATAGTCATCGTCGTCGTCGTTGTAGGTTGAGTCCGACACGAACGAGTCGGTCTTGAGCAGGTCGGGTCGCTCGTCGTCGGTGAAGGGATCATCGTCGCCATCGATAGGTATGGCTGTCATGTCCGAGAGGTCCTTGTCGCCGTCAGATGAGTTGGGCCGCACGCCAGCGAACAGCGGAGCTGGCGGAAGGGGTCGTTTTGAACTGCCACCATATTTACTAGAAGGTGAGCCAGGTCTCGGGCTGCCGTTGATGTCGGCGGGTTCGTAGGGAGCGTTGTACGTGGGCGGAACCGTGTAATCGAGGGAGGTACGGGTTGGAGACCACGAGTGCGAAGGAGAATGCGACGTGCGAGAAGAGGGTCGATCGTAGTAGAAGGGCGGCGCGTCTGAGGGAGGCGGGAGGTTAGGGGCTCCGTCGACAATCGAGACGGCTCGTGAGGGCGGGCGCGAAGGGTGGTATGGGACGAAGGTAGCGGGCATGGGAGGAATCTCCTCGGCGGCTTCTCTAGATGACTTTGTTAAGTTGTGGTTCTTGGGGTCTTTCTTGCTTGTCGACAGGGACGACTGGGCCTCTTCGAGGAGGTCTTGGATGGCATTGCGCTCTTTGGCATGCTTTCTAGGCACGCTGAACCTCGAGCGAGCGTCTTGTTCTGGCTTGTCGTCGACTGGGACCGACTTCTGGGGCTGTGAAGATTGCTGGACATACTCTTCAAAGGGACTTTCATCGATGTGCGTGAGCAGCCTCATCGTCGACGCATTGCGCGAGCCCGACGATCCCTCGTTGTCACTGTAGACAGACGGGTCGCCATAGCGAGAGCCCATGTTGGCGTAGTCTGGGTAGGCGAGGAATGTAAAGATGCAACTGCTTGCAATCACGCCATGTGCACACTGGAAAAAGACGCTTGTGAGTTCAGAGGTCAGTCAACAGATCAAAACGGCGGTCAGGCAAAGCTCAGATATGACGAAGCAAAAGATGGTCGATTAAGATTAGCTCTCTGTTAGGCGCACCGTCTTTGGTGGTAATAATGGTGCCTGAGAGATGGACCATGTTGTTTGTTTCGCGTGGAGAAGTTGGCGTGGAAACCGTCATCCGGCGCTTGCGACGCCGGTCCTCCCGCCAAACAATCAATTGTCTATTTTCCCTTGCCTTCAGCCTTTGCATAGTCAGACCCAAACTCGTTGTACCATCTGCACATAGTCAATATCGTTTCCGAACGTCTTCAAAGAACCATGTCCGAACTCACCTGTCGACCACTTTTTGGCTCATACCAGCTCCGATGCAATCGCGGTCCTCCTGCCAGCCCTTCTTCAGCTCATCCATAAACTCTTCAACAGACAGGGCACTGGCGTTTTTATCCTTCTTGTTGTCGTCTGGGTCCTCTCTCTCCCTGTGCAAGTCGGTGCCAACAGACGGCGGTGCGATCTCGATCACCTTGATCGAGGACCCGGCCTGCTCCAATTGGGATCTCAAGTTCATCGTGTTGAAGTGTACAAAAGCCTTGGTACCATTGTAAACTGGGTTGATGATGCTGGTTGGAATGAAGCCAAGAACCGACGAGACGTTCATGATGACAGCGGACTTTTTCGACTTGAAGTGAGGCAAAAAGCCGACAGCGAGATGCATGGGTCCTCGGACATTGATATTGATCTCGGCATCGCCCTTTTCGAGGAACTCTTCAGCTGACATGTCGTTCACATTGAGAGGTCTCTGGACTCCGGCGTTGTTGACTAGACAGTCCAGATCGGGATGCTCTTTTGTGATTTTCTTGATGAAGCCTGGAATGGATTTGATGTCACCAGTGTCCAAGACATAGTAGTCGGCGCCAATCTCTTTACTTGTCGACTGTAGCTTGGACTCGGTGCGGCCCACGATGATGACCTTCTTTCCTTGTGAGATGAAGTATTCAGCAATGGCCCGTCCAATACCACCAGCACCTCCGGTGATCAGCGCTGTGTGGAAGTCAAGCGATCTTGGCGACATGTTTCTGTAGAGCTTGTAAGATATTGGTTTGAAGTGTTGAAATGGTTCGCAATCGCAGGAGTGTTCGTCCTTATAAAGCGAAGGCACTCAGCCATCGGAGCAATGATGACGTGCGTTCAGACGTAATTCCGACACCTCCGCACTCCCGAGTCTCCTCGAAACAACCTGCACTTGCATACCTTTTCGACATTACCATTCCTATTTCTTCAGATTGCCTTCCATTGTTACAATCAACATGGCCGAGTCGGCACAGTACCCCGTGTCTGTATGCAATTGCGTTCGCTATAATGCACTTCGCCGACATGTCACACAGCTGGACCTAAAGGCTCGAACTCGTGCAATTGAGCAGACTCGCAACTTGCTACTCAATCCATTGCTCTTCGAGTTCTAGGAGAAGGCTCGAGTGCCTTCTGCGCCTTCTATAACGAGTGTCGTGCAAACTGGCGATCGGTTGTTGACCAGAATCCTTGGTATGCTGTGTTGAAGTTCTGTATCTGGCATTTCTGACAATCTTCCTCAGTCGATGCCTGGATCCTTCTATCGACCAGTCCACTGCCCCAAAGAAACATGTCCAGAGCCATTTATGAGCGCCTTTCCAACCTCAGTCTGCACGGTATGCTCGTCTGTGTCGCTCCCATGCCGAGATCGGATTGGCTGCCGGGCAACAACAAATTCGACTAGTTTGCCTACGTCAGCTTGAACTCGCACGACAACACGATGCTCATTGCTGGTGAGCCCGCTGCTAACAAGATCGCGGCCTTGAACATGCTTCTGTGGAGTATAAAGGCAAGAATCGCCCTGAAGTCAATTGTAACGCCCAGAATCACGACTGGCTTGTCGTAGTACGCCACCGAGCTTTCCTTTGGCTCGGAAAGGAACCAACAATCCTTGTTTGTCCCGGCTCTGCGTCGTGCTTTTGGGTGTGATGTGAGGACCGACACTCTTCAACTCCTCTTGCGCGCCAAATTTCCTTGTGAGAGGGATGTGCTCGCAGTACGCGTAAACTCTCGGGCGTGTCAAGAATGCTGTTACTGCGATGAATGTGGCGACTAGACCCTCGCTGACCAAATCTCTCGAACCTTCGTTATATCAGGTAGACACAATATCAGTCGTTCTGTTTCGCTCTCTACAAAGGATCAGCTAATCTGTCTTTTCTACATCGTTCTAAGGGGCTTTAAAGCTATCAAGATCTGCTATTATCATGCAATAACCTCATGCGGTAAGCGCGGGCCGTCGATCACCAGAAAAAGTAATGGCGATCTTACGCACATCAGATCTACATCCGCAAACGTCATACCAGATCTACGAACAGGGCCCAGCAAGGATTGACTTATCAACAAGCACAGCAGCCAACAATCAAGAGACGGATCTATCTGTTTTACATCGAAAACTGCTCTACAGCAGCCATGAGCCATCAAGCTTCACAAACCCGAATCTCTCATGAGCACTCGAAATCCAGAATCGTGTCTCTAGATCCCGCCGAAAATCCTAGGAACTGGCCAACATGGAAGAAGTGGCTTGTCGTCAGTGCAATCATTTTTGTTGACCTGACGGTATCTTGGGGAGCTTCAGGATTCAGCCCGGCATCAACCAAGTTTGCGAAAGATTTTGGAGTCTCGAGTGAGATCGGAACATTGGGCTTGAGCATTTATGTTGCTGGTCTGGCCTTAGGGCCAATGTCTCTTGCACCACTGTCAGAGGTATGCAGTATTATGACATTGTTTCCGTGTTCGGCAAGACTGATTTTTGAATAGTATTTTGGTCGAACACCGCTTTATATCATTCCATACGGATGCTTCCTTCTCTTTCTCCTCGGCACCGCTTTAGTGCAGAATCTGGGTGGATTTCTCGTTCTTCGCTTCTTGTCGGGCTTTTTCTCATCAGTCACCATTGCAAACTTTGGCGGCACTATCGCGGATCTGTGGGATGTCAGACACACTGGAATCGCCATGTCTCTTTTCCTGTGGGCTGCAACGTGTGGATCACCGTCTGGCTATTTTCTGATGTCCTGGGTCGCTCAATATCGTGGCTGGCGAGATGTCTTCTGGGCGTTGTTAGGCATTTGCGGCGGAGCCTGGATCATCATGTCCATCACGTTGCTCCTGTGTGGTGAAACAAGACACAGTGTCCTCCTGCTTCGTCAAGTCAAAGCCGAAAGACGTCGAACTGGTCGGGATGACATTGATGTCCCAGAGAATATGAGGCGCCGAGGTATCCGTCAACTGTTCCGGATCGCCTTGACGAGACCTTTCAGGTTCTTGTTCTCCGAAGCCATTGTAATTTTCGCAGCCTTGTACAACGGTTATCTCTACGGGTTGAGCTTCTTGTTCAATGGTGCATTCAGTGTAATCTTCGGACCTTCTGGCAAAGGCTACGAGACCTACCAAGTTGGACTCACCTTCCTCGGCATATGTGTTGGAATTTCTCTTGGGCCATTGACAAATCTTTGGCAAGAGCGTTATTACCAGAGGAGGATCCATCAGGCTGGGGGCAAGAACATTCCTGAAGCGCGTGTTCAGCTTGGCCAGATTGCTGCAGTGACATTTCCTATCAGCTTGTTCATCTTTGCCTTTACTTCGTACGTCTGGTTGAGTTGGGTCGGCCCTGTCATCGCCAGTGGTCTGTGGGGATGGAGCTTCTATGTCCTCATTCTGATGACTTACACGTATATTGAAGACAGTTATGGCGAGTTCAGTGCATCTGCTCTCGCAGCTGTCGGACTAGCCAGGAATGCGGCGGGTGCCGGATTTCCTTTATTTGGACGGCAGTAAGTACTGCCTGGGACGACTAGTTTTGAGGTTATGCTAACCTTTTTTAGGATGTTCGTCAATGAAGGCACTCAATACGCAGGTCTTATATTGGCCTGTCTGGCCCTTGTTTTGATGCCCATTCCATTCGTTCTGGGTAGGTATGGCCTCAAGTTACGACAGAAAAGTCCTTGGGCCAGACAGATGATGGAGCATGAGGGACAGTCGGCAAACAAGTTCGATGAGGAGGCAATTGATGATGAGGAGAAGGTCGATCATTGAGGCAAGGGCAGACTTCATGCGGTAACGCAGCGTCACATGCTTGTCAAAACCCAAGTTGGATAATAAGGTACAATTCAAGAATTGAGTTGACAACCAAAGCCGATCTCGTGTCTTGCGAATGTGCGTTTAGAAGTGCTTCTGGGCAATGGTTCCAGGCTCGGCTGATTTGGAGAGACGAATGTCTTTAACCGAGCTTCCTTCTCCCACCCCGCTGCCCTCCTCCACAGGCCATCATCGCACGTCAGTTTTGCAGAGACGACAGTGCGGCTAATATTAATACAACAATGATGCATCCTCATCTACCCCGGCTCCTGCCCCAGGCTCCTCATCCCATCACTGCAATGCGAGAAGTGTCACCGCCGCACGTCTCGAATCCGTGGCTTTGGGCAACGTCAAGCTGCATCGACCTGCCGCTTGATCATGTTCCAAAACAACAATCTCGCTACAGAAGGATTTTCGGAGGCAACTGAGGCACCCGATGCGTCGTCGAGTTCTGCCAATGACAGGAAGAGAAGGAGGCGAGAAGATGCGAGCTTCCAATGCCCTCAATGTCACCGAATCTTTGGTCGCATTGAACATCTAAGGCGTCACGCTAATAGTCACGGAGAGACTCGATCTTTCAAGTGTGCAGCATGTAACAAAGGATTCAATCGATTGTATGTTAGGTTCTCTACGGATTTATTGGGTTACTGACCTCCCGCCTAGAGACACTCTCCAGAGACACGAACTGATACACCAAAAAGACCCTGGAGTCTCAAAGCTCAAAGGAGCAAGAGCTTGCAGAGAGTGTGCAAATAGCAAAGTTCGCTGCAATGGCGCTATGCCCTGCGAGAGGTGTAGCATGAAGAATGTCGATTGTGTTTATCCGAGTGCCGTGAGTCCCGCCCAAGCCCTGGACTCTCCATCATCTGCTGTATCAGACTACGCCTCGACGCCCGGGACGTCTGAAAACGTTCCATCCTCGGTGCTCGAGTCTGTGGCATTCCCTCGCCAACTGGAGCAGTCATTGCCATACATCGGCCATGATGTGGCGTTTCCGGAACAACACATCGCCAACGTTACAGAGCCATGGAGCTACAGCTCACATCCAGGAACAGCACCTCAGGCTCCACTCCTCACCCCGGGCGCGCTTCCAACCTATGCCCAAGATCTGATGTCACACGATATCAACGCACAACACTCGGCTTTATCACCATTTGATGGATCATATGCTGGCACGGAAGCGTCGTTCGAGATACCCTACAGCTCTCCATTTCCAAGAGATCGTCATGCAAGCTTGGATCAGCTGTCCAGGAGACCTCGACTCACGCCCAATCTGAGGTCTAAGACTGCAATCCTGGATTCTGGCGGTCTCGGTGTGCCGTTCAATTTTACCAGCCACCAGGAGGCGACAACCTTCGATAGGTCAGATGTTCGTGGATCATTTCATAGATCATTTACCCCAGCAACCAGCTACTTGAGTCGCAGGCGTCGACTCAACTTTCCACTATCTGGCGATGTCCTACCGACCTTCGAAGACGATAGCTACACAAGCTTCAACATGCTGTCTGAGCAAACATATGCCAATATTCATAGATCCTTTATGGCTGTCTGTACAGGCTTGACGGCTTATCAGCCACCATACGCATCGAATTGTTTTCCTTCAAGAAAGACTTTAAACGCACTTGTCAAGCTATATCTGGATCGATTTCACCCCGTGATGCCTATACTTCATCACCCGACATTGGACCTCAATGGAAGTCATTGGATCCTTAGCTTGGCTGTCGTGACTATCGGAAGCCACATGTCGAACTTTGAGCAGTCTGAAGAATATGCTTTGTGTTTCGACGAGTTTCTGCGTCGAGCAATTTCAGCTCTGGTAGGAGAATTGTCTCTGATATGTCGACTTTTGGCAATACTGACCATCTGCAGGATCCTCACGAAACAATAGATCGCATCACGCTCTGTCAGGCAAAACTATTAGCCTGCATTAACCAAATATACAGCGGGGAGGAAAGCTGGCAAGAATCTGCTTATAATGAATTCCTGACAGATCTGATTTCGTTCTGCCAGCTCGAATGGAAGATGTCAGAGACAGGCTTCACAACATTCGCCCCCGAGGGCCAAGAAGCCGAGTTCTGGAAACGATGGGTTCAGCTCGAGTCTTGTCGGCGTACCGGATATGCGATATGGGTAAGTGTCATTTCGGACAACATCTGTACCGCCTACTAATGCATTCTCAAGACGCTCGATACCATGTGGGCATATCAATTTCAGGTCCAACCAAGACTCACTCTAGAGGATGGAAGAATGCCTCTTCCATGCCAAGAGGTACTCTGGGAAGCGAAGACGGCCCTACAATGGCACCACATCTTCCAGTTCTCGCCTTGTAAGCCGCTACAAGACCTTGACTCCCTAGCCTTGGCTAACAAACCAGCAAATCTGACACTCTTGTCATCTCTGCAATCCCTCCAAAACGAAAAGGCTCTACAAAACACAATGGGAGAATTCAGCCGCATAATCCTGCTCCATGGCTTCTATCATCAATGCTGGGACTTGGAAAAGGCCGAGGTACAATCTCAGCCACGGCCACACCAAATATCAATGTACGCGCTCTGGAGAGACTCAGTCGCAGAATCACTCGAGGTGCTCGAGTGGAGTGCCAACAATGTCGTCAACGCTGCGTCTGGCATGGAGCATCCCACCTTACTACACCTCCATCTCGCAAGGGTCGTCCTGTTTGCACCATTCCAGAGCATCTGCGATCTGGCATACGGAATGACCAAAGAAGACAGCAGCATCAGCTCAGCACAGATGGCGAATCTACGCGCGACAATACGCAGATGGGTCGTCGAGGACGCAAGTAGAGCTCGACTGGCAGCATTGCACGCAGGAGCATTATTGCGACATCTGCACGCCTTCCACACAAACAGCTTCTATGAGCCGTCGGCGGTCTTGCTCGCCACACTGACTCTCTGGGCATTCGGATCGTTTGCAACAGCAGCAACCAAAACTGGACCAACGACACAACGACGATATTCGGATACACAGATACATCCTGTCAGCATTGCTCTTGATCAGCCGCTTGACCCCGAGCTCGCGCGATCGTTCGTCAACAACGGTAGAGACATGGTACCAATGCTTCGAGGCGTGGGAAGTATCCGAGGTACCGGGGCTCCTGAGCGTGTTCTGTTGGAAGGATCAAAGCTGGTGTCGGAGATAGGTAGATGGGGCAGCGGACGCAAAGTCACGCGGATCTTGAACAATCTGTCCTTGTGCCGCAGCATATAGAGATCACTTTTTGTCTTGTATAGTTCTGTCTACCTACTTTGAGAGCCTCGTTACAACACGAGTTCCCCCCCTTTCGTGGAATTCTTTCCTTGTCTGCACATTACGACTAGACGAGATCAAGCGGCAGTTTCGTTGACAAAGGGTTATTTTTTTACAAAAACACAATTCAAGCACATACGGCCACAGTCAGCTGAAAACTGGGCATCCCGTCCGCTCTGCCATACATAAGCAGTTGAACGGCAGATTAGTACTACGGTGGGTGAC